>VXAY01006571.1:836128-858373 GCA_013399855.1 Oxyruncus cristatus | reverse complement strand
AAAAAAAAAAAAAAAAAAAAGCTAAGACTGGGGCATCTGTTTGGAGTGGTTCATTCTCCAACATCTCTTTTCTTCTTAGCCTTTTCTCCAGACGCTTTGAACTGTTTGGGGGTTTTTATCTCTTACCTCACTAACTCTCCTTGTTACTTCAGTTTCATCTCTCCTCCTCCAAATCATGGCTTTGCATTTTGCCTCACACTCTCATTCAAGATATTTAGGATGTTGCCATTAGACAAAGCCTTGACAACAAACTCAGTCAAACCAGCATGCTTCCCCAGGTCTTCTCACATGTTTTAATGCCTGCAGGCTTCATCAGTTTTAACAGAGGTTTCTAGAAATTCTATTTAAGCATTAGGGTATTAGTAAGATAAAATACTGAAACATCAGAAGTGAGGGCAAGTCTACCACATTCTCTAGTGAACTGCCTGAAAATATCTTCACTTAAATACTGCATCTTTCTTAGAGTAAACTTGCCTGTTTCATTGTCTTATTGCAATGAAGACTGAAAATTTCCTCTTCTAGGGCATCATGTTCTAATCTAGAGTTATGTGTATATATTAAGTCAACTTTTAAATTACTGAGAAATAAGTGGAATATATCAATGTATTCAAATACATCCCCAGCTAAGGATCATTTTTATGCCCTTGTCTGAAGTTCCTCCTATGTTGTCATGTTGATTCCGGAGTAGAAACCCCAAAACTGGAATATGTAGGAATATAGCACTCTTACCATTGTTGCATAGAGAGGCAAAACTACATCTGCATGTTTACCTGCTATTCCCATTTTTAGCAGAGTCCCAGTGTTTATAGCAGAAACTTTTTGCACATCACTTTAGTAAAAACCTGTATCAAGATAGGTACTCACTTTCATAATTCCTGTTTTAAGTTATTCATTTTCAGGAGTTTCTTGGAATAGATATAGGCAGTATTCTCTACTCCTACATATACTATGTTAAAATTTATCTGTAGAAAATGTTCAAATGTGATGACTTTGATAATTCAGATTATTCTGTAATAATGTAGTAGTATAATCACAATATTATTTGCTAGTAAATAATTTAAATAACATTTCAGAACACTGCTAAAATGCTGAATAATACAAAGCAAAGAGATTCCTGAGGTACCCTGTCAGGAAACAGACACCCTGCTTTCTTCCCAACAGCAACTTTTAAATCTGTCATGAAGCCAGATTTTAATCCATATAATATATAACCTCTTCGAGCCAAGTTTTGTTGGTTCCCCCCATCAAGATGTTAGAGTGATAAGAACAAATGCCTTTGAGAAATTCAAGTACACTATATTCATTCTGCTCTCTTTATCAGCCAGATCTGTGATCTTGTCAATCGATGACAGTTTTGTTTGACAGAACACATTTCCATAAAACCATCTTGACTGACAATAATATGCTCTTTGTCTCTAACCTTTTGTTGATGGCATCCAAACTGTTCTATTCTGTTGCCAAGACTTACGCAAAAGTAGCTATTCTCTTGAGCGTTGAATAGTCCCTTATAATACTTTTAAATATTTGTATTATGATGGCACTCCTTCACTGTTACAGAGTTTCACCAGTCTCCAACACTCTTTAATATTTAATTAATGGCTCAGAATTAAAGTGCTAGATTTATTTATCTATTAGGATTCCAGAACTGCTGGCTGTAACATGCTTACTTTTAACTGGTGCTCCCCACATTCTACCCTGACTATAATGAATCAATGTATACTATTCATAATATCATAGAAGGGTTAAAAAACAGAGCAGGAAAAGCTTCTGAATATTTCTAGCTGTTCTGCATCACTATTTATAATTTTACTTTCAGTTTAGCAACAGATAACGACCCAATTTATGTCAATCAACTGGAGAAGTATTGTTCATAATACACCTTAAAAATGCCATCTTACTACTTCTAATTTTAACACATTTTGGCATACACTTTCCACCCCATAGCTTGCTCTAACATAGGGATAAAGTATAAATTAAGTTAGACAAAAATGACCTCATGCTAGCTTTAATTCAAAAGAACTGGGAACAAATCAGTACAATAAGATTGTCTAAGCAGCAATGTGCACAGAAGAAAACAAACTTTATTGAAAAAAATCAAATGAAACTGTAAGCAAAATTTAGAGAATGGCTACTTTAATGTTTTTCATTTGACTTTAAATGTTGGTAATTACATTTTATTATTTTTACAAAATACAGGGAAATATGTAAACCTAGCAGATTCTTAATTGTTTTACAATGTAAAAATAGAACTGTTGCCTCTGAGAAACACAGAAAGAAATCACTTTTAAGAGAATCAGAAAATACTTCATCTTAGACACCAACACCCCTCGCTCTCCATGTCTTGTTTCTGAAGTGGTGTACAGGGAGTCAAGAGACAGAAAACTCTGCAATCCTAACCTTTCCCAACACAAACAGAAACCAAAGGTAGATTCTGAGCTGTAGTTTGCTAAAAATGACACCAGTGACCAGCAGAGCTGGACAGACACAGAGGTGTTCTGACTCCGTCTCTTGATTAGACCCTTGACTAAGGGTTAGTGAATTTCTAATACAGCTTTTTCTGCAGCAAAAGTTTGTTGCATTCTGTTTCTCTGAGTGGGAGGAGATGGTGGAGAGGCATCCATACCTCTCCCAATATGTTCAGTGCTGTTGTGCTTAGTTGTGCATATGCCAGGGACATGAAGCATATGGCCCGGGGGCTGGCAGTGTCCCATTTAGCAGATGTCTTCAATACATTCTGCCATAAAAATCTTTTGGGGGACTCGTTAACTGCTTTGTATCAGAAAATCCTCTGTCTCTGGTTGATAGAGAGTTATTCACCTTAACGGAAATCCCACTAAGCACCTTTAGAGAAGAAGAGCAGCTTTTCACACCGAACAACTAGAAAATAAGACTTTACTACTCTCTCAAATTAAGTCTGCACCTAGTAGATAGATTGACTTCAAACTGACTACTAGGTGCCAAAAGAAGACATAAATCCTCCAAAAGTAGTTATGCTGCTTTGGTTTTTTGGACCAAGAAGTCAGAGACAGGAATCAATCTTCAAAGGCAAGCACTCTTCCCCATGTGGCATTACTCCAAGCAGTTAAGGATGAATACACCAGGTAATACATTTGTGCAAGCCTGGCATGCCAGCAGGTAAAGAGGAAGACCCATGCAGCTTACAAAAAAGCAAGAGAGCAAGTGGTTATCTGGAAATCCAGTGTAAATTAATCTTACATCTTGGCATCATAAGGACTTCTCAAGTTATTCAAATGGTGAGCAATATTTAATCCTGTGGGCTGTTTACAAACTCTACCTGAATTTTTTTCCGGACAGTTAATTCCCAGTTTGGATTTGTGCATTTGAAAATCCCTTCCCCACAGGGCTTGTAGTGTTTAGCCACATCCATCAAGATGATAGACAAAATAATCCTGATAGAAATTATTCCTTTTTGCCTTTGTAGAGGACACACTAGAAGGTGCAGTAATGCCTGTATGGGAGCAGAAAATGCCGTTGCACAATATAAATGCCCTATACCAAACCACATCACAAAACCGGAAAGTCAAAGCATCAAAGGTGATTAGCTTCCAGTCAGTGAGCACAAAGGTAGAAGAACACACAAAACTGACATAATTTCTATTTTTTAGTTTAGTTCTTGTTACAAAAGTTGGACACTTTCATCAAGTATCATGATCTGGTTTAGCTGAGCTCAACATCTGAATCACCCTAAAACTTCTACATACTCACAAATTAGAAGGGAAAGACCAGGACACTTTTTGATCCGTCATGAAAATACTTTATAGAATAAGACCCAAAAGAACCCAGAAGAATTGCCTTTCTAGTGTCTCAGACTTGAAAACTGGTACTTCACTTCAAGCATCTTCTTCACCCCAACCAGTGGTAGAGCATTTCTGTTCCCTAGCTGGTGATATGAACATACCAGGCTTCTCCCAGGTAGTGTTTCTGATAAGCATGAAACAACTCACACTAGAGATCTCTTTATTGATTCCCATCTCCAGGCGGTCTAATATCCTGTTGCCTTGAGGCAATTAGATTGCCTCAACAAAGTCCAGTCTTCAGAGAGCAAGGTGTGCCTTAAAAATAATGGGGAGGCTTTTTTAATTGTCTCAACAAAATAGACAATATATTTTCAAATAAAACCTGTATTATTTCCCCTCTATCGCCTTCTGTGAACTCCTTGGGCCAGATTCCTGGTGTATAAATTACAGAATAATCCATCCTTTAAGAACAATAATAAGCTTGGCTCCCCAGGGTTTTCACTATGCAGTTGTAAATTCCCCAATGGGCAAAGCTTCTCCTCCCTTCTTTGGGAGGCTATTCTCTAGTCTAAGACACTTCACCATCCATTTGGAATTCAGTACTCCACAGATCAAAAATTCAGAACAGATTAAGGAAAAAGTGTGTAATTCCAGACAAATTACAGTCCAGAGCAACCTTAATGAATTTCCTGTATCCTCCTCTGAGAAGTTAACTACTTAATTTCTGAGACATTCACTACTATGTTACCATTTTGAAACACAGCATAATAGGCATATATGAAAAGATTTAAATTAAAAGAACTATTTTTATTGTCTTCAGTTGCTACTTAATCCTTAGAAGCATTTCCCATTGTCCCGTACTCAGCAAAGCACTTACAAGCACGTTCTTGCCCAATTATATGCCATAAAGCCCCAATGGAATAAATAATGCTTTGTTTTCCATTCAAACCAATACATAGACAAGATTATTACACATAATAGACAGATTGAACTATTTCAACCTTGTATGAGCCCTATCTGCCTAAACCACTCAGATATCTGAGCTGATGACCGAGCAGATTACATGAATTGATGCAAGTTTTACATGTTTGTAATCAATTGTTCAAACTGAGGAGCATAAGTGTTCCTCTAATCATTGTTATGTACATAAACCCTTACTCCCCTGCAGCCCATGAGCACTATGGGTCTATTGGATTTATGACATGATTGCAATCTTTGGCTGGATATTAGATCTATGGTATGATGGCAATCTGTGAACAGCCCTTGTCTTCTGATTTATCAACTGTTCCTCTGATCAAAACCATGATAACCCCATGGTTTGACAACATTAGTGCAGAGTGATTGCTTCAGGAGACCTCAGCAACATCACACTTACATTTTCAGAAATTAGAAGATACTTGAAACATTCCTACCCACAGTCTTGTGATTAGTCTGTGAAATTGCCTTTTTGGATAAAAAGCATGAACAAAATAAACTTCTGCCATGACTGGGATTACTAAAGAGAAAAAAAAAATGAGGGTAGAAAAATTAATTTTCTTGATGCAACTCTTCCAAGAAAGGCTGCAACTGACATTTTTCAATTATACTAAAAAGAAAAAATGTATTATCTCTTTAGTGTGTGAGTAGCTTGACTCAAAAACTAAGAGAAGGAAAGGGAAAGAGAAAGAATGTCAAGCATTGCCCATTTATATATTTTCCAAGGAGAGAAAGATGTATGCTGGTGGTGAACACAGCAGCATGTGAATGGAAGTGAGGCAGTCTAGGAACAGCACTAGACTACTTTATTTTATTTGAGAAAGCACTGAACACTGATATATGAGATCGCTTACTACAGAAACTGGGAAAGCAGTTCACAATAAACAATTTAGTCTCCGAATGCAGCTCTTTTATTATTCAAACTGTCCAC
Organism: Oxyruncus cristatus; assembly: GCA_013399855.1. Lineage (NCBI taxonomy): Eukaryota > Metazoa > Chordata > Aves > Passeriformes > Cotingidae > Oxyruncus > Oxyruncus cristatus. Next base: position 852,709 of record VXAY01006571.1, on the reverse strand, counting down.
AAAGACCATGCCATTTTTATCGATGTTTGCTGTTTGTACTTATCCAGACAAGTATTTCCTTCTAGTCCACATTAGTGCGAGTGCTGGCATAAGGATTCAGCATTCACAATGATAGCACTGTGACTGCTCAGGCAAGTCAGCTGACAGCTGACAGCTTCTGCATAGCTGCATAAGCTAAATTCCTTTATGCAGAACTAAAACTTCTGAAAGTTCCATCTCAGCATCTACAGGCCTGGGGTTATTTGTCCCCAAAACTCAGCATAAAACCCCCTGCCTTTTCTGAACACTTCAAAACTGATGTGAAGAACACATCACCATAGGACTTTACTGTAAGGTTAGTCAATTTTTCACTCATTTCTGCAGCTCTGCTTTAAAGCACAAAGAGAAAAAGAGAATTTAGTAGACAGCCTGAGAGACAAGACAGGTAGAATTAGTCCTTTTTGTTATATCTGCTTTGTCCCTTTCCTCTACCCTTTGAAATTCAATTTCTTGTTTGCTGAAATAGCATCTCATAAAAGCTTAACCAGAATACACATAAAACACTTCTTCTGTAAATTTGAGATTTATCTTTTCGGAAGGCAGGTATAAGTGTAAGAGAATCATATAGCTACTTCTCTAAATGTAACTTGATTACAGACCTCATACAGCTCCCAGGATTATGGCATGGTGATATCATGTACCAGGCAGGTAATTTGATGTATATTCAATGTAGTTCACGTGCATGCTCTGCTTATTCATATTAAGCTGCAGATGTTGAAGTACTTACGTTTCAAAAAAATAAAACCATTGGGGGTTATGCTCTGGGATTTTAGGAAACTGATGGAAAAGAAATGGGTTTTTTCCCCCTCAATGAGTCCCATTTTCCATGAAGACTAGGATTTTCTGGGATAATACAACTCTGCATATATTAAAATCAATTTTAGATAAAATATTCCTCAATAAAACTGAGCATTTTATGCAGCTCAGACTGTTTCATAATACCATACTTCTCTGCTTTCGGTAAGACACATAAAACTAAAGGTACAAAGTAAAAAACAAGGTTTAAACATTTTTCAAATCCTAGATATTAAAACAGGAAAAAAAAAGGTTTGCCATAATTTGGCACTGGAGAATAGATGAGGTAAAAGGTCCATCAAGTTGTATAAGATTAAAAGAAAATATCTGGAAGCGTTCAAGAAGGATTGTGCTTTCTCAGAATTAGAAGTTTATCAGTCATTAGACAATATGGATCCCCTGATCAGGGAAAAAAATCAGAGAGCTCTGTACTCTGTACTTGCTTTTGATCTAATAAAGATTTTCCTCATAAGGGGTTTTTTTCATAGAATCTGACCCAGTAAAGCACTCATAGCACTTTGTTTTTAGGTACAAGTAATGCCATGCATTTCTAGAAGACTGTTCACATGGCATAGGAATTCACAGAGTTCAAAGTTTGCTTCAGAAGATCAAAATAATTAAGATCTTGTAGGATTAAGCCCATTACTGAACCTCTAAGGCACATGATTTCATTGGCACAATGCTAATTATCACAGTGCTTTCTAACTTGATGCTTTCTGTCCTGGAAAGCCCATCTCACTAATTTCATCTTAAACTAAGATTTTTAGAAGTCCTAATAGAACTTAGACTGTTACTTGCAATTTACATAAACAGTGTTCTATTTTACAAAGTCAAATTTCTGTTATTTATTTCTTTCTTAGTCAAAAGCACAAATAAACACAATAGCATGAAAGAAGAAAATTGTTTGACAGCAACACCTACCTTTCTAAAGCTATAAAGAGATTTTTTAATGCATGGGAGGTTTTATAGTAATTATATTTCCATGAGATTACTCAAGGATCACAAGTCTCTTTCAAATATATTAATCTGAAGTTAATTAATATTTCTAATTTTACAGATGGGGTGATTGACATAACTGACATTTTTAAATTAGGTCTCCTATAGTCAAATGACTATATTCACATAGAGAACCAAAGGAATGTAGGATCTTTGAATGTCAAGACAATTTTTTCGAAAACTAGGAAGTTGCAAAGCTAATAATTACAGGAGTTCACTTTTGGGATCTGTGGTCTATATGACTAGACCATGAATAGCATTAGGAAGAGATGGGTATCTGTTCAGTAATTTGACAAGTGTCTGATTATGAAGATAATTGCTATATGGTCAGCAGGTCATATTGAACGAAGGGCTAGAGGCTTCTGATCTAAAGAGGTTAGCCATTAGCTCATAATACTGAGCCTTGGAATATAGCTGTTGTGCATACAGGTAGCTAGTCAGACGATAGAACAAAAGCTACTCTCAGTTCAAACATGAAGTCAAGGCTCAGTTCATTAACAAATCCTGGAGCCTAATTGTTTCTCCATGAACTCTGGAGAAATTTGAATTTAAATCAAGGAATCATCAGGCTACAAACTTCAGCATGGTAGAGGAAACAAACTCAAGTAACTCTAGTCCATTACAACCAGAAAAGTGAAGGAGATGTTTGCAAAGCAGCAGTTGCAGCCATTTAATTATACAGCCTTAAATATTTAGGGCTGTTTCCAATCCCATTTTGCTTTATTTAAAGTGTATTATTATAATACTCATGCCCAAAGAAACTGCAATCTTTGAACTGTTCCTGCTCCCAAGTCATTAACTCTAAAGAGAAGACATCAGTATTCTCTACCTTATTGTTCCACAGAATAAAATATCCTAGAAAATACATCTAAAATAACTGCTATGTTGATATTAGATTTTATTTATTCTCTTTAAAATCTCAGTATCTTTTGCCAACCCTCTCTTTTTACAGAAAGAATAAAAAATAACATTAAACATACACATATAGAACTGCTCACAACTATATGCATGATTTATATTACATCTAATGAAAGTCTCTAAAGCCATAACATTTTATCTTATTCTCTCCCTTTCTATTCAGACAACTTAGAATATTTGCATGCTGAAGTAGGAAAGAGTTATATAGTTACACATGCTAACCAATTGTATGTTTCATTGCTCATCCATCCACTTACTGGTGCAATAAACTTGGAAGGAATTCTTCCACAGGCAAGAAGCACCTGATCACCTAAATTACATAGGGTTTTCTTCCCCTCCTCAGTCTTTCCTATAAAACACCTGTCAGTAAAATCTCATCAATCCAAAACTCCACTCCAAGCATGGCACTCAAGCTGAAAACAGACACTGCTGCAATAGGTTGTGTTCGATGCAGATGCAGAATGTTTTGCAGCATTCAAACTGAACACATACTACAGCTGGGGGGGAGGGTGAAAATAGCCAACAAGTGTTCATACAGTTCACTTAATTTGAAGCTCCATAATATGTTTCCCACATGCAAAAGAACTGTATATACAGGCCTTTCAGCATAAAGAGCTTCCTTTAAAGATGGAAAACTAGCAATCTGTCTTCAGCAAGTACAGTATATGTCAGATGCTGATCTGTTTCTGCCTTCACAATATGCTGGTTCACTTCAGCGGTCAATAAACAAAGAGGGACAAAGAGATAAAATTTGGAATATAGACGAACACTAATCATTACAAAACTGGAACTGGGCAAATTTGTACCATCAAGCTGCAGTTGCATCTCCAGAAATACTGAAAGACCAGTTTTAAAGTAGACAGCAAGCCATAGCAACAGTTAATCTGCAATGTGTTATACAAAAATTACACATTCATCTTTCAACCTCAAGTCAGGAAAGTATGCATTTTCCAAATAAAATTGTTTTGAATTATAAATTGTTCAGAATTCAAAAGTGAAAACAAAGTTACCTAAGGAAGTCAGTCCCATCCGGACAAAACAACAACAATGAACTGGGGAAAAAAAAAAAAAAAAAAAAGCCCAAAGTAAAGAAAAAGGGTAGAAATATAAACTGTTCCTAACATCTTTGATACAAATACTTCAAACATGTTTAGAGATTGAACTGTCTAAATCTCTGTATGACACTAGTTTTCATTATGAAGAAACTACAGTTTGGTGAAGGAGACTATGCTTAATGATGCTACACGTTATTTACTGTACTGAAATAAATTTTGCCCTGCATTTGCTTTCTTTATGGTGTTTACCTGAAGATTTAAATAGCTTTATTTTTAAAATAGCCAAATATCACTCCACAAGTTCTTGTTCAGTGGAGAAGGGATGCATTACTGATGCTATTTCACAGCTGAGCTGTGGAAGTCTTGAGAGATTAAGGTAAGACTTTTCAAAAAGTGGACTCTGAACCAGAAAAGCTTTGCCTGTTATTTTTACAGAATGACAGAATTGGGTTGAATGGGATCTTTGGAGATCATGTTGTCCAATCCCCTTGCTAAAGCAGGTTCACCTTGAGCCTGCAGCACCGGATCGCACCCAGGAGGCTTTTGAAAATCTCCAGAGGAGGAGATTCCACAGTCTCTCTGGGCAGCCTGTTCCAGCGCTCAGTCACCTTCGCAGTAAAGCAGTTTTTCCTCATGTTGAGACAGAGCTTCCTGTGTTTCAGTTCGTGCCTGTTGCCCCTTGCCCTGTCGCTGGGCACCACGTTTCTTGGGACAGCAAGTAGCAGCTCCCCCGCCACAGCGCTCCGCCACTTGCAACAGAAGCAGCGTTCCAGGTGGTTTAACACACTCGAAAGGAGACCCGCTTGGTAAGTGTAACCGACAGGGGAAAACTCTCTCAGGAGGTGCTGGATTTTCAGTATTTTAGCTGAGATTAACTGCAGAACGTTGTTCGCTGCTCAGCAGTTCCCCGATTCCAGGAACGCTGCGAGCTGTCCCTGCAGTGACACCTGGCGGCCGCGGGAGGGGCAGACGGGCCTCCCCGTCTACAGATAAATGTGACACGTACGTATGGTACAGACATGCAAATCTGTATGACAGAGACATATGTATATATCTAGTATAACTATATAATATGTCAACAACCTTAAACCCGCTTTTCAGCATCCAACTGTCACGGCTTTCATAAGCTTTGAGGCATCTGGAATTGGATATTTTAGCTTAGTACCCAGAAGGAAACTCTTCAGTAAAGAGGATGCCCATACAATTCAGAAAAAATATAATTTACACCCTAAGAACGTTTTTCAAATTGTTAAGATTTTACTTCAGTGCACTGCTGAGGAACAACGGCCAGTCGCTAATCCAAAACTGACAAGTACAGCGGCAGCAGCACAGACAGTTTTCTGCTGAAGTGAAAATTGTTCTTAAGCCTGAACTCCTCCTGCACAACAAATGGATAGATGGATCTCTAATCTAGTTAATTCATAGCCAAGGGTACTGAAGTTTGCAACATGAACACTGAGCTCCAACAAAACTGTTTGTGTGCTGTGGGCTACAGAGCAGCTGAGCAGACAAAACCCAAGATCACAACAGAAGTAAGCCAATCACCAGTGCAACAGTCCTGACAGAATGCTGCGGAGTCAAAAAAACCCAATACTTAAAACATTTACAACTCAAAATCACACCAGAGAGAAAAAAATCCGAAGTGCAGTTTTTACTCCTTCCCACTGTGGGAATCAGCTGTCAATCCATGGTGTGAACTGGTGAATGCTTGCCCTGATTAATCCATTGGAAAGCTTAGGCTCCTGGAGCAACAGATGAATAATCCATCTTAAATCACCTCTGACTGGCAATACCTTAACCTGAGTGCCATAACTCTAAAGCTATTTGTGACACCTGTGTATACTTTAACAAGGCACAGAATTTTATGAGACACACAGTAATAAGGAAAATTAATTCCAATTTATTTCCCAGCTGTCTCTGACAGACATAGCATCTAACTCCATTTCTGAAAAACAGAAATATGAGCCACTTAGGAGCAAAGAGCTGTGTAACCACATTAGAATGACCTTACTAAAGGTCTTGCTTATGAAGCTGAACACAGTGTTTTAATGGTACAGTTACATGTCATCCAGATCTCCGTTGGTTTTAATTTGTCTCCTCAGAACATGTTGAATACACAAAATGAGACTGATTTCACTGCCATAATTCTCTGTCTCAGTCAAAAGTAACATAACAGTTACAGAAATTACAGCCCATTAAAATGGGCTAGAAACATGTACAGACTGATGTTATCACTCATTTGCTTGGTAGGTGATATAGCTGTGATTCTCCAACAGGCAAAAGCATCTGTGTATTATTTCCCTTATTCAGCCACCAAAACAAGTCAAATAAATGGAAACAAAATGACACCAAGCTGAGTGGTGCAGTTGACACACCTGGAGGATGGGATGCCACCCAGAGGGACCTGGACAAGCTCAAGAAGTGGGCCCAAAGGAAACTCATGAAGTTTAACAAGACAAAGTGCAAGCTGCTGTACCTGGGTCAGGGCAACCCCTATTATCAATACAGGCTGGGGATGAACAGATCAAGAGCATCCTTGTCAAGAAGGACTTAGGGGTACTGGGGAGAGCAAGTCCAGAAGAGAGTCACCAAGTTGATTAGAAGGATGAAACACCACTGCTATGAGAAAAGGCTAGAAGAACTGGGATTGTTTAGCCTGGAACAGGCTTCAGGGTGACCTAGTTGTGGCTTTCCAGCACCTGAAGGGAGACTACAAGAAAGATGGAGAAGGACCTTTTACAAGGTCATGTAGCAACAGAACAAGGGAAAATGACTTCAAACTCAAAGAGTGTAGATTTAGATTAGCAATTGGGGAAAACATTTTACTGTGAGGGTGGTGAGGCATTGGAACAGGTTGCCCAGAGAAGTTGTGGATGCCCCATCCCTGGAAGGCCAGGTTGGAAGGGACTCTGAGGAACCTGGTCTACTGAGTGACATCCGTGTTGATGGCAGCAGGGTTGCAACTAGATGCTCTTTAAGGTCGCTTCCAACTGAAGCCATTCTTTGATTCTATGATTCTATTAAATGGTAGTTCTCTCCTGTTGTCCCCATACAACTTGTGATTTTATAAACATTTGGTATGTTTTTTTCAACTGCTTCTTTCCCAAGAAAAACAGATCCAGTCCATTTAGTTTCCTCTCACTTTGAAGGTGGTCCATCTTTCTGAACACTCTCAGTGCCTGTGTGTGTACCTTCTATTAACTCCCATTATGTCCTTTCTAAGATACAGTGAACAGAACTCCCTTTTTTATTCTATTTTCCTAGGAATTTAAAATGTTCAATCTTTAGCATTGCAGACCACAAAACTGACACATTCAGAGAACCATCAAAGAAAATTCAAAGACTGTTGTAGGGCTAGGCTACAGCCAAGCCATGAAACACAGGATTTTGTGGCACACTTGCCAAGCAGTGGAAAGCTAAAGCTTCTTAAATTCTACCTTCCCCACCAACACTACAAGTCTGCACATGGGAACATCTGGGCAGTCTCTCCTATGAGAGCTTTTTACAGTAATTTCCATCCACATTTTTCCAGCTCTTGTAATCATTCCTGAACCACATTTTCTTATTCACATTTTCCTGGCTATTTCCTTTATTCATCTCTCTGTTCAATTACTGATTTCTCTCTTCTCCTTGAGCCTTTTGTTTCTCTCCCATGAGACTTTTTTAAGTATGTAAAATTGACTCTCGAGCATATGAACAGCATGCAGTGCAAATGAAGACTCTTAGACCTGTATTAGATTATGTGAATTCATGAATGTCAAATTCAGTATAAACACAACTACCATTCATTCACGTACTGCATGCAAGACCCTCTCACTCTGCAGCTTACACTTTTTAACTACAGTTAAACCATAAACAGGAGCAGCTAAACCATTAGAGAAAACAACTTTTTCATCAAAGCAAAAATTTTCAAAATAAAATAGGTTTAATATCCTTCCATTATTTTCTCTCTAGACATCTGATCACTCGATCATTGTTAGTATATCAGGGGCCTGACATGACAAAGACAATGAAACTGATGGCAGGGAGAACTTTGTGTGAATTAACGTGACAATATTATTTGGTGGCAAGGTAAGAACAGTGCAGGCTTCACTTGAAGCAAGGAAATACAGTTGCACATCTAGCCAGCAACCAATGACTTTCATCTTGCCTTCAACATCCAGTGGCCCGTTCTACCCCATGGGCACGCAACTGTACCTCACTTGCAGCAGCTACAGAACCAAGGCCTGACAACAGCCCCATCCCACAATGGGGAAGCCCTCCTCAAAACTCTGCCAAGAATATGCCTTGGCAAAATTTGTGCTGTTGTTCCACTCATGAGCTCAACCCATATACCTCAGTCCTGGCTTTCTACTAGTTCCATTTTTTACACCCCAAGTTAGTTCTCTGATGATGTGCTTGAAAGAATCTTGGGTGGGCTGACATCTATCCTTAATATTGATCTTTTACTCTATCAAGTATTAGGTTCTTTTAGATGCAAATTATTTCTACACACAGGTTTCTAAATATATACAGGTAACCAGTTTTTACCATTCCCTGTTCCCAAATAACCTAAAAAAATAAATTAGTCCCCCAAGCATGTCCACTGTTTGCAAGCATTCGTTGAACCATCTTTCCAAATAAATTACATTCTGCATGAGTGCCAAGACTATTTATGATTGATAGTTTAAATCTTGTGATTCTTTTCTGTTTTTCCAGCTGAATGACTCAAATTTTCTAAGCAAACCATTAGGAATTGTAACTAGACATATTTAAGAGCGAAATGAAAAAAGTCCCAGAAAATAACAGTGTTGTCACAAACTAGATATGTGAGAGTTCACAGAAGACATGGGGACAGTCAATATAGCAAAATATGATGTTCTCAGAGGTGCACCTTTCTTCATCTGGTGTTGTGTACCTCCCAGAATTACAGCTCTAGGGATGTTTCCCAGTTACTACCCAACCCTATTCCCATGATACATATCCTGTTCCTTGCCTGATCAGTGAGCACAGCTCTGGCTTTAGTCCTGAACCTGCAGTCAGCACAGAAAGTTTCAAGGAAAGGGCTCACAAGCTGGAAGGAAAAACATCACAACCAGGTCTCACCCTTGAACCCATTTCCATGTTGTACTAGTTATCTTGTCCTATTTTCCCTTGAAAGTTTTCAGTCCCTTTGAGGTTTTTTTACTTCTAAGTAATTCAGGTTACTCTAGAAATTGCCACTAAAATAACTGACACTGCTACATCCATAAGTGCAAGTAAGGTGCAATATATATGAAAAATTTAAGTTGCAGGCAGCATTAGTTCTGATTTCCACTGCAACTCAGAGATGCCTGTCTCAAAATCATGTCCAACCCCTCAATATATCTAAATTCACACATATATACATGCTTCCACTTTTTTATCAACAATCTGAACAAAGGGATAGGATGTACCCTCAGCAAGTTTGCTGGTGATACAAAACTAGGGGGAGTGGTTGATACATCTGAAGGCTGTGCTGCTATTCAGCAGGACCTTGATAGGCTGGCAAGTTGTGCGGAGAGAAACCTAACGAGGTTCAACAAGGGCAAGTGTGGGGTCCTGGATCGAGGGAGGAATAACCCCCAGTACCAATACAGACTGGGGGCTGGCCCACTAGAGAGGAGCTCTGCTGAGAAGGACCTGGGAGTCTTGTTAAATGACAAGCTGACCATGAGCCAGCAGTGTGCCCTTGAGGCCAGGAGGGCCAAAGGTATCCTGGGATGCATCGGGAAGAGTGTGGTCTACAGGTAGAAGGCGGTGATTCTGTGCAGCAGTATGGAAATGGAACAGACCATCACTTCCTATTTCCAATTACAGACCCTTAATGGTTAGACTCTGTTTCTTCTAAATAAAAGTAATTTTCCTCATTTTGTCCAGCTCCTGAAAATTAGGGACTAAAATAGAATTTTGCTGATTTTACACAGCATTTAATCAATAATGAAAATGGTTTTTTAATTATAAATGCTATGTTTTCACCAGACTTGTACCCAGGTCAGCCTGATGTCACTATACTTCATCTCTAGAGGAGGCTGGAATTTGTTATGCTGTCGCATCTGCAAACTCATTTGTGTTTGCTATTCATTGTCATCTAAAGACAGGACCTGGAGCACACAGCCAACTGGATAACCTTATTTTTAGTGCAAGCACACCAACAGTCCTTGCTGGAAGGTTCCCACACTAGGCAGAGAGCTGAATCTCTCAGCACAATTTGTAGACAGAAGAAATCTATGCAAGCAGCTCGCTTGTGCCTCTGGGACTTTAACATTACAACTGTGGTAAGCATGTAATACTCTGGTTTCATTAAATCCTATAGGAAATCTCATTGAAGATGACTGGAGCTCTTCCCCTGAGAAAATGAACAACAACAAAAAAAGCAAGTGATAGCAGTAATTCAATAACAGAGGAAAAACCAGAACCAATACAAAAAGCAGCATGATCCCAAGACCGTAAACAACCAAGAGCTTTTTTCTCTATCCCACTGTAAGAGTACATAGAATGTACATTAAGGTTCATTAACCTACCTGGTTAATGGCTATTCAGTGTAATATTAACCAGTAACAAGGAAAGTGATAAAGCAATAAAACAAATGGACACATAAATATCAATGAGCAGGTAATAAGACAGACAACTCTTCAGCCACTGATTGATGGGCTGTTAAAATGAAGTATTCAGGAACAGGCAGGGGCACAGGCTGTGGGAGGGTGTGGGAGGGAGTGGGAGGAGGGAACAGAGAAGAAATCAAGACTTTCATGGGTATGATGGGGTATTTGAGAGGCTTTGTGAGAGTACAGCAACAAACAAGGAACAATGGAAAGAACGTGTGGGGGTTATCTAAAAATTACAGGATCTTTGTGGGAAGTAACAAAGGCAAGGAAAGTGAGACATAAGGATGGATAGCAGAGGAACAAACATAGGATACTTGTCTGAGCCCTACACCTGTTCAACACATTGTATCCCACCTTCTTAATAAATCCTATTATTTTTTTGCTTTTGGAATCTCACTCTATCCTATGTGAGTGCTACAATGTCCAGTTGCCAGCAGCTGGAGAACAGACCATTGGTCCCCAGGTTTGTAGCTCCAGGTAACAACAGAGAGACGGGAATACAGCTGAGATCTGGGTGCCAGCAACTGGGGAAAGGATGGTACCCCCATTGGCAATGGGGTGTGTGTGTTGCTGGGGTCTGAATGCCAAAAACTGGAGTAGGGACTGTGGCTTACAGGGCCCATAAGTCTAAGTGCCAGCAGTTGGAGACACCATACTGTGTATAATTGCCTAGGGAATTGAACTGTGCATACATATGTGTGTACATTCATGTGTGCACATCTCAGTTTCATGAGACAGAAATGTTTTGCTAAGGAGGATGAGTTATGAGGAAGATCAAAACTCCTCCCTCTAAGCAATTGTAAATCCAAAGTTAAGAGGCTCCAATTGAGAAAGTGTGGAGAAAGGAAAAATAACAGCCCTTTATTAAAGGATATATGTGCATTGGTAGAACAACAAAAGAACACCAAAAAAAACCCAACTGAACAATAATCCTATACCCAAAAATCCCCTTCAGTGAAAAGTAAACAGTTCAGTTTGCACTTTTTGGTGCAATTCTAACCACAGTCAGCAGGGGGCACTGTTGGATCACTGGTAGTTGCCACGTGGGGGCCCTTGGTGTGCTGGGGGAGCTGAAATGGAGCCCTTTCCTTTTCCCTCACCAGGAAGGGGAAAAGGAGAAAGAAGGGTTCTTCCCGAAGGGGACTCACTTTGTCTGCAGCTGGCCACGTGACTTCTCCTTCCTTTGTCGGTGTACCCAAAAAACCACTGCCAAAAACATGGGAGCGGGGGAGGGAAAACAAAGGTGACCCCCTTCCCAAATAGTTCCTCTCCGATGAAGTCCAACAGGTCCGTGCTGGGGGCAGAAACCAGGATGCTGGTGAACCAGGGCCAGGAAAACAAAAACAAACCAGCCAGGCGGCCAGGCTGAGAACAAAGCAACCTCGGAGCTTTTCCAACCCACACCTTGTCTCAGTTCAGGCAACCACAAACTGTGTGCCGTTCCCCAGGAGAGAGAAAAGAATAAAAAAAACTCCTCGCCCTTCCCCAGAGACTTTCCAAGGCCATCAGCCTGGAATGTCAAACCTGCTGGCCAGTTCTTTTGCGTCAGTCAAATATCCAAGGCAAACCCAGCCTGCCCATTCAACATCCCTCCCATACAGTGGGGCAGGGGGAAGGGGAAAATTCCCTACTTAGTTTTTTAGAACAAGTGAACCTTTGGCAACGCTTAAGTATACTTTGCTGGTGAACCTTAAGCTTAACTAACCATGAAGACTTGTACTTGGAAACACTCCAGGTCAGTAACCAGGTCAGGGACACAGTGTCCGTGCACGGACATTAGATCACCACCCAGTGGGAGATGTAATATTGGAGGGATGCAGAAGCAAAGGGTGCTTGTGAGAATGGTCCACAAGTGAGTGCATCTGTTTTGCTACTGAAGATCAAGCCAGACTACCTGGTAAGTAGGGGAGGGCCTGCATAATGAGTAAGGGCCACCAGTCTAGGCATGGATATTAGAGCATACACTGGTATTAGAGAGATCTGTGAATGTCAATGTATTTGGGGACCTAGAAAGCAAGGGCTGATGTTTTCACTAATGAGCTTCAACCCTTACCAGCTGGAGAGGAGAAACAGGCCTGGGCTATCTGCATTTCTGTTTATGTGAATGGTGTAGTTCACAATGTTGTCTAATTAATCTCTGCAATTTGTTACTGGTCTAGACTGGCTGGCAGCCCTTAGAGCTACATCCTTCTTGTTCTTCTTGACTGGAGTTCTCACAAAAGCCATGCCAACAACTCTGTTTCTAACATAAAATGGAAGAGTGTTCTTTCCTCTCTCCATCATCACTGCTTCTCTCTCAAAGTGTGATTGGGGACTTGATTTCACAGACCAGGTGATATTAATCTTAGCAAATTTTACCTTTGTTCCCTCAGGTTGCTTAATCAATTGTATTGTGTCTCTTACTCTGCATATTGGCCTTTCTAGAATCATAACTGTCCTACAGCCATGAACACTGGAGATTTATGACCATTACTCTCCTTGTAGTTGTTTTCTCAGAAGTAAGTGTCCAAAAGCTTTAAAAACACATTGTAAAATAAAGTACAAAAAAATTAAAAAGATATGAAAATTAGTCTGTCTAAAACTATCTTTTGTACACTAACTTAAAAGAATAAAAGATGTATCCTTTTTGTCAGAAAAACCTATCACAAAGCCAACGTATTTTGGGACAGAAATCTTCCCTGAGAGGTGACTGTTCCTTCTGATTTTTTTAAAGCAAGCTAAAAAAACTTCATGAGAGCATTCTACAAGGATGGTTCTTGGGAAATTGTTCTTCAAAATGTACCAAGCTTCATACCTCTCCCACTTCTGGAGTTTTACAGCAAAAAAAAAAAATAAAATACAAGTTTCCACAATCAAAGTAAAAAGCAGCGTTGCTACAACACAGAAAGCTGTATGATCAAACTATGGACACAAAAGACAAGCAAGAGAGTATGAGAAATACTCATAAAGTTCTAATGCATATCACTAAACTCCTCAAAACTTAACTCACACACTTCCATTCTCCTACCTAGAGAATGTCTAGTATTACATCATGTCAGACAAGTGTTAGGCAGTATTCAAAAAGGTGCAATTCAAAAATCTCTTGAAAATTTAGATTAGATAACACTTTGAGAAAACATACCTGAAACACAGAGGATGAAATTTGAGCCTTTACTATTCATCTGGTCACTTGGACTGTTGCATAAAAGACCACCACATTTTGGAATAGAACAGAGAGGAAGGACACTGCAAAAATACCTAAGCTTCCGTTCAGTGCTTCAGAGAAGAAAACGCAAAACCAATTAAGAGAAGTAATGGGAATTTTATGGCTGCTGCACACGTAAATGGAATGGCAGCAATAAATTTACCAGGCTCTTAGAGTACAGCACATACTAAATTAATCGTAACTAACTCAGTCTGCAATATTATCTAATGTTTTTTTTGTTTGGAAGGTGATTAATTAATACAGAAAAAAATACCTGCTTCCCCTATTATATTTTTCCTCTTGTTCCTCCAGTTCACTTTGCCCTACACACACAGCTTTAGAAGTAGAATGAATTTGTTTAGAAGTGACCTCCAGAGGTCACCTAGCCCAACCCCTGCTTGCAGGAGGACTGATTGGGTCAGGCTGAGGAGAGATTTGTTCACTGAAGTCTTGAACACCTCAGGGGCTGGGAGTACCACAAGGGCTCTGGGCAGCTCTGGTAGGTTGACCCTTGTCAGTCCCACAGTGGCCACCAAAGCCGCTCAATTACTCACCTCCTCAGCTGGACAGGGGAAAGAAAATATAAGGAAAGGGTTGTGGGCCAAGATAAGGTCAGGGAGAGATCACTCACCAATTACTGTCATGGGCAAAAGAAACTTGGGAAAATTAATCTATCATTAATAAATCAGAGTAGGGTAATGAGAAATAAAACCAAATCTTAAAGACACCTTTCCCCCCTTCCCACCCTTCCGCCTCGGCTTTACTCCCAAATTCCCTGCCTCTTGCCCCTAGTGGTGCAGTGTAGCAGGGGGACAGGGAATGGGGGTTACAATCAGTTCATCAATCATTGTGTCTGCTGCTCCTTCCTCCTCAGGGGGAGGACTCTTCATGCTCTTCACTCTGCTCCAGCATGGGGTCCTTCACACAGGAGACAGTCCTCCATGAACTTCTTCAGTGTGAGTCCTTCTTATGGGCTGTAATTCTTCACAAACTGCCCCAGCCTGGGTCCCTTCCACAGGATGCAGTCCTTCAGGAACAGGCTGCTCCAGCATGGGTCCCCCACAGGGTCCCATCAGTAAACCTGCTCCAGAGTGGGCTTCTCTCTCCTCAGGGTCACAGGTCCTCACAGGAGCCTGCTCCAGTGTGGGCTTCCCACAGGGTCACAGCCTCCTTTGGGCATCCACCTGCTCTGGCGTTGGGTCCTCCATGGGCTGCAGGTGGATCTCTGCTCCACCATGAACCTCCATGGGCTGCAGGAGGACAGCCTGCCTCACCATGGTCTGCACCACAGGCTGCAGGGGAACCTCTGTTTTGGCACCAGTAGCATCTCCTGCCCCTCCTTCTTTGCTGACCTTGGTGGCTGCAGAGTTGTTTCTCTCACATATTCTCACTCTTCTCTCCTGCAGCCTTTACGCGGTAACTTTTTCCCCTTCCCCAGAGGTGTTACTGCCATCTGTTATTGGCCTTGGTCAGCAGCA
Source organism: Oxyruncus cristatus (assembly GCA_013399855.1). Taxonomy (NCBI): domain Eukaryota; kingdom Metazoa; phylum Chordata; class Aves; order Passeriformes; family Cotingidae; genus Oxyruncus; species Oxyruncus cristatus. The sequence continues at coordinate 837,639 of VXAY01006571.1, read as the reverse complement.
GCTCTGTCCTGGGGCTGGCTAGCATTGGCTCTTTTAGACATGGGGTAAGCTTCTGGCAGCTTCTCACAGAAGCCACGCTTGTAGGCCCCCCCTGCCAGGTACCCAAACATGCACCACTGACCCCTGCCTTAGTTCCACAGTTGGGCAAACCAGAGCCATTTCCTGCGCTGGGGCCAAGTCTTCATGTCACCTCAGTGCCCCTCATGCTGCCTCCCAGGCTTGGCCTGTCCCACCCCTGTGAACAGTCACTGCCACACGTGGCGGGCTCGCGCCACTCCCCAGGTTGGGGGGGTTCCCCTCCTCTCACACCACCTTGGTCCAGGTGCCCTGGCTCCTGCGAGGTGCTCCACTCCAAGGAGTGACATTCACAGAGAGGTTCATTTAACACTGTTCCATTGACCACAACATAGGTAGACCATAGGCCTGATCCAAGTGCAGGGAAGTGCCCTGCACCAAGATGATGCTCCCATACCACGAGTGCTCCTTGGCTTTCCCAAAGTCAATGTGCACTGTTCAGTACCACAGATAGAAAAAATTGACTGGTACTTCAGTATTCTCCTAATTAGAATCAGACCTACTCATTAGCTCTATCCAAGGCACTTACACACTACTGAGGCACCTCCTGGCTGAAGCAGTGCCAGCATTTCCCTGCCTGTGGACCCCGTCCTGGCAGGCAGAAAACCCCTCAGCCAGCCCTGGGTGGGTTCCACAGTTTCTGGTCTGGTCTTCCATGGGAGAAATACAGCCACTGGTGGCTGCTCTTGCCCTACAGAGATCCCAAATGTAGCACTGTGAGGATGAGATGGCTTATCGGTATTCAGGCAGTGGGACAAATGCAGCTCATAACCCATCACAGCACTGTGTACCGTCACTATCCTGTGAGGTGGTAATATTTACTACCCAGACGTTTCAGTCCATTAAAGGTAGAGTTGCTAGTTGCCCTTCCTTGTTTCCTTTTGAATTGACCTACAGAAAGATGCAATTTTTATGAGAACCAAAGAGTTGTGTCTCACTCTGCTCAGCCCCTTCCCAGACCTGATGCCTTTCTGAAGATAAAGCTCAACACTCTTTGTGTTTCACATGTTCCATCTGTGCCGGTCTAGGCAAATACTCAATTCGCGGCTGCTGCTCACACTCCCAACCAAGGAGGTGCGTTCCGTTCCCGGCAATTCCGCTGTTTCGCGGCCCGGCCTGCAGGCGGCGCCGCCGCGCTCCGCCCAGCGCGGACCGGCGCGAGGGGTTCTGGGTGATGTAGTCCACGCCCCGCCGCGGAGCCCCGCGAGCGCACGTCCGCCGGCGCAGGGCACTGTGGGTGTTGTAGGAGCAGCTCTCGAGCCAATGGAAGGAGCCTTTTCGGAAGCCAGCGCTCGCGCAGCCAGCACTGGCGGAGACACGGGCGGCGCCATTGGCTGACGGGAGGGCGTGACCGGCGACGGACGGCCCCGTCGAGCCAATGGGAGAGGGCCATGTAGACCCAGCCGTTGCCCGTGTGCGGCCGCCAGCGGCCCGTG
>VXAY01006571.1:793380-835813 GCA_013399855.1 Oxyruncus cristatus | reverse complement strand
GTCCTGGCGCCCACAGCGGGGCGCGGGGGCGGCAGTGACGGGGAGGGGACCCGGAGCTTCGGCGAGGCTTTGGGGTGCGTGGGGGCAGCGCCGACCTCTCCGGAGGGACGGAGGGGGCAGGAGCGGGGCTCCCGTCGGTGCGGGGAGCGACGGGGCTGCAACTCCCCCCGAGCCGGCGCTTTGCCTCCCTGGGGTGCTCCTTAGGCCTGGCGGGGGTGGCCGCGTTGCTCAGTGCGGTGCCTGTGTTTGAGCAGCTCGTTGTGAGCCCACTTTGTGGTGCCAGCGCTGCTCGAAACCCGAGTGAGGCATTTTGTCCTCCCTAGCACGCATTTTCTCGCCGAGACGCTGATAATGCTGACTTCAGCATTGTCACAGCAGTTTTCTCACCCCGATATATAGAGTGCATTTCCGCGTCCTGCGTTGTGTGTGTCCCCATCATACTTTTTTCGTGCCTATTTTGTTGTTATGCAGCTCAGGTTTCGTGTGCTTCTCATGTGCTGTCATCTACTTCCTTTCCTAGGTTTTCTACCTCCCACACCCTTATTTCCACCATGGGCTGGTGAGGGGGATGTGCAATGCATTTATTTATATAGTGCTTCTGAAGCCAGAAGCCAGTACTTTAGCAGACAGCCTTATCCAATGCTGCTGGGGATGTGCTTTTACTATTTCAGGAAAGTAAGTTCAGTGGTTTGGGGCTCATTTTCCTATATGCTGTAGGAAGTTGAAATTTAAAGTTCTGTTACTGGAGTTCAGGTTATATGAGCTGTGTACGTCACTCTATAAGCCAGCAGGGCACTTCCCAAGTTATAGAAAAAATACACACAAGTTGTGTGAAGCCAGGGACATGTAACCACTTTGAATTGTGTGCCCTCATTTATGATGTATGTAAAGAAAAAATGCTAAGGCAAGATGAGACTGTAAATGTCAGATGAACCATCTGTTGTGTATGTGGAAGTTTGGTGACAAAATTAAGGGCTAGTCAAGTGTCCACTAGTGGCTGTACCAGCATGCAACTCTGCTGTCTTTACTATTTGTCCACTATAACGAAGATGTGTTTGTGAGTATGAAGTTCTCGTAGGTTAATTCAGCCTTTATGACCCATATGTGTAAAGGCAATTGAACTGATACAATTCGTAAGCCAAAGAAAGCACACTCTACAGTACATGAATGAAGACTTAGGAGCTGTTGACAAACTTAAAAAGCTAATGTGAGGTAAAACTGTTCATTAATATCCAGAATTAATTAGGAGAGGGTGTTCAGAGTCCGTCTTTTGTCAGCAGACTATAGAGGAGTACCTTTTTTGCTCCAATTTTTGGTGAGAAGCATTCTGAAAGAAAATTGTCATTACTTCATGTTTTGATTTCCAACAGTGGCAGTACCACTTTCTGGTATATGCCTTACAACTGTGTTTTAAATGCTTCCTTTATTACTTCTTTGTTCTTAATGTCTGGTCTGGAAAAAGTCATCTGGGATATGAGTACGTTGAAGGGAGGGGTTTTAAGAAGAATGAGTAAGAAGGGTTCAAGTATTACATTTCCTGACTTTAGGAGCAGATTCTAATCATGACTATTTTATTTTATTTTTAGTTGGAAGTATTTTAACTGTAGCTTTAAGTCTTAACTCTGTAGTCATAAGTTTTGTTTAATCAATTTATTGAAAACTGCAGGTAAATGCAAGAAAACTCTGACCTAAAGAAATGGGCACTATTTTAAACATATGACAGTAATACAAATTATGAAGGAGTTTAAAACTGGGACTGGGCAAAGAATATTAAGAAGTCCACGGAGAATTGGCAAAAGCAGCTAAAAAATGCTAAGCGTATGTGTGTTTTCTAGATGAAGCTGACTTTCTTCTGCTTATTGCATCAACAACGACCTCCTTCTGTTGGTCATTCATTAAGAACATTAACAAAATTCCTTTTTTTTTTCTCTGATTGCCAGTGTTTTTTGATTCTTGGGCTTATTTCCTCTTGTTCACAGACTAAGAGGTAGAAATGTTCTCATTCTGCCTGAAGAGAGGAAGTGATTCTTCCTCTGAGTCTTACACACCTTCCATGGCTAGCTTCAGCCATAGGCAGGCATTTTCATACTGTCCTGTTAACTGGTGGGACAAATGATCAGTCAGGGAACTGATAGGGAACTTCTGTACCTCTTCTTTCATAAGACAGAGCTCAATGGCTTTCCCTGACCTGTCTGATTTTGCTAACATAACAGAAAAACATTCCCTAGACTTGTTGCATTGATGCCTCACAGGGAATCTCATTTCTTACAGAGGAACTGCTGGAAAGTAAGTTCTGTAATTAGTCAGCCAGCAAGTGCAAGGAGACTGGAAAAAAGATTTTTATTCAGGATGAGGGTTGACCTATATCTCAATCTTCTAGTTGGACTAAAATGAATACGCTGCACAGATTGTAGCTGAGAACAATTTACTTGCTGCCAAGGATGCTTTAGAACTGTTCTTGCTGAATAGATGCTGCTTATGGATTTTTCTTGACTCACGGCGTGTTTTAGAGGTTCGTCTAATGGGAGTAGCATCTATGCTATGGAGTCAGTTTCTGTGCTGAATATAACATATGAGAAGCAGTCTGAGGTAATTTTTTTTCTTAAGACTTCCTTTTTTTCCTGCAAGAATTGGATAGATAGAGTTTGCATTCCCTTTCAAAGTCTTTGTAGTCACTGGCACAAAAGCATTGAAAGAAATTACTAAAATACCACAGAAAATCTCTGTGCTGTAAAACACTTTTGCCAAGCTGTGTCTGTTCATGCACCCCTCTCTGTAGAAAGATTTTTGAGCATGCTTCTTACATGTATTTTTAATAAGTTAGACATTGATGTACTATTATCCTAACATATTATGTACATCATAAAACATGCAAAAACACAGATGAGAGAAGAATGAAATAAAGGTGGAATGAACACTGTATTAAGAAAAGGTGACAGTACAAAAAGTATTTTCTTCCTGCAGCTCCAGTGTGTTGGCTAGCACACCCCCTAAGGTGTACACACTCCACTTAAGAGATCACTGCTCTAGGCAGACTCTTACTAGTTGCTTTGTTGCGATCATGTTTGAGGCTTGAAGAGCTTGGCAAAAACTAGAAGGACACTGACTGCAGTGATCAGTTTGGGCATTCATCAGAGCTCTGGGGTGTTGCCAGCTGCTTGCACTCACTGAATTTTTGGCTGTTTCCTGAAGGTGAGTGACCACCGTAACGTTACAAGTAGTATTTCTTGTCTGGTAGTAGCAGTCCCTTAGCTTTATCTGATGGCAGTTGATTTGTTCTTCTAACGCAGCAGAAGTTGGAAACTGTTGCTCCCTTGAGCTAAGGATGTTCTTGCTGAATCACACTGCATAACTTTTCTACCCTTCTGTCTTTAGTACTCTCTTAAAAATGGTAATTCTCACAAAATGATAGGATCTTTAACCAGCATATGGTAGAATCTTTTTCTCTCGCATAGGCTGCCAAAGTACTTTTACTATATTTACGTAGACTGGTTGAATGCTGCTCTTTCTAATTGAGGAAAAATGAATACTTTTTAAAGCAGATTTTAATTATACATGAAGTGGTGGATAGTTGAAACAAGATTTTTAACTCTAGAGCATGAGAGCACCCAGCAGTGTCTACACAGCTCAGCACTGTTCATAAGTGAAGCTTTCTGTACAATGTTGTCCGCTGCCCACTTCAACCACAAGGATTTTTGCCTACCTTTTCCTTTTAATATGTTGTTGCATATCCCTACTATGTTTAACAAATGCTAACATTAATTTCCACTTGACCTTTTCAGAAGAGGTTTATAGAACTAGGCAGCTGTGATAACAGATCCAAACTTTAAAAAAAAGTCAGTTACTTTTTTTTAATTGAAGTGTGGAAAACCAAACTAAACTATCGTCTTTAATCTCTGAAGCAGGTGCACAAACATAACATCTGTGACTTTGTTCGCTAGCTGAGCCTTGACTAATAAACTGTTCTTAGGTCCAACAGTGACCTTCTGTAGACCTTTAATTAACACTTTCAGAATAGTTTTTTTAACAGTTTCATAGAGGTAAACACACTTCTGTGAGTAGCTGGTGCATATTAGTCAGCAGTTCTGTGAAACAACAAGGCTACAAGTAATCCCTCCTCTAGTCACATTATCTGTCATCACTGCAACCTCATCTGCCTACCTTAGAAGGAAGTCTCAGAGCTACGAAAAGTTAAATTAATATTTCTGGGTTTGCTTTAGCACTGTTTTGAAACCACTGTTTGAAAACACTTGTTCAAGTACAACTTCTTAGTAAGGAAGCTGATTCCTTCGAAGGGATTTTAAATGATGCAATAGAAAGGAAATAGATTTATTTACTTTCAAGGAAGAAGACCAAACACTTAATGAGCTCTGCCTTGCTCAGGTGTCTCTTGCCTTGCATAGAAAGGTACAATAAAAGTGTTGTTTGATAGGTGTGCATAGAGAGTCTAACCTATTTATATTTGACACTGTGTGGTCTTTTGTTGTGAAGTCAGTCTTCCACAAATTGAAATTGGTTAGTCAAGCCTTTACCAAAACACTAGAAAGCTCTAGTGCTGTCTGGCACATGCGCTGGTTTTAAGCAGACAAAACCAATCACCCTGGCTAGTGTAGTGGTTTAAAAAAGCAAGCATGATGTTTCTTGCTGCAATAACAGTTACTCCATAAGTGCTTTATATATATTAAAAGGACTATACAAGCTACTGGGTAAGTTACCCTGTCTTGGTTTCCCTCTTCTGCAGAAGCATGTCTGAGTGTCTTGACAAGCTCTGAACTTTAACGATGGCATTTGGTCTTAGATCAAAATTATTTAGGATAATAAAAACTAGTTTGTGGGAAATATGTTATATTCAAATTTGTTCTATAATTTTGAAATAGAAATGCCAGCAAGTATCCTAAATGTATATGTACTTTTACTGTATTTAAAAAACAGTTGTTATATGGTGGTATGAAATGTTGAAGTTCAGTGGTAGAACTTCTTATGACTTACCAAAATCACCCTTATCTCTTAGATTCCTCAAGATGATAAAGCAGTATGGTCTCTGCCAAAAATGCAGCTAGCCTTGTTTTTAACTTGTGCCTCATGATGTTTTTTTCCAAATTGGTGTTTGTTCTCATGCTGTCTTGGTTGCTCCTTGCAGGATCTGTTTCATCTGGAGTGCTCTCTGCCGTCTCCACAAGTTCTTCTGAAGTGCTCTGCACTTTCATTTTTTGACATGTAGAGTACAGCTGTTTATGCATATCGACTGTACTAGATCCTTTTTAATTCCATGTCTGTTGGCAGTCTAACTATTTGAGCTTTACATCCTCTTCATCATCCTGAACAGGCTGTCATTTGTTTCAATTGCACTCTCAAACTTCTTGTCACCATAGTTTCACAGCTTTGCTTTTAAGCCTTAGCATTTTTTCTTTGTTTTTATTATGCTGTTACAGCTTACAGTTGATTCTCCCTCGTCTTTTTACTTGTTCCAATCAAAGGTTATACTTCAAATAACAGTATGGAAGCTAGACTCTAGAAAGCAGTTTCCAAGATTAATCTTCTCATTGCAAATGCCCACAGTTGCTCTGTTATAGTCACAGACTTCAAAACATGTACCGGTCAATTGTCATGTTTGTAATTTGTCACTTCAGAGATGATTTCTCTCTGGTAAGACACTTTACTTGCATTAGAACGAAAAGTATGCAAATCTTGTTTGTCAAATGCTTCCAGGAAGTCAGCAGATTTCTGTAAACTTTTGGAGAATTCTGTTGTCATTTGGTATTTGTGCAGAAACCTTTCATAGCCAACTGAAACACATCCAGTGTTGTGACTCATGTATGGGGCACTGACTTCTTTTCTAGTCATGGTGCAGGTCTCCAGCACCAATGCCTTACCACTGCTACAGGGCATTGCACACCCCAGAACCTCAGAAGGGGGGATTTCTAAATGTAGGAGGAGTTAGCGGCAGCTTTGCTTAGTGAACTGTTTATATTTTGAGCTTTTATTTTGGTTTGAGTGAGTTGTGTATCAGAGAGAGGGAGGTGTATAGCATCTTCTTTCAAATGTAGTGGGTTTTTGTTTGCCTAAATGAGGTGGTGTCAGATACTGATGACTGGGAACAGTCATATTTCAGTGGTGTCACTTTTGGAGGCTTTCCATCAAAATGATAGCACAGTTGTTTGAAGCACAGTTTGGCCTATTTAAGTTAGAGGAACAAAAAAAAAATTGTTGCACAAATAATTCTGTGAAATAATGGTAAAACTGTCATAAATAAGCTTTTCTCATTATCTTCTCTTTTTCACCTTTCTTAAAGACAAACTAATTTCTCACTGTTCTGAAGAGACACCTCTCCATAAAGGTTTTAATATGCTGGCCAAGCAAAATGAATTTGCATTCTACAAAGGACAATGTTGATTATGAGTGTGAGGATCTTAACGTAACTTTCTGGTGTCTACTGAAGTTCTTCATGCTAAATCTTAGGTTCCATAGGCCTTTTTCACTTGATGCACACCTTTTTAAGTAGTTTAGTTGGACTGGAACAATTCAGAGTCTGATTTGAGGTTTTTTTAAAAAAACACACTTTTTTCTCAACTGAAAACACAGTTGTGTTGGCATAATTTAAGGGAGAGGATCTTCTCTGAAACATTTGATTCCTCCTGAGAACACTCATAAGGTCTTCTGAAGTGCATTGGTCAACTTAGTACTCTAGAATATTTGAGAACCATGGTACAATATTATAACTAAACTTATTTTTATTTTTGGGATAATTACTCATGGAAAAGCATTTTACTGACTTATAACATCTCTTCTAGATGAAGAGGGAAATCAAGATGAATCGCTGGATTCAAAGGTGAGGAGATAAGTTGCTAGTCATTCTGTTTTTCTTCTGGAGTAAGAGCAAAGGTCTGAAATTCAGAACTGTGATTTGATTTCTGTTTTAAAATGTTCTGTAGCTCTTGCTTTCTCAATTTTTGTGCATCAAAAGGATTAACATTGTGTTGTAAGTTTGAAAAAATTAACTTTTTTTTTTAAAGAATCAAAAGGGGTAGAGCCAATGAGAGCTGATGGGGTAGCTCAACACTTTTGATGCTACTGTTTAAGCTTAATATGTTAATTAATCATATCTTTAAAAAGTAATGGGTTTTTAGCCCACTGCTGCTCATCAGTTTCTAATCTTCTCAATTAAGTGGCTGCTTTCCTTCAGACTTTATCTGCAGAGGACCAGGTAAAGGACCATTCCACAGGAACTCGAGTAGTAGCAGGTCAGATCTTCCTTGAATCGGGGAAATCGGACTCTCAGTCGGAGGATGAAGAGAACTTTCACAGTCAAGAAGAGGAAAAAGAGAATTCACTGGAAGAGTTGAACTCTCTAGAAATGTCAAATCTATTAAATAAGGATTTGGAAGAAGCAGAAATGCAGAGTCCAGGTAACTGCTCACAGACTTTTGAACAAGGGACAAGAAAGATGCATCTGAACAACTTCAGCATGTGAATGAACACAAATAGTAATACGAAATACCTTGTGTTTTAACCTTTCTATAATGGAATGTTAAATGCTGCCTTTTCCATTAGAAAGTAACATCAAAAAGTTTTGAAATTTATTGAGATTGAAATCTGAGTGGTTATTTTGAGATTTGAAAGAGTTTTCCATTATTCTTATTGTTTCCGTCTTGCTGGAAAGCTTTAACTGTTAAATGGAGAAGGCCTTGATTGCTTCAGTAGAACTCAAGTACAGTCCTGTTTGCCATAGAAAGAGAAATTGCATCAGTGTTCTTCAGCCCCCTGGCTGTTTGCCCGGCGAGTCAGTTGACAGAAAGGGAACAAATAGTGATGTAAAGACAAGTTTCCTAGAATGGCACTAAGTGCCTTAGGGCAACATCTAAATTGCATGTAAACTTCAGTAAGTTTTTAAAAATAGGTAAAACCTTATGTCCTTGTGCCTGAATTCCCAGGAAATTCTAGTGTTGCTTTTTTACTACATAATTTTGATAAGATTTTTTGACTGCAGTTACTAGCAGATGACTAGATGGCATGGTTGAGTACCTTAGCCTACGCAGCAGACTTTTTAATAAAAAGTAAATATTACTGAAATAAATATTACTGTCCTTAAAAAGTTGTTTTCTCAGCTCATTCAAATGTCAAAAGAAAGCAGGACTTGTGAAGTGAGCTCTGTAATGTACTAACTCTGAGTGTTTTCTAATAAGCCTTCCTTATTAGTGCAGAACTGGTATACAGTTTGTGAAAACTCAGTAATAGGATTAATTATTGCTGTTGATAGGTGCTGTGTTTTACAGGGAAAAGGTATGTAATCCACTAAATATATTTCTGCCACAAAAGAGTGAGCTAAGCACCGTATTTAGTCAGTGAAGGCTATTTCAAAAGTAAACTTCATAGTACGTTTAATCTCATGTCAGAAAAATGTAGCCAGATGACTTGCTCCCTGGCAACTAAGGTTTTTAACTACACCTATCAAAGTACTGCAAGTGACTTCCAAAAACCAAAAGTTGAAGTCTTACACAGTTCTTGGAACACCTAATGAAATAAGCAATATGAATGGAAGGATTACTGGCTTTATATAAAAAGCAATTCTGAAAGAAAACTACTTGTATTCTGTCAGGAGAATAAACTGTCCTTTTGCAGTCTTCTGGCAAACTCTTTGAGTGAGCATACCTCAGGTACAGATGTTAAATCTCCCAGGTGAGCTACTGGTGATAGGACTGCATTAAGGGATGTTAAAGCTTTTCTAAATACAGTTTAGCTACTGTGTATGAGATTGCATGGGAAAAAATTATGTTCTGCAAGTTTCCTCATGTATTTTGCAGGATGTTGGGCATTAAAAAAAAATATTAATTTAGAATTAGTGCCACTAAAGCTTTTAACCTTCTAAGAAAGAAGTCATCCTGCTCTCTTCTGATGAGTGAGGACGTTTTATATGCAAAGAAAATGATCTTTTATTAGTTATTGTTATTTTGTGTTGTAGTGTTTTGTAACACTGAAGTTCCATACTAACAGTTTTTGCTGAAAACTGCCCATAAGTTTATACAGATCTGGCAATTACTGTTGCATTTATTTTCCTATTTGGAAGAATCTTAGAGTAATGTAACCAATACTTATAAGTAATCTATGAGTAATTCCTGCAGCATAAAGTCTGAAATGAGATGTAAGTAAGGACAAAATTAAATACCACATACTTTGCTCAGACATAGTAAAAGAGGTAGATTGCTATTTGCACTCTCAGTTTCACAAAAGCTGATTTATCCTCTGGGTAAATTGTTTGCTTCACTTTGTATTTATCATTCTCTAAGTACATAGTAAAACAACTGTGGTGTGCAGTTTAACCTGTGATTGCTTTGCTGTGTTGCTTTAGGGGTTACTATTTGTTACTACCTGGGAGCAAAAACACAGGAGAATTGGGGCAGAGTAGTTTCATAACTTTAGTGTGCAGCTAACTTTCATGCGGAGCACTGTGTAAAATTGCTTTCAATGCAGGAGACAAGGTATTAAACAATGCAAGTAAAATTTCAAGCTCTCAAGTAGTGTTTATATCCTGGAGTTTGTTCAAATGCAAGTGATAAGAAGTCCCATCAATTGTAGTTATATGTAGGCTTAGCGTGAGTTTATATGTTACTCTGTAGTTAATAGATGTATGAAATTATTCCAGGCTAATTGCAGGTGGACACATAATTTTTGAATGCAGTTACTGAAAATAACACTTTTCCGTGTGATGTAATGAACTCAGAGTGGTGTGGTGGAACCTCTGCCAAGGAATTCTGTTATGAAGAGCAATTTGAAAAGGCTAACTACACCTGAAGAGTTCCTTTTGCTTCAAAAAATAAACATGAAATATTACAATTAATATGGCCTTTCAATTGTAGACCGTAGAAAAAAAACCTAGCTTTCTCTATAACCACAAAATTTGCAAACTTAACTTTAAAAAAATAATTAACATTGTCAATTGCATGCCTTTGCAAACATCTTCAAATGAAACTGAACCCAAATGTTGGATTTAGTTTAGTGAAAGATGAAAACTTTTATAAAAGTCTAATTGAAATAAAATTCCATCTGCGAAAAACAGAGATAATTAGTCTCCTTAGAAGATTGTTATTTTAAAATACTCCAATATTGAAGTCAGTAACCTTTGAAGTGTTAGTGTGTGAGAAATGATAAATCATGTTGTTCAAAGTCATTTTGAATGCAACTAAATATATTGGTGAAATGAAATAATGTTTTCACTGTAAGTACGTTCAAGAGTAGAAAATTACTGGACTTGTAGCAATTAGAATAACAGTCCATCCACATTGTAGTGGTTTCACTTAAGTCTTTTCATCCCTGCTGTTATTCAAGTACTTTCAGTGTAACATTTAGTGATGTGTGTTGTTCTGTCATGATTGTGTCTAGCCCTGGGGCTAAAATTAATGTATGCTCTGGAATGTACTTTAAGGGTGCTTTGGAAGGTCTTTCGCAGAGAAGAGAAAACGCAAAGAAAGGCTCTTTATTTTGATAGGCCATAAAAATGTAACTTAGACTTGCCTTCTCTATACAATATTTTCTTTGCTTAGAACTAAGGAATATGAAAAACCACATACCTTCTGCTTTATTTCATAACTAAAACTAAGAATTATATTTTTCAAGTTGCTTTTTCAGAGTTTTGTAAATTAGAAATTTTACAGAAAACTTGATTAATTGTAGTTCACAGGAGTTAAAACCGACACAGGAGCACTTTACTATATGTAGTAGATTAATTTGGGAATAAAGGAGAGCGGTCTAATTCCTGGGTATGCATTTTCAGTGTTGACAGCTCTTGGAGGCACTGCAGATGGTGAACCTTGCCACTTCCCCTTTTTGTTTATGGAGAAGGAATATGCAGAGTGCACTGCGGATGGGAGGGAAGATGGCCGGCTTTGGTGTGCAACAACCTATGATTACAAGACAGATCAAAAGTGGGGCTTCTGTGAATGTAAGTAACCTGGTGTCTTGTTCTTGTCCAATGAATGCTTTTTTAAGCCAGTGTTTTCAGCCTTCTTTATGCCCTATGTTTCTGGATCTAGAAGTCCCTGTCATAAATTAATGGTCACTTTATACTGTGATAAACAAGTAGTTACAAAGGCAAAGTTTTCCCGATGGGAAAAGTTTTAATCCAAATTCCACTTCCCAGAGCTAAAAAGAAAACTTTGCAGTGGAGGCATCTATAAACCTCCTAGTTTTTGAGGCTGTAATATAGGGGTTTCGCAGTGTTTCCCATTTTAAATGCTGATTTGTTGCACAAAGGCAGCCGTTCTTTAGGAAACATCCTGAAGGAGGAACCTTTCTTCCTGCAGTTTGCTTTCGAGCAATGAAAAGAATATTTTTTTCAGCAAACTCATACATGAGAGACATCACACAAGAAGAAGCCATCTGCTAAGATATTCAACACCTCCTTTAGACAGCTTTTTTATTCACTTGGGTTTGTTGGTCTTCAGAAACATATTTCTGACTGTATTTTTTCTTTAGAACTAATAGGAATTTTGAGGGAACGGTGTTGAGCTGTATAATTGGATCTCTTAATGTCTTTTTTTAAGCTGAAGAGCAGTCTAATAAGAGAAGGCAGATGCAAGAAGCTGAGGACGTTTATCAGATTGGAATGAAAATCCTTAATGAAAGCAGTAAAAAGGCTCAGAAGAAAGTGTAAGTCTACCTTATCCACTCCCACAGGAGAAAGGATGACATGGATGGTCACTCTTGCATAAATCAAAATGAACTTAAATGAGTTTCCCCAGGATTTTGAGCTTTATTGGATTTAACAACAAACTATGCAGTGATAGTACTGAAAATAAATAGTAATTTCAGGGTATTTAGAAAAACAGACCTATGCCTGCATTCCTTTGAATGCAATGAAAATTGTGTGAGATGAATTTCTGAAGGGTGGGTGTCGTCAAAACACTGACTTAATGCAAGGTGGTGTTGCAGTTCGCTAGCCCTGATTTATATGTGGTAACTGCTCAGAAAAAAAATGATAACGTGATACAAGATAACTGTCCTTTTTCTGGTGTTTCTTACAGTCCCATTCTCATTCTGCTTCAAAGATTAAGTGGGAAAAAATGGCATTCCTTGTCCTGCTCTGGTTTTTTTCCTGCTTTCTGATGGTTTTGGTCACCACAGAAACAGTATTAAATTTCAGCTCAACAAATTGTTAAAATTCTAATAACCAGTGTTGTGTGAGAGAAGAGGGTAATGCTTGTGGACAAAATCAAAGAATAAGAAAAAAATTAATGTTCTGTTCATTCTGGTCTCTTTGCTTTCTATTCTGTATGTATCCAATTAGTGATTAAATAGTTGTCAGCTTTTCACTATAATGAAGAATGGCTGTGTTAATTTAGAACTGTCTGTTACTCATGTTGACAACTTCATAAGTAAGTGGTGACTTCCTGCTGATTATTATGTGAGCATTATTACTATTTTAAATTTGTTTGTGGAGATAAGGTTGTTGGCAAAGACAAAGGGAGACAAAATCTGTTGGATTCTGAGTCGCATTTTTGGTAGAAAATAGTGGAAGAATTGTAAAACAATATTAGATATGAATTTCCTTGCATATCTTATACCTTCTTAGAAGGTGAAATTATGTGAGTAACCAGGTGTGCCTCGGGTGTCCTAAAGAAAGAAAGACTGAGAATAGAAAGGAGGAGAGGTAAAGAAAAATCTTGGAGCGCTATCAAAGGTCCCTGAGAGACCAAGCTGAATTACACTTGACAGTAGTGTTACCATGTTTAAGGTTACGGGGGTTTTAATTGCTGTGAAACCAGCTGCTGTGAAATTACTTTGAAGGACTGCCCTAAGTTCTGAGACTGAAATAGAAAGGGGAATTTCCAGAGATCCTTCTCATTGTTAGCGTGACTGTCTCATCACAGTGCGGTTTTCTTGGGCCCGATGCTTGGTATTTCACTGGAATGGCTTTGTCCTCAAACAAATGGGACTCCATAGTCTCTTTCAGGCTGTCACAGGAGTGGTTCTACTAGATACTTCGTACAGGACTTAAAATTGTGCTGCTACAAAAACGTGATCATTTGATCTTAAACTTCTTGTATATCTCACTGGAGAGGAAATATATAGTGCTTTGCTTTTGGAGTAGAGTGAACATTAAATAACTTGTCTATTATTTAAATCATGAGTTGTTACATATATGGATGATTAGTAGCTGGAACAAATGGCTGTAGGTAGATGCATTTGTAGAAAATAGAGACTAAACCAGAGACATAAAACACTTCTCCAGAATCTTCAGGTTTGTGAACGGAATCTTCTTTGCCTCAAGTTGACTAAGAAATTTGTTTTCTCTTAAGAGCATATCAGTATCTTCTGAAAGCAGCTGACATGAATCATACCAAGGCCATGGAGAAAGTGTCTTATGCTTTGTTGTTTGGGGATTACCTGAAGCAGAACATCCAGTCATCAAAAGAACTATTGGAAAAACTGACAGAAGAAGGTTCTCCGAAAGGCCAAATGGTATGTCTGTCCTTAAATGCTACAGATGTTTTTATTGGTTTATAAATTGTTTTATAGATTTTACTTATTCTATAAGTAAATATGCTTTTATATGCTATTTTAATATGCTTTTATAGATGGCACCTGCACCCTCAAGGTAAACACTGATTATTAGAATTTTTAAGATTTTTAGCTTTTTGTAGATTTTAATGTAGCTGTAGCTTTCTTTCACTTTAGATAGTTCCTTTCTCAGTTTGTGTGTTACATTCCCGAAGCTTCGGTTTAACCATCTTTTCAAGACAGTAGATTTTTAGCAAGAACATTGCATTGGGACGTGCACCTGGACTGGAATAACAAGAGATATGGTAGATGAAACAAGATAGAAGGCTTAAGACCCTTGGAGGGGCTCCAGTGGGGCAGTTCTGAGGGTGGTACCAGAGGCAAAAGGCATCTTAGGATTGGATGTCCCCACTAGATATGATAATTAGTGAAAGATATAAAAGTGTTAAGAATTCTGTATGTGCATGTGCACCTTTGCACTCCGTGAGCCAGAAGGCCTTTGTTAAAAGAGCTGGTCTCTGTCTTATTTGTGCTAATATTGCCTGGTGAGTTTTTTTTCTCCTGGTTTTTAGGCATCAGTTTGGCGCCTGAAAAGCTTTTTCTTTGAGTTTAAAAAAACATTATTTAATTACCAGTAATAGAGCACAGTAGTGGTCTCTTAATTTCTTATCTGTTGTATGACTGACTAGATTGGATGTATAAGTCAAAAAACAGGTAGATACAGGTGACTCCAGCCAACAAACCTTTTCTGAAACTGTATTTTTCTTGTGGTTTGTGTGGGATTTTGTGGTTTTTCATTTGCAATTTTGTCTTAGGTAGGTAGATATACACACAAGTTTATAATCTAGCAGTTATAAACTCCTAGGTGTCTTAAAAGCTGTTAAGTGAGATGAGACTTGCTTTGTCCACAAGCCTTTGAGCATTATACCATTGTTCATACTTACTGTTATGAAATGTCATAAAATATGGGTGTTATTAATTGTAATGGCTCAGTATCTGCATATACTTAGTGTTTAGTTCTCTTGGAAGTGTCAGCTTAAGCAGTTACCCATTTTCTTTTAACTCTTTGGGTACCAATTCTCCTTCTGCTCCCTGTTTAATAGTGGAGTACTGGTTTACCATAGAAAGCAGGAACATGTTTTCTCTAGAAACTTTATATCTCAAAGAAGACCTTAGCTTTTATTGGTCTAGAATTCAATACCATTTGTGTGAGATGTTTTTTGTGTGTGCTTTCAGATCACCTGGAATAGTGTTAGAACATAGTATATATATGAAGATGTCTATATTTCACAATCTTCTGTGCTACTGGTTTCTCTTCTGAGCCACAGAGATGTAACAGGTGTTACAGATAGTGCACTAACTATGTAAATCTTAAGAACAAAAATAACTTCTGAAAAAACCTCAGCCAAACAGCTCAGTGCGTTCTAACCGCTTACATTTATAGTCACAATTGCAACTAACCCCTGGCAGAACAGATGCAAAGTAGTAAATTCATGGGATCTGTTTGAGAGTGACTCAAACAATACGAGTCTTCCAGAGAAGGCCATGGTTCACATATGTTTGCACTGGTGTATGAGACAAATGGGGTACATGAATAACCTGACACATACTGCTGAGCTTCACTTGAGGGTCTTTAAACTGGAATACTTTGACTGTTAGGCACCTTTGGATTTACACTTGACGTTCAGGGAAGTAGCTTGTTCCTTGCGTTTGATCCACTCAACAGAATTCTGGTGAAACAGTAATTTATGCTAGTATCCTAAGCAGCTGAACAATTTAGAAACTTCCTAGTTGAAAAGGGGCAGGGGAAAGCATAGATATAAGAGGTACCAAACTGAAGGTAGAGCTTGGCATATTCTTTGCAGCTTTAATTTGTTTGACTTCTTTATGTGTATGTATTCGAGGGAAAATTGATCCTTGATTTTTCAAAGACTGTGCTGACAAATTTTGTTTCATTTCTAGGCTCTGGGATTTCTATATGCATCCGGTCTAGGAGTCAATTCTAGTCAAGCTAAGGTAATTTAGAAATTTTCAGTGTGTGTTCTTGTGTTTTATATTAGAGGCAGATGTTAAATAATGAATGATTTTGTTTTAAGGCCCTGGTGTATTACACTTTTGGAGCTTTAGGAGGAAATCTGATCGCTCATATGATTTTGGTAAGTAAGATTGTTATAACTTTACACATGCAAGAGTGTTTTTGTACTCTTAAATTTTTAATGTAAGTTTTCATTTCACATGAATACACTGTCTAAATATTAGCCCATTTTGCATGCATTGGATGGGCAGTAGTATCTTCCCATTGTTCCTTTTTAATGCAAGGATAAGTCTACTCATTTTAAGCTGTTTACCACTATGAATTTAGGTGAACCATGTTTACATCTCTTGACTTAAAGCAGAAGTGTCAGACTTCTAACATTTGTAGTCTAATGAGGGCTACAAAAGATCTTTACAGAAGGTGCTGTTTTAATCAGTATTGTGAGATTTAAGACAAATGAAGTGCAACGTGTGTAAGTAAAAGGCTTTAGGTGTTCACCCTGAAGTATCATTCTCTTATTTGCTTTTTCTTGAGTAATATCACGAGTATATTGGCTACACTTAACCATTAATGGTGTCAAGTCACTTGCTTTTAATGCAAATACAATGGACTTGTGGCCTTTGTCCTTCCTATTGTCTCGTCAAATCCTGTTCAAGTAATGTGAAAAAAACTTGTAACGTGACAAGTGGTATGTCCTCAAATAACTGATGGTCCCATATTTATATATTTTCCTTTCCAGGGTTACCGGTACTGGGCTGGGATAGGAGTCCTTCAGAGTTGTGAATCTGCTCTCACTCACTACCGACTTGTAGCTAATCACGGTAAAAACCTTTTACTAGGATAACATTCTTGACTTTCTGTGTATTTCTGTGTTACTCAACTAGAAGATACTGGAAGTACTGTCAACACTAATAGTACAAACATAGAGAGATCCTGCTATTAAGTTATTCATTTGGCTCTGAATCATGATATGCTATTTTTATCTCTTTTGAAATGTCTTTAATTCTTAGAGGGTGTCAAAGTAATTCATTCTCTCTGAGTAACAACTTGAAACTCTGTAGAGATCTGGTTTTACTAAGTTGTGGTGTAATTTCTGTATTGAACAAAACTGTCTGAAAACTCATCTGTTTTCCAGTTGCTAGTGACATTTCTTTGACTGGTGGCACAGTCGTTCAGCGAATTCGCTTAGCAGATGAAGTAGAAAATCCAGGAATGGCAAGTGGCATGCTAGAAGAAGACTTGATCCAGTATTACCAGTTTTTAGCAGAGAAAGGAGATGTACAAGCTCAGGTAAGACTAAGTTCACCTGATGGCATGCAGACATTTTCAAGAATTACAGGAACAGCTTTATGAAATACAGAAGGACATTGGAGCGTTAATGTTCTCTTCCCCCTAAATCAAGCTGTTTGCTCTTTTCCAATTAGCTTTTATGTAAAGAGACTTATGTTTTAGTGTGTCTAAGGTAGAACGTGGACAGCAAATGCAAATTTTCTTGCAAAGTATGTCCAAAACATTACAACTTTAGTATCTTAGGAAAGAGGTCTTGGCTTGTGCTAGCAACCAGCCAGACTTTTTCAAGGATAGCTTTAGATGTTGTGGAAGAAGGATTTATCAAAAAAACTAACCCTGAGTGTGGATCTCAATTTCTCATTGCTTTTGCTCTTACATGAGTTCTGCATGCTGCAGACTGGACCTCTTCCACATACAATGCAGGAAGGGAGGATGCTAATATAGTCAGTGTCACAATTCAACCTGGTCATACATGATTTCAGACTTAGGTAGAGAGGATTCAAATGAACAGTTGTTATTTTGCATCAAGGACAGTCATGTCACTTCTATCTAGGATAAATTTCCACTTAAGGTAATGTGAAAAAATAGGTACTGTAATTATCGAAGCAAATCTGTTCCTTCAAACTCTGTGGCGCCTTTAACTCCAATATGGTCTGCCTTTGTGCACGTTATTAGCTCACCGGTATCTGCACTACTAGAAAAAGTCCCTAGGGAAAAGTGACTAACTTGCAGTGTAAAATTTATTTTTAGGTTGGCCTTGGACAGTTGCACTTGCATGGAGGAAGAGGAGTAGAGCAAAACCATCAGGTACCTTTTCTGTATATCTCTGATGCACATGACACTTGGCAGAGGGTGAGAAAGTATAACTGAGACAACAGTGAAGCAAAAGTGTAGAAGTACCACTGTAAGGTATATAACGATTTCAATAGCCTTGTTCAATAAAACTTAATTTTTATGTAACTAGTAGATGGAACTGATTTTCTTACATAATTAGTTTAAGACTAATCTCATTAGAAATAACAAAGTCAAAACCAAAACTGGCTGAGCTTTTGTACATGTGGTAGAATCTTCATGATGCACTGGGCATGCATTAGTGATGATAGTCTAGTTTATGTGGCTTTTCTTCTGTACGTGCAACCATGCAGCTTTCAATACTAAAGATATTAATATGCCTAGAAAATAGAACTTCTGCTGACATAAGCCAACCTAGCTATTGCTTATAGAAGTTAAAGTAGCTAACCTCTTCTTGACTTATGTGTTGAAAAAATGGAGAGCTGAGGATGTGCAGTCCTGAGGATTATTTCATCCAATACAGTAATTATTCAACAGGAATGATTTCATGGTCATCACATTTAAAATACCTCAAAATAACTGCTTCAGAAGGGTTCAGAGATGAAAGCGAGTGGTTAAAATGAGTAAAACCAAATTCTGTCTAAGAGGGGAGTAGGAACTGGCAAATCTCTCGTATTCTAAACATGGCTTGGAGGTACAATAAGAAAGATTTACCTATGTAGCTTGTGCGTAGTAGCAGTTGTACTTTGTTGGGCTTTTTTTTCTTCTGCTTTTTGGAATAAGCTATTGAGAAGGATTGCTATTCAATATTCCAGTTGTATAAGTGTTACGTTTAAGTGAGATTGATAACTTTAATCCCCAGAAGAACTTGGTAAATTGGCAAACAACCTACCTGTCTCTGCTCCATTTGTGAGAAAATCATAGTTATGGGAACTAAAATACTTGTTTTCTTCTCTACAGCGAGCATTTGAGTACTTCAATCAAGCAGCTAATGCTGGCAATTCACATGCTATGGCTTTTCTAGGGAAGGTAAGATATAAAGGCTCTCAAAAGTAAGAAAACTGACTGCCTTTAATGAAAAAAAACAAATATTTCCCACTTTCTGATATCAGGCACTCTAAAACTTGAATGCTGGAATCTAAGTATTTCTATTTTGCTAGAGTTTTCCTGCAAGATTAGAGTGTTGTAGCAGACTACGTGTCTAGTCTAAATTTTCCTTCACTTCAGGAACTTTTTTTTCTAAATACTGCTTGAACTAGAGTGGTTCTTTAAAATCAAATAGTTAAGAACCTAAATGTCCTTTTTCTGCGGAGGAGTGTGCCTCTTAATAGGCTCCTATTCTTTTCCACACAATATGTTAAGAAAAGTTAGGTTTCTTGAAATTTTGCCTCAAAATAGTAGGAAATACTAAGTTGACGAAGGAAAGGGGAAGGGCGTTGTTACACTGTGGAGAGGTCAGAGGCATCTGAGTCAAAATTGCTAGTAGGTCTGCACTTACTCTGACTAAAGCCTGAATCTATCTGCAAGGTGGGCCATTATTTCAGTTTTCTCAGGTTTAAGGGCTTTTTGTCTGAGGGCAAATCGTACCTGACCAATCTGGTGGCCTTCTATGGTGGAATGACAACAATGGTTGGCAAAGGAAGAATGACTGTCATCTACCTACACTTTTGTCAGGCCTTTGACACGGTCCCACACAACATCCTTATTGGATGACACATGGATTTGAAGGGTGGAATACTTAGTGGATAAGGAATTAGCTGAATGGGTGCAGCCAAAGGGTTGTTTGCAGATGACACCAAGCTGAGCTGTGCAGCTGACACAACAGAAGGATGGGATGCTATCCAGAGGGACCTGGACAAACTGGAAAAGTGGGCCTGTGAGAATCCCGTGAAGTTCGAACAAGACCAAGTAAAAGGTGCTGCACCTGTGTCAGGGTAATCCCAGACATGAGCACAGCCTGGGAGAAGTCATTGAGAGCAGCCCTACAGAAAAGGACTTGGGCGTTCTCATGGGTGAAAAGCTGGACATTAGCCAGCAACATTCACTTGTAGCCCAGAAGGCCAACAGCATCCTGAGCTGCATCAAAAGCAGTGTGGCAAGTCAAGGGAGGCACAGGAAAGACATGGACCCCTTGGAGTGAGTCCAGAGGACCATCAGGATGATCAAAGGGATGGAGCACCTCTCCTGTGAAGACAGGCTGAAAGAACTGGACTTCTTCAGCCTGGAGAAAAGCAAGCTCCAGAGAGATCTCAATGTGGTCTTCCAATGCCTAAAGGGGACTTATAAAAAAGAGGGAGAGCGACATTTTGAAAGACAAATCGTGATAGGACAAGGGGGAATGGTTTTAAACTAAATGAGGAGAGGTTTACATTAGATATTAGGCAATTCTTTATTCAAGAAACGGTAAGGCACTGGAACAGGTTGCCCAGAGAAGTTGTGTGTGTCCTATCCCTGGAAGTGTTCAAAGCCAGGTTGGATGGGGCCCTGAGCAACCTGATCGAGTGGTTAACATCCCATGGCATGGGAGTTTGAACTGTCTTTAACCCAGGCTGTTCTGTGATTTGCAATCTAAAACATGATTGGCTAGCTGCCCGTGGTGATGATAATGTGTTACAGCTTAGAGAAGTATTTAGGTCACTGGTCTGAGATCTGGGTTGCAGACTACCTTCAGCCTGTGAGGAGCTAAATCCTTATTGCTCCATTTGAATACCCTCTAAGGTTAGGCTGCAGTAAGCACCAACTCTAGCTCATCTTTTTTAGGCTGTCCCTGCAGTAGAGAATGCAAAATTTATCGCCTTAGAATCTGAAAAAGATAGTATAATGTGCTGTTCAAGGCACCTGACAGAGGAAAGTGCAGTTCCTGCTTTCTCTACTGCCTGATTATTTAGTGTCCAATGAAATGAACTGTTTAGTAACCAATTTTTACTTCATTTTCACAAAGTATTTTGACTGCCAGTATTGTTTGACTTCCACTGGTCTCAAGATTTTTGCCTGATTGTGTTCTTCACTGCAGATGGGTAGAAATGGAAAATGAGGAGTATTGCCATGAAAACTTTTTAATTTTATGGGCAGTTCATTCTCCATTAGAAAGTTAAACTCTCTGAATCTAAATTTTATAGCAGGAGATGTATTTTCTTCTAGCCAAGTTCTTTAATGATTAAGCAGTAATGCAGTAGTTAGCATAGTGTAAGTACAATAGACACCCTCTCCTGTGCAAGGTGCAGGTGCTTCATGATCTTCATGCTAAATTGATTTCTTTGGCTGTTCTTCAATAGTGCCTTTCTCTTTCAGATGTACTCAGAAGGAAGTGATGTTGTACCTCAGAGCAATGAAACAGCTCTTCAGTATTTCAAGAAAGCTGCTGATATGGTATGATTATCTGTAAACTAGAAATACAGCATGCACATGAAGAAGTTGATTAGCTTCAAAATGCTGCAAATGCTTCTTTATGTGCCCTTCCATGTGTGCACGCCTACTCCCAGATTAGCCCATAATTAGACCTTGCTTCTGTAAGGTGTCAAAAACCGCCTCCAGTTCTGGCCACAGTGCATCGTGAAACTGTGTTCAGCATAAGGAGTCTAACTCTTATGAGTAGAGTCTAACTCTGTTACATCACTATGAAATATTGTCACCTAAATAGTCTGAAATTCTGGAAGGTTCTAGTTTCTGTTAATCTGAAGTTGTCACAGAAATCTACAGTGCACTGATAGGATGGGTTTTTGCTTATTTTTTGAGAACAGTTAATATTTATTAACATGCTATTTATTATTTAATTATACATTACTTAATTTTAATTATATGCTATATTTAATTCTAACTGTTGATAATTATTATTAATAATGTTTATAATTAAAATTAATGTTTAGCACATGAAACACAGTATATTAAGTTTCGAAGGGACTGTTGCAAGGTAACTGCCTTCGTGGTTCTTATATTTCACAATTAGGATGTTGTTCCACATCTCTGTCCTGAAGTAAGGATCTCTCACTGTGCTCGTTTCGTACATTCACTGAAGGTTTCTGATGTGCCCCATTGCCTGTCTTGGCTGTGAAGGAATGCCATGGTGCATTCTTTTGCGGGGCAGTGGTTAGTAATGCAGCCCACAGGACAGCCAACAATCTGCCCTTAAGGCAGATTCTTGGAGTTCCTGGAATTGTTTTGGGATCTTCCATAGCATCCGGAACATTTCCAACTTGGAAAAACTAAAGATGACTAAGCTATTAATGGCCC
Source organism: Oxyruncus cristatus (assembly GCA_013399855.1). Lineage (NCBI taxonomy): Eukaryota > Metazoa > Chordata > Aves > Passeriformes > Cotingidae > Oxyruncus > Oxyruncus cristatus. The sequence continues at coordinate 813,972 of VXAY01006571.1, read as the reverse complement.
ATCTTTCTACGGGTATGAGTTCTGCATCTTGTATGGCACTGTAAAAGTGCACAGTAGACTTTCATAAATAGTACTGAATTTTTTTTCCCCGTTAATCATCTGTAATTATTGAATAAAGGTTACCATAGATGCTCTTTCCTTACTAAATAACTGTTACTGGGAGCAAAGATAGAAAACAAATCTATCTCGAGCACTTATATGTTTTAGTGACGTTTAAAACATACCAGATTTGAAAGATGTCAGCTGTAGGTTTTGCTGTTCTTTGCAGAAGTTTTTTGTGTGTTTGCAGGGTAATCCAGTTGGACAGAGTGGATTAGGAATGGCTTACCTCTACGGAAGAGGTGTTCCAGTGGTAAGCTTTTGACACTCGTCTTTCTAATCATAGGTGATTGTGTGACTTTTTGTTGTCAAAAAACTTTTTCTCTAGAGGGAAACAGTGTAGAAGGCTTAATTGTCAAGATTTCTGTTACACTGAAAACTCCTTGAGGAAATCTGTAACACACAAAAAAAAATGCACTGTGGAATTAGCAGCTTCGAAACATACTAAGTTCCCCCTCATAAGTTTGAAAATGTTGCATAAGTTATTAGAAATGCATAGTGGTGTACATTTTGGCAGAAGATTTGAACTTGTCTCTAGTTTTCTTTTGAAATAAATCCTAACTGTCCCCATTCTGAGTCTCTTGTGGGAGTGGAGGAACACTTTGAAACTTTTAATTAGTTCATTTGATTTATTGCACAAGGTTTCTTGTCAAATGTTTTATATTTAGCCATGCAAACAGATAGTCAAAAGTTGAATTAGCCCAAAGTTGAGGAAATAAGTTAAGTAATTGTTCTAGAAACAGAACAGAGCTTCTGTTCTGTTAAGCGTAACTATTCATAGCAATGCTGTATGTGGATGCCAGCTTTGAGGTAGCTACAGATGTAAGACATGCTGATATCATTGTAGTCTGTTTCATTTTTTGTTTCCAAATTTCAACCAGGTGAATATTTTCACTAGAACATCTTGCTGTAATTTTTCTGTAATAATAATAATAAACGTGCGCATGCTTATTTTCTCTTAAACTGTGGTGTATTGCAAGGCTCTAATGACTGGATCATATCTTCCTGCAGAACTATGAGCTAGCACTGAAGTATTTCCAGAAGGCTGCAGAACAGGGATGGGTTGATGGACAACTTCAGCTAGGTTCCATGTATTACAGTAAGTGGCATCTAAAGCTGCCAGGTCTAAGCATCTGCCCTTTCAGTCACTGTTCACTAGGTGGCACTACAAGTGTGCACATACTGCTAGTAGAATGGGCTTACTGCATTGAATTTGTATTCCTTCTGCCTCTTCCTTAACACTTTCACAATGCTTTTCTTGAGTAATTTTAAAGAGTAAGTACTGTATTTCATATAACTCTGCTTTTCAAGAGGAATCAATATTCTTTCTCTTAGATGGCATTGGAGTCAAGAAAGACTATAAACAAGCTTTGAAATATTTTAACTTGGCCTCCCAGGGTGGCCACATTCTGGCTTTTTATAACCTGGCTCAGATGCATGCTACTGGCACTGGAGTGATGCGGTCCTGCCATACTGCTGTTGAGGTAAGGTCATCCATTTATAAAGGTCAAATAATACTGCAGATTGGTTATAACCACATCAGTTTATATAGGACATTTGTCTTGGCTAAATTCCACCAGTGACTGCAGAGTCAAGGCTATCAAAAGGGAAAGTGATACATTAACAGACTCCTTTATATTTCATGAGAAAAGTCTTTATTTATGTTGATGTGTCAGGTTTGTATTTGCTTCAGTAACTTCAAAGAAAATCAAAATAATGTAATACAAAGCAAGCATCAGTATTTTATAAGTACCAGATTCTTCATTTAGACCTGAATTTAAGTGTAACAAAAAAGCTAAGATATTAAAGAATAATTCTGAGTAACCATCTGAATCCTGGCATGTGTTTGCTTAGTAACTTGTACCTTAAAGTAAGCCTATCTGAAGCAGTTGAGTTCATCTATCACGTTTTTCTTGTGAAATATAAATATTTTGAACAAGCATCTAACTGTTAAAGGTCTACTTGCAAAACCTAAATTTTTGGAGTTCCTGACAGCCAGTATCCTCCCCCTTCCTTTTTCTTCTGCAGTTGTTTAAGAATGTATGTGAACGGGGGCGTTGGTCTGAAAGACTGATGACTGCCTACAACAGCTATAAAGATGGTGATTCAAATTCTGCGGTGGTTCAGTATCTTCTTCTGGCAGAACAAGGCTATGAAGTTGCTCAGAGCAATGCTGCTTTCATACTTGATCAGAGTAAGGATCTGAATTTGTACTGTAAAGGTGTTTTGGAGTTGGCCTGGAGTAGACCATTTAGTAGAATGCTAGAATGCTTGAAGATACAATTACATAGGTCTTGTTCAGTTAGAACTTCAGTGAAACTCTTGTCTTCTTTCCTGCTTTTCCTGTTTTCATTTTCATCTCGTAAGGATGACTTTCTGGCCCTAAAGTTAGAATTCACTTAATTTCTGACTTAGGGATTTTAAAATGGCATAGGGAGAGAATCTTTAGAAACTTGCACAGTGCTGAATATTTTCTTCCCTGAACTTCCTAAACACAACCTTAAAAGTAGGAATTGCATTAGGTTTACCTTTGGCCTGCGCTATGTGTACAAGTCTCAGTGTTCTTTGTTCTTTCTCTTAAATCTTTTTTCAGCACTTTCTTTTTTTGTAACTTTACTCATACTGCCCATGTAGCAGGGATAAAGAGCTGGACAGTTGGTTCTGTTAGATTTGAAAAAACTTATCCCTTGTCTCTTACTGAAACTAGATGTCTAGAACTTGGTTTTATTGAGTTTGAAGTCATAGAGAAACAGTGGAAGTACAAGTGACAATTCTTTCTAGAAACGGCAAGACCCAGTATTTTAAACTTTCTCAATATCAAATCTAGGTATCATTACCAGCTTTACATCTTAGTACAGAACACTATTGGTGGCTGATACACTAACCTCACATCTTAATTTTCAGATAATGTTTTTCGAAGTTGCCTGAGGGAATCATCTTTAGATAAGCTACAGTAATGACAGTCTTGGCTGGGAGTGCATTCCTGCAAAGAAATAGCATTTTTCCCTGGGCTAAAACTCTGATTGTCATTACTCAGATATATCTGCATCTCAACTGGAGATTGATTTAAAATTATTTACTACACTTTATACAGAAGATCTGTGTGTCCACTGTGAGATAGTACAGCTTAAACCATAATTACAGTAGAAGTTAATGTTATAAATCCTTTGAAATGTCTGAACTCTGATAGTTCAGAAACCCTCTAATTAGGAGATGGACAACTTCTGAAGTAGCAGAAGCGCTGCTGTGTAAAACATGCAGTCTCTGGCTGGGTAATGAGTTTAAGCCTTTGTTTTACTGACTAGTCCCAGGTTTTAGATGGCCAAACTAAAACAGGTTATACTTTAGCCTTGTACTTGAGTGCACCTTTGTCAAAGTCCAAATTATGTGCTCTTGAGACTTGCATCTTCTGTCATTCCTCAAGTATGTATCAGCAGGAATGGGAGAGACACATGGTAAACCACAGAGGAAATTATATCGTTTGTTTTTATCTCTTGTGTGGGCAGATAAATGGAAAGGCCATATGAATGAAAGGCGTTTTTGTAAGTTTCAGATGAATTTTGTTTATGCTCTAACACAGATTGCTTCAAGTTTTTAATTTATTTCAGCAGACTGAATTATAAGCATGGGGGTTATTTTGTGGTTGTGTGTTCATATACCATGATCATATTTAACTGAATTATTTCTTCTCTAGAAGAAGCTAGCATAGTAGGAGAAAATGAAACCTATCCTCGAGCTTTGCTTCACTGGAATCGAGCAGCTTCTCAAGGTATATCTGTACCTCACAATTCCAATCAGTTTATTTTTATGTTGAGGAATACATTCAGTGCAGGTAGCTCGATGTGCAGCTGCAGTTCAAGCTCTTTCATGTGGGTGCATCTACACTGATGTCTACTAGTTTTTCATGTCAGAGATGAAGTGTATCATGCAAATGGAGCCTAATTTTCAGAGTTTCATGGCTTTTAACAGAAAGTTAAGAAATTGAGAGGATGGAATGGTTAAGTATTCAATTATCAAATGATGATAGGCACTGTGTTTAAAGTTTTCAGTGTCTCTGTTTTAATAATGGTCATGTAGCAAACAAAAAGTTTTTCTGCAGTAAGTGTCTGACTGAACAACATGGCTTTTCAGCTGATACCACTTAATGGCAATAAAAGTGTTGGTAGCATTACTAGGAAAAGGTCTTACCTGCAAATAGAAATTGGTTGTGTTTTGTTTAGCTAAACCTAATTAACAAAAAAGAGCTGTTTATGTGAGAAGGGGGAAAAGATAAACAGTTTATGCAAACTGTGGAAAGTAATACTAAAGCCCCTGTTGCATCTTCATAGGAAACCAGAAGTGTTTCTTTGCCTAGCTATTTTATCTTTTTTTTTTCTTGACTTATAGGATATACTGTTGCAAGAATTAAACTTGGAGATTACCATTTTTATGGATTTGGTACTGATGTTGACTATGAAACTGCATTTATTCATTATCGACTGGCATCAGAACAGCAGCACAGTGCTCAAGCAATGTTTAATCTGGGCTACATGCATGAGAAGGGATTGGGCATCAAGCAGGTGAGTAAGATGTACCCTGATAGTCTGCTTCACTACGATACATTTACTAATATTAGATTAAGTCCCTAACCACTACTGGGCTTTGGTTACTATATAACCACTTAATGGGAGTGAGTTTGTCTCTCAATACATTCACCAATGGGAAATGGACAATTATATCCACTTCACACTTAACTATGTGAGGAAATGGTGTGTAGACAGGGGAAAAACACTAGCCCAAAATTGTAAATATCATCAAAGGAGTACCATATGCCTGATTAATGCTTTCAAGACTTTGAAGTGTAGTGAAATGAATGCAAATCAACTCCAGCCTAAAAGTATTTTAGTACAAAATTATTCTCATCCTCTGAAACACGGTTAAAATGTTTCCTGTTTCATTTTGAAAACAAGGTACCAAGTCATAAGCACCACTGACAATGTGATTATTAGCTCTGGTTTTTCAAGTCATGCATACTACATTGCCTGAAGACAGTGTATCTGTTCTCCTAGGAAGCCTATGGTGTATTGCATGAGTTAATTAATGTATGGAATCCAGAGCAACATGTTTCTATGTGTCAAAATAATGTAATTAGCATTGCATACTAATTTTGAGCAGCCTACTTTACCTTAAGGTAGGATGAATTCATGCAATTAATGTACAAATTTAGTAGTAACTTGACCTGAAAGTGTAAGAAATGGCTTAATTTTCCTTATTTTCAGTGAGCTTCAACCTTTGGCTTTTGTCTAGGTATGCACCTTTTAATTATTCTGTTGGTCTATTAAAAGACCAATTTTTGCTGCTTTTCCCCTAAATTCTTGGCAAAAGGTCAGAACAAGGAAGAGCAAGTCTTAAGTCAGTATTGTTACTTTGACAACAGCAAGCAATCAACGTTTGAAAAATGCTTAATAACCTAGATGTAGAAGTGGCAACTACATTCTTCCAAAAGTTTAAGGACTGTTTTGTATTTTTAACTGAACCCTCAAAAGTAAACTTCTGAAAATCAGCCTGCAACTAAAAGCAACTGTGCTGGAGTTGGAGGTTTTCTTCAAAAAAAATCCTTTCAGACATGGACTTTTGTATTTTGCTTCTGCCTTGAGTGCAACCCAATTTAGAGCAAGTAATAAAAACTTCGAAAATGTTATTACATCATGTTCAGCATAATGAGAAAAATGAGTCCTAATGCTATCATTTGCACAGTTTTCTCCAACCTGAAGCAAAGATGGCTACACATAGAGCTGAAATGAATTCACAGGGGCTTGTGATGAGCATATGTAGCCTTGCTTTGTGCAGAGAAATAATTTTTCTCCTGCAGATCCAGTATGGAATGAAGAGTTGAACTGCAAGGGCAATAGACATAGTTAATATAAATATGGGAAAGGATCACTAAGCAAGGAAATTACATGTATAAAACCAGTCTTAATTCTGGATATGCAGTGTCTTTGCTTGCTGTGTTCTAGAACTTTACAACTGTAAGGTGTGAGAATGGACTGACAGATAAGGCTAGGGCTGGGCTAGGATATTCTGAAAATGGCTAAGACTGAGTTTTGCATGAAGTAGAAGAATATTTGGCTTTCCTTACCCAGAATGGAAACAGCTGAATTTTGAGCACTGCTGTAATGACTGACAGTTAAAATTTTGTTTCCTGATGTAGCAGGATGTCTACTGCTGAAGTCTGTTCTTCCACTAGAGGCCTCTGAAGGGACAAATAAACATTTTAGCACAATTGTATCTAACAAAGTTTGGGATTTAGTGTTTTGAAGAAAGGGGTGTGTACTTTAAATCTCCTATCACCTACCACGTCATTAAGATTGCAAACACTCCAGAGTTAGGGAGAATGTTCCAATAAGGTGGCCTGCACAACTTGAATTCAGGCCACTGTTCATTCTGGGTGATGTTCGTCCTGTATAAATATGGTATTTCTTAATGTGGTCTTGGGTTGTTTTTTTTTACCAAACAGTTTTTTGCCTTATTCTCTCATTTTAAAAATAGTCTTTCTTACATATAGGATTTTATCCTACACTTCCTGTACATAGATGGTTTTCAAACTCATACCTGGTTCAATGCTTTCCTGTATCAATGAGCAGAAAATCTTTATGGTAATCACAATCAGGATAAAATTATAAAATAAAAGTGTGGCATCAAGTCCTGGAGTTTTCTCTTGCTTTGTGTCCAACTTGGAATGCTTTCAGAGATAAGTCTTACTCAGGCCTGTACTTCGCAGCACAGGGTGAACATACAGAGTTTGTATCCAGGTATCCTAACATTGCATAGTATGTATCTGAAGGAGAGCCAAAAAAACCACCAAACAAACACAGAATGTTAATATATTCAAGTACATGTATCCTCTGTTCCTGTTACATTCACCCACCACCTTGTTTCAACTGCCGCAGAAGAGAACACTAATTTAAGCTCTTGCTAAAGTTGCTCTCTGTGCTCATGCTTTTGCTGCCTCCACTAATGCAGGTTACGTGCATTTTGGATAAGGAGTAAAATCTAATTTGTGGGTATGTGCAGAACGATTAGAGACTGCACTCTGCAGCAGGCATACTGTAGTATAACTGAGAGGAAATGCTGCTGCATACTTTCCTGGCACTTGGGTTTTTTCTGTCTTTCATGTCTGATGTGGGGTTGGAGATGTTGGAGTGTACTAGGGTTAGTTAAATATTTACCCTGGTTAACAGTGAATAGGTTGAATACGTTATTACTAATCTCTGTGAGCTTCAATTCTGGTATGAGTTACAATAGCTTCATGCTCAAATTTAAGCTTCCTTTTACTTGTCTATTCAAAGGTGAACATCCCTTAGTTAAAAAAAAAAAAAGTAATTTTTCGAGGTCTTCCAAACTGAGCTTTGAATTTTCTTAACTTTAGGATATTCATCTTGCAAAGCGATTTTATGACATGGCAGCTGAAGCAAGCCCAGATGCTCAGGTTCCAGTCTTCCTAGCACTTTGCAAGCTTGGAGTGATTTATTCCTTGCAGTATGTACGAGAAATCAATGTAAGTAATGCAGAATTAAAAGAAAACAGCAAATGTGGTTTCCATTTTTAAAAAAGCTTCAGTTGTAATCTTACTTCAGTAAAAATCTTACTCGAGCCTTCTGTAAACTTCAGATAGATGGTTTTTTGTGTTGTTGGATAGTAAGAAAGTTACTGAAGCTGATATTCCTATTTCTTATTTGTATAACTGTGTGAAACTGAAACCTGGACAGCCAGTTTTCTTCTGTGCTGCTCTATCCTTGAAGAGAATTTCCCAAAGCGGTTTGACTGTTCTTGTCCATGACCATCTGCTATCAAAGTTGAGCAGATTTAACTGACGTAATTGCTGTTAAGGAAAAGGGAGATACTTTTTTGTACCCCTAATTCTCTTGCTATTTTATATTCACCTGTAACAACCCCACCAGAGTTCTGTTTGACCTCTGTGAGGGGAAAAAATGTTATTTGTATTAGGTAGTTTAGCTGTTGTACAGAGTTTCTACTAAGTGATGGCCCTGGAAAAAAATATTTGCCTGGAGAAGGTGAATTCTTTGCATATAGTGTCTGAAATATTTCTCAGTAGTCTGAAATCATACTACCTTTTTGGATTACTTAATAAATTCAAGTATTATGGAAGTTATTACCACTTAGAGCAAATGCAGTTTCAGGCAATTCAGCTAAGTTTGACTAAATGTAGTCTTGAGACCCATGTAGCACTCACAAAAGCTAGTATGCAGGACACAGCTTTTCCAACTTTTAAGTCTGCTGATGCAGATTTAAATTGATAGTGCCTTTGTAACATAATCAGATATAGTAGTGAAGCATAAAGTGTGTGTTGGCTAATGCTTATGCAAATGGGTTCTGATAAAGAGACACTTCAGTCAAAACTAGCAGTAAGTCACTTCAATTTTCCTGTACCTTACCTCCACAAATCTCAGCATTGTACCACACAAGTGTCCTGGGGCTTAATGGAGTGTCATTCACGTCAAAGCCACAAAGCTACATATTGGAAACTTTCATCTCTAGAATGGAAAATAGAATAGCTCATCCTATATAGCATGGCTCTTAGTCTTACTGGTGTTTGAGTTCTTGGAAGTTAGGAATGTCACTTATGTGATATTATTGTCTCAGAGAGGAAAAGAGCTACTGAAGTTTTAAAGCTGGTACTTGTACCTGAAAAATGTTACAAAGCAAATTTAATTGCTTCCCATTCATGTTCTTTGACATGATGTTGTGCATTTCTTCTCTCTTAGATGAGGGAGGTATTCTCACATATTGATATGGACCAGCTACTGGGGCCTGAGTGGGACCTCTACCTTATGACTATCATCGCCTTGCTTCTGGGAACAATTATAGCTTACAGACAAAGGCAGCACCAAGCGATTCCCAGACCAGCAGGACTGCGGCCAGCTGTGCCTCAACAGGAACCACCACCAGAGCATCAACCACCGCAATAGCAACAAGAGCCTCAGCGAAAGAACTGGATTTTTCCAAAAGGAACAATTTTCATTGTGATTTAGGACTTTGGATCAACAGTCCCTCCCCCAAAAGAGGCGCAAAAAAGTTTCTAAAAAAAAAAAAGTTTGAAAGCTGCTTAGAGTGATGCCTTTTTTCAGGGATAAGAAAATTATTTTGAAACTGATTTGAATGTTATTTCAGTGCCAATGGAATAACACTATGGCTTTTTTCGTGGAAACACAAGAGTGCTACTACAAAAACGTTGCCTGCTGTATCTAGTTCCTCTTTATTCAGAGTCCTTTTCATCTCCTAAGAGACAGAAGGCTAGCAGTGGAAGATTTTTGCCTGCTTGATAGCAGTTGCCCTTTATAAAAGTAATAACAATAAATAATTTCATGGCCAATTTAAGTCCAAGAAGCTGAACTATATTCAAACTCTAAAAAGACTGGAGCTGTCATGAACTTATATTCTGATCTGCATCCCAAGTATTTCTATAGTCCTTATTTCATTACTTTTTAGTATTTCTTACGCTTTGGTCTTTTATGCTGTCTTGGATGGTTTAACATAGTTTTACGGAGTTTATCAATAATGTAAACCAGCAAACATGCCACTCTCCATTTGTGCTTTTTTGTTTTGAGTATTCTTCTCCTTTCCCCTTAGACTAGACAGTTCTCAGCAGACAGTATGTAGCCCATGAGGTGGATAGAGACAAATTGGGATCTGTAAAAGCTCATCAGTTGAAAACTGTCCCCACAGTGCCCAGATTTCACATACTTACAAACTTTTCAGAAGCCTGTGTACTTCGCAATATTTTATGACATAAAACCAAATTGGCAGTGTTCCTAAGTTCTGTAAATTTGCCCTTACGAAGAGGCTAAGTCTAGATTACAGAAAGTACCAGTATTATTACAGACATTGGAGAAAGGACAGAGTGAGAAATCTCAGTGAGTTAGCTGACTTTTTTTTTGTTTTTAGAGATGGAAGTTCTGTATTTCATTTTCAACAATCCTGTTAGTGATTTGCACTGCAAGAAAGAAACGTATCTCATGCACGCATCTGCTTAATGTGTCTACGAAAAAAGGCCACAAAAATACATACTCTCTACAAAAGAGCACGGGCTTTATGCCAGTGATGCTACTCCAAAGCTACAGCAGTGCTCTGGCTATTGCCAACCTCTTTTGTACCTGATACATATGAGAAGGTCATAATGTCTCTGGCTGGGCCATCTTGAGGACTGCTTGTAACAAGAAAATCCAAAGAGAAAGAAGACTAGTGGTTTATGGCTTCTTGGTGCCACCAGGTCAGTGTAAAGGCCTTTTGATTTGTGTAAAGAGCATGACCTGTGGACTGATGATTTAAGATGCAAGAGAAATCTTCGCTTAGTAACGATTTTCATTGAACTATTATTTCTGGGATTGGGGGTGGGAAGCAGTGGCAGAGTAACTTAGAAGCATGAAATGCAGAAGTGTCTATTCTTATTTACCAATGGAAGTTAAATATTTCCTTCTGTACTAGCATTAAACCCTCTGAAAAGTAGTCTCAAAGCTGAGTGAAATAAAAGTGAGGAGGCTTTAGCTGCTTTCTGACAAAAGCTGTTGTGTTTAAAGAGTTAAGGGCTTCCTTTCATGCAAATATTTTTCCAGCAGATTGGCAACAACATACCAATACATTTTATTTAGAGTTGAATTTTGGTATGGTTTCATACTTGGTAGGTTTGTAAGGAGACCACTGCAGAGTAGATCTGTAGTTTGGGATAGAAGATAGGCAATCCATTCTTTTGTGAATGGAAATGTCTCAGATGGCTAGTATTAAAGGTACTAGGTAGAACTCAGTACTTCAAAATGCTTATGCTGGTTATGTGAAGACAAATCTTTTGTGCTAGTGTGGAGGTTTGCCGCATGTGGTAGAGGAGTGTCTTGTTCAGTCTTAATCGTCATTAGCAGATGGGACAGTATTGAACTTATATGTTGTGTCTAAAATGTACAGCACTCCCCAGCTGCATTTCTAAGATATCTGACTTCTGAACACTCCCTCTGAAATATTTTTGCCGCTGTCACGTAATATCTCTTTTTAGCTTGGCATGAACAAATTAAGGATTATATGGAAAATGTTTTTCAGTTATATACCATTGGTTGATTGGTATTGGTTTCTTAGGATGTTTAGCAATTTTATTAATGCATAATTAAAATGTTTTGATTGTTTGATGTTAGAACTAAATTCTAGAAGCTCTATCCTATTTGCATGAGAATCTCTCATCACTGCTGCTATGTGACAGTCTTATAGATGACTTTCACTGAATCTGATGCATTTTTACATCCCAAGAAATCAGCAGAAGAAAATTATTGAAGTTACCAAGTTATTTCACTTTAAAGAACTGCTTTTTGAAGGAGAAAAAGGAAGTCTTTCTCCTGCTTTTTTCCCTTCCACCCAATTACTACCACTTACTTTTTCAGATGACATTCATTTGAATGCAGTGGTAGAAGAAAAAAGGTACTTACCATAAGTAATGGTGAGTTAACTCAGGGATTAAAGAAATGAATAAGCTTTCTAAATCAGTTATCTACACCATGACTTAAGTTTTTGTGACAATCCCTTGCTACTCTGTTCTGAAACTTGCATTTTGAAGGAGGTATATTTAACTCTTACTAGCAATATGTATCTTGTGCACTCAGTTAATCAAGCATCTTCCTCCTAAAGGAGCTGGATTGCTCAGTTTACTGCAGTGAAGTACTTTTCCCTTTTGGCAGCACACAGGTTGTCTTACAGTTTATATGCAGGAGTATTTTAGAATGGAAACTTGATTTAAGAGAAGCCTTTCTGGGTACGTTCAGCGTTGTTTGAATGGAAAAGTTGTATTCTTTGTGTGTAGTAACATAGGCCAGAGCCTGCCTATTTGACCTTCCCAGACATATGCTCTTTTTTCCATGCACAGAGAATGGAACTACAGAGCGGTAAGTGTTGTTGGTGGGATTTCTGTATGTAGGAAAACTGTGGGAAAATATGGAGGGACACGTTATTCTGCGTCTCCAGTTATTAATCAAAGACACTATCTGTTCTTGCTGGTTGAAAGAAATGCTTAATTGTTGAGAAAACAGGATTCTAGTACATCACTCTGTTGAAACTTGCCCCGAGCTGTCTGTTGAAATAACTTTCCTTGCTTTATATGGTCCATCACAATATAAATGTAATGGGACAATGTAATAGAAAGTAAGGCCTTTGATACAAACATGTTCATGAAATTCTTATGAGCCAGTTTTACTCACTTTTTAGATATCTTCCATAAGTCAGCTGCTCTTACAAAAAAAAAAGGCAAACCAACACAGAAGCTATCAAATGTTATTCTTTTTGGAGAAGAACATTAAAACATGGCTTGTGAAAGGACTTCTTAAGACTATGCATTATCTAATTTCCACCTATTATATGCTAGTTTTGGCCTATAAAGGGGGAACACACTCACCTTTGCAAGTTGCTTTCTTTTTACATAGGCAACAATGAACTGAAATTCTATTTTTGTTTCAGAGAATATTAAACTGAAAAGATTTAGTTTGATTTGAACTACTGCAAATGCATATGGCAAATAGGGACTATTGGGGGGAACCCTTTGTTTTTATCAGCTGCAGTTCTTTAAAGGGTCTTGTAGGAGTTTTGTAAATTTATTTTGTATTTAAAATCAGTATAAAGGCTGGTCAAATGTAATATAATTGTGTAAACAAATTCTGTTAATAGAAAGATGTACAGATTCATTTTGTACTGTATCTTTAATCTTGTGAAATAAAGATACCACCTGTGTGGTTACTCTGTGTTCACAGTGGTTATGATAACAGAGAATGTGAATTGTTAGTCATGTGCACTGGTATGTGCCATTGTTAAATGCATCCCTTCCTGTAAGTATTCTCATACTTATTTCACTTCAATTCCTCTTCAAAAAAATAAATCTGTTAATTCAGGGGTGGCATAAAAAGGCAGAATGGGAAATTTATGTATTTAATCTTCAGTTGTGCTAGGAATTTGCCCTCTGTGTGTGTGTGTGTGACAGCATATACAGTATTTGTACCATGTCTGGCAGACATGGAACTGCTGTGTGATTCAAGATTAGGCACTACTACAAGCTGACAAGTTTTCTTGCTTTTCAGGCCTTTTTTGACCCATTCTTCCCTCCAGACTCCAGCTGTTGAGACTGAGTCCTGCCTTGTAAATGCATTATGTTGATTTGCTTTCCACTGTGCTTGTGAGCTGGGGAGAAGGAAAGAACAGTGGGGTAGCAATGATAATGGCTAGGAAAGGCATCAGTGGGTAAATTGTCTCAGGCATCATCCCAAGTTACATAGTTCTCTGAAGTACTTAAGAGTCTCCCGTGTTGTCTGCTGCTGCCAATAGCACTTGTTGCAGGTAAAACCAGAATCGCTGGTACTAAAACCAGCTTGAGTTGGACTGATGAAGCTCAAGCTTTAGTGAGGTCACCCCTCACTTTCCCAAAAAGCCCTTGTTTGAAATGTGATTGGTGATGTACTCGGGTGAGGTGGGGTTGGAAGTATAGACACTTTATTTCACTTGTAGCCTGTAAGTCAATATGGAGTTGTTTTCTGTGGTGGGAGCTGAGTACCAGGTATATGATGAGGTGGGAGAGGTGTTGGGGTTTTTTGTTTTAAAGAGCCACAGAAATAATCAAAAACTAGTATGTTTGGTTTGGTTTCCTGGTTTGGTTGGTTTTGTTTGGTTTTTTATGTTGCTGTATTCTTAGTCTAAGACTAAAAACAATTAAAATTAAAATAGAAATTACAGTTTTTAAACCTACAACACCCATTTCATTAGAATGTGTTATTTGGTATAGTGCCAAAATGTTCTTCCTCTTCTCTAAATTGTCATGATCTTAATGGCGTTTTTGAATTCAATTATTTTATTCCTCAATAATTAATGAAGAAAAAAGTCACTCTAGCCTACTCGTTGTCAAAAATAGCCAGATGACCATAATCAACTTCTTCCAAAGCTGAGCTGAGGGAGGGCAACGTATCATCTATTCAGGTAATGAAAAACTGTAACATCTAGTCTGAAGTTTCATTTTCAGAAAGAAAAGTGGAGATGGAGAACCACTGTAGTTGCATTTCAGGTAGCAAGAGATAAATGTGATTTTTACTTCCACAGCACAGTACCTGTATCCTGTAGTGAGCTGCAGACAAAATGTTTTAACCCAAGAGGTACCAGTGCTGCTGCCACTTACTCTGGTAAGCTTTTCTGAGGGCAGCAGCACTTCAGGCAGTCCTCCAGAGAGATAGGTTGCTCACATTTTTATTTTTTGGTATCCAATTTTTTGGGCTTTCCATATAACACAGGTTGCAATTCCAGATTTTTGAAAATAACTTTGTAGAATAATAATTTTTGTGTTACAAAACACTGAAATTCTAGTTTTCCGATTCTGCTGTCAGTCACTTTCTGTATTTCCTTTTTTTATATATATGTTTGTTTTTCTTCATCCTTCCTCCTAAACACAGGCTGTACTTTAAAATTAGTTGTTCCACTTCCCATCTGTTATTTATGAATGTGGCTCCATTTCTGTACAAGATCGATACTAATTTTTTTTTTATTCCTTCTAATTAATTACTTTTGCTGGAAAAAGAGTTGTATGTGGTGTGTGTGTTTGCAGCCACAAGGGGGTATTAGACACTAAATGGTGACTCAGACTTGTTAAATACCTGAGGTCTCAAAGACTGGGAAGGGAGTAACTTCCACACTTTCAGTCATTGCCATATCATGGGAGAATGTGTGTATATCTAAAAGTGGGTGTATTTTGTGTACACACACACATATAAAGGAAGATAAAAGGTTTTTGGTTGCAGGAGCTTTGGTAACTTATTTAACAAAATGAGATAATTCAGTACTCTTATTGCTCTCATATTTTTAGAGCAAAAGTTCAAAATTAAAAGTCAGTTTAGCTTCTGGAAAGACCTGGTAAAGAATTACTGTCCCTGGACTGTTAAAACTTTTTTAGTATGTAAATCTATTAATCTGTTGTACTAGTCTGTCTTCCAACATATTTTGAAATATTATATGTACAGATAAAATGTGGACTAGTTGGGCACAGCTTGCAGGACAGTGGCCTCTTTTGCAAAGTTAAATCCATATTTTCTTAGAGTATAAAATCTTTCCCACTAAAGTGAAAAACATTTAGCAACAGGTGATGAATTTTTTTAAATCACTTTTTCATTGAGACCATCTGGTGAAATATTTGTGCTATAGCACAAATAGCTTGAAAATTGTAATTTAAAATATTTTACAGTATTTATTCCCTTCCAAACTTACTTTAATTTTTGGTAGGCTCTGGACTTTGCTATATGCTGAAATGCCATTAACTAATGGCATTTTAGGTACTTCTAAATAATTTTATTATTATTTGGAAAGTTTCCCAGATCAACAGCAATTTTAAGGGAAAAGCTTATTTGCATTACTAGTATTAAAAATGAATATGTGATAAAAAGACAAACACTTCATAAAGTCATTATTATAGCTGATGTTAAAACTACTGAAGAAATACATGGCATGTTCCAGTATAAGGTTTACAACTTTGCATTATGAAAAGGATACTTCTTGGAGAATCATCCAGCTTTGAAATCAAAGGCTGAAGGCCTGACAATCTACACTTGGAGAATTTTCCAAAGTATTTTGGTTACCTTCACTACTGATGCTGTGAGATCAGGAGAAATTGAGTATATTCTTTTCAGTTTGTATTAAGTTTCATCTCTGGTTTTCATCACATAGATTATAGGACTGAACAGTCCATTGGGAAGAATAGCCACACCAAGATATGTATACATTTTATTGTGGAATCCAGTGTTATGTTAAATGTTCAGCTGTAATTGGATAACTAAAGGATTTCATATTTTTTTACAAATAATTTTGTGTTTGACTTGGTTGTTGAAATCTGGGAAACATTGCACAGAAGGGAGGTGACTCTAGTAAGAGAATTCAGACCCAGTGAGATAAATGTGGTGATCTCACTGCACGCAGATGTGTTGGCTTTTTCTGCCCCTTTGCTAAACAAACAGCCTTGCTGAGTTCCCTACTAGGAGTCTGATCTTTGTGGAAGGCAAAGGGTTGCAAGTAGGTTGGAACTTCTCAGAACGGAGCAAGAAAGAAGGGTTTCTTCACTGATGTAATCTCTCAACTAACAAAGAGTGTTTTTTAATAATTGTTTGCCTACTCTGCTATCTTATGTATTCAGTGGATAGCTCTATAAAGACACAAAAAATATTTACTTTTTTGCACATGTAAAACCTTTTTATTTTTGGTTTTGGGGCCTAATTGTTATGTTTGAGTTTATAAGCCCCCAAAAGTCTACTCTTCACTACATTTGTCATTCTTAGTTCAGCTCCAAAAGATAGATTGATATGAAATACTTTTAAATGCTTCTGGTGATACTAGTTCAGCATCATAAAGCACAGCTCTCAGAGTAAACAGTTTGCAGATAATCCTTTGGCTGAAAACTGAAAAACTCTGTGGTAAATACTGAAAATGAATAGGAAAAATAAACTAAAAATAAATCCCCTTCTTAAGATTCAAATCTAGTGTCTCATTAATCCCACTTGATACTGTGAGAGATGCTAGAACAAACTAGTGATAGTCTGTGTCAATTTAAAATACTACTGCTTATTTAAACACAACAAATAAAATACTCATTTCCACTCTCTCCTTGGGATTTCTAAATGCCAAATCATAAAGTCTTTCTTGCAGCTACAGGAAAGGAAGCTTTCAAACTACATAAAATGAGTATGTTTGGTAAGTCTTTAGCTCTCCCTGTGTTGCTTGTATTAAGTAATTGATGCTCCCAAATTCCTGCACTAGCCATAACACTCCTGACACTGCTGTTCTATGAACGCTTGCTTGAATTGCAGGGAGAACGTGCTCTGCAGCTACTGATTAATTTGGTTTGCTGTTACTTGGAAAAGCAAGAGTTCCAGGACATTTTAGCAATTTCTTTCCTTGGGGAAAATGCCCAGTCCATGAACAGGAAATGAAGGTGATGGTCTGCCATGCTGGAAACAGTGCCTTTGTCCCAGTGCTATTGGTTTTAGCCTGATCTTGCCATAAGGAGACATAGAGTTACATGAATCTCTCCATAAAGTATATGGTCTTCCAGGCTCGGCTGTGTTGGCTGAAGCAAAGACCACTCATGCACAGGGTACAAGGTAAGGGAGCTGAGTAAACAATCTTTTGGCACAACGTATTTATTTTCTCTTACTGTTCTTTGTTTCGAGTCAATATCAGCTCATGGGCTCAGGAGTGTGAACGACAACACTCCTGTGAGACTGTACTTTGTGATACAGTATAAAGAAATATGTGAAGTACAGACTTAATTTCGGAAGCAGGTAGAGATAGGTAAAAAATTCTCAAAGTCCTTCTGTAGACTTCTGAATTGAGCCTCTGTTGGCTTACCACTAAGGGTTAAATTAATCTCCTCACTTCATTTAATATGATGAAACATATTGAATGCTGTTAACTGATGAATTCAGTTAAATCTGCAATAAAGCTTGCATGAGAATTGTTGTTTTGTATTGGAATAAAATAGCATAATTTCCCAAGATGTAATGAATTATTGATATCTTTATAATAAAATATGCACACTAAAAACCCTAGTTAACTGTCAAGTCAAAAGAACAAAAAGTCAGGCAATGCATATATTCAAAATAAATTAGAATTGGGATCATTCTTGCCTTTAGTTACTCGCTGCGTATGTTTATAGTTACGTTTTCACATGTTCTAAGCCTGTAGAATCTCATCATTCATACTTTTTCAACATCAGTCAGAACACCAACAATATAATGCTGTATTTTTATGGTTAATATGTACCATTGTCATATTCTGGAAAATGGAAGGATATAGTGTTTGTTCTTCAAACCCAAACTATTTGAAGTAGGCAAATCAGGGTCTCTGGAGTATGTTTGATTCATTGTCCTTACTTTGAGGGGGGATAAATATTCAAGTACATTCTAACTTCTCTTTCTATTGTAGAAACAGCAGTGTTCAACCAGATATTGAATTGTTTATATGGAGTTATTTTAGTTCTGATTCTCTGATGTAATAGAATATTTCACTGGGAAGGACCTATAATGACCATCAAGTTCAACTGTCTGACCACTGCAGGGCTGACCTAAAGTGGGTTTGATTCTGAGAAGACTCAGGAAAACTTAAGAACATGTAGCAGGTATGTTACCTGCTAATCATTTCATTCTAGATCTGACTAGTAAAAGAATCTCAGAAACAAAAAGTAAATGTTTCTTGCAAATCCAGACAGAATACTGCTACTAAACAGAGATGTCTGATAGTGTGGTAATGATGTAGTAACTTTGATGGAATCAATAGTTTAGGACAATCAAATGTTCTAAAACATCTTACTGCTCTCTGCCCCTCCCTCCCCCCCACCCACCCATTTTAAGTGTATGTTGGATAAAGGAACTTCCATTTATTTAATGTCAGAAAAAGTAAGTGATGCTAGAGCCACTCTAAGCCTGATAATCTGGATGAAAGAGGAAAAAATGCTAAAAAACAGTATACTATATGCAACCCTTTCTCCTTTAATGATTTTTTTTTTTGAATGAGGAAACATTCCTTTCCTCAGCCTTTAAACCATCTAAAGGTTATCAGTAAAGTTGCATTTGGGGTGAAAAGAGCAGAAAAGATGGAAAGCATATTTCTGGTGCTGAGTCTCAATTACAACCTGATTGATGACACTTCATGCTATGTGCTTTAGCAATGCAAGATATGGCAACCACTGCTACGGTTGGACTGTTTGCAACAGCATTCATAGCTTCCTGTGTGACTACAGCTTTGTAGTATTGTTGTGAAGTTACTCTGTAATGGCTCCTGCTTTTATTCAGAAAACAAACAGGGAAAAAAAGCAAAAGAAGAAAGGGGGTTCAGGACTTGACCAAAACCAGGAAAGGATTGACGGCCTTAAAGTATTTTTCTAGCCAGGATCTCTCACAGGACAGTACATCGGAGGTCAGTGATGTTATTCTGTATCCTGGATTTATTGAAGATGGGGAATATAAAGTGAACCAATGGAAAAACTAATCTGTAGTTCTTTTGGCTCATAAAACAATCCTGAGAAGGAACAAAGATGCCACTTATACCAGAGCAGAACTATCCCATGTCCTTGTTGCAGTTACCCTGTACATATGTAAATGAGTATGGCTCCTAGCCTAAACCCGTTTGGGCCCACGGGCAGTGTAATGCAACTAAACATCTGTGTGACTGGCTTTGTCTGGGCAACCAACATTTTGCACTGCTGGATCTGCAAGTCCAATTTGGGAACGTGCAAGTTGTGTGTTATTTCCTCCCAGCCACCTCTAGTTGGCACTTGTGTCAGCGCTTTGGGACACAGGCTGTCCCTGGCTTGTGCCACAGGGGGTTTGGGGTTTTGTTCGAGTGGCCATGTACTTTGTAATGTGTATCCCCACGTTGCTACGCACCAGTAGTAAACCTTCGACCCTCTTTGAAAGCCCCTTCAAAAGAGTCAGGTCAAGAAGACACGCTAAGCTGCCGAGCGTAACATCAGTTGTTGTAATTGCATGGTTATCTTGCACTCCACATTTGAGATTTTACCAATGTTTTACACTTTCAAAAAAACCCCCAAAACTGCGTAAATTAATTCTTCTTCGGATGAACTAACAATTTTTACAGTCAGTCCTCATTATTAATTAAGGCTGTTATTATAATGTTTAATGCAAATGTTAAGGTCATTAACATTTCTCAGTTGGCAAGGTACAATTTTCTAGGAGCTCTTTGGTGACTTGCTACTCCCTCAGCTCTCCAGAATCTGCTAATGGCTGTAAATGTACACACCTGCGCTCACGTTTGTACTGGTGATGCACATGTTCATTTAGCATGATTTTCTTTCAGCTGGAGCCTTGAAATTGTACTGGGGTTAGAAGTTAATGCCTCCATAAAGACATTTCCATATGCAAATTCCTCTCTGAAATCTTTAAAGGCAGAAATAAGATTAATATTAATATACAAGTGACGTTATTAGCCTTGTAATACTAATACAGCTTAACAGCTTAGAACCAATTTGGTTCATAGACGTTGTATTCTGTATTAGTCAGGACTAATAAAGTTAATAGGGGGATATTTGCTGATCCATGAAATTCATCAGGGTGGGTCCAACAAAAGAACTGAGATGCCTGTTAATTTGTATTGGAAGTGGGTGTACTAAATCACCAGTTACAAACAAATAGTGCTGTATTTAAGCACGCCCGTTGAATGACCCCGGAGCAGAAGGATTTGTTTGCATTATATGTTTTTTAATTTGCACATTGATATTTATTTTCTGCCCGTCTCTTGGAGGAGACGGCAAAGTCCGTTGACTTCTAATCGTATTTAAAACGGGGCCCTGAGAATAAACCGAAAGGATCGATTTGAGGGAACACCCGCCCGCACCGCCCCTCGGCCGCCACCTGTGTGCGGGCCGGGCCGGGCCGGGCCGGGGCGGCTCCGGGAGGGGCGGCCCGGCCAATGCGGCGGGGCGGCCCC
>VXAY01006571.1:702682-793265 GCA_013399855.1 Oxyruncus cristatus | reverse complement strand
GCCCCGTGCGGTGCCCTCTGGCAGCCGGGGCAGGGGCAGTGCGGGTCGGGGCTGGCGGAGGGGCCAGCGGGGAACGTCAGAAACGGGAGCCGAGGAGACCTAAGGCGAAGGCAGGTGGCCCGCCTCTGCTGGAGGAGCTGGGGCCGCTGCCGCCTCCCCCTCGGTCCCATGGCCGCGGAGCGGGGCCGCCCTCGGCTGAGCACCCTAAGGGAGCCGCGGATCCCCAAGGCGCCCCAGCCCCTTTCCCGGCCGGGACTCGTGGCGCCGCTCTCAGTTGTGACCATCGGGACCTGTTCCCCTCGGTCCTCACACCCTCCTTCCCGGCAGAGTCACCGCGCAGGCTGTTGGTGCCGTGCAGCCTTGCAGCCCCCGGCGAGGGCTCCCCTCGGTGATGGGCGGCTGTGCCGGTGCGAGCGGGTCGCTGCTCCTCGGCCGCGGGAGGGTTAACCATCATTAGCAGCAGGCCGGGGGAAGCTGCTCGTATCCACCTACCCCTCAGCTGCTCTGTGTAATTACTCATGGTTTGGATTTTTCTTTGCTTGGGTCTACTAAATTGTACTGCTATTGAGATGTTTTTCCTGCTGTTAAGATATTGCAAGGCAGAGAAAAATCCCTCGCTCATTTTTCTGTTGTCACATTTGAATACGCTATGTAAATGACGTGTTGAAAAAGCTCAAATTACATATTTCCACTCAAAGTGAGTTTTTGTGTTGATGTAGGGACAGACAACCCCTTTCCTGCACTTTTTTGTAATCCATCTGTTAAATATTTTTTTTCTGTACTGCAGCTCCACTTTTTTTCTGTTGATTTTTGTTAATTATTTTATTGATTAATTGGCTGTAATCAGAATCACATTCTCTGATTTTTTTTTTTTCCCCTCTGTGGCTTAATCCTTTCTGAGACTTCAGTTTCTCAGAGAGACAAAAGTTAAAAAAATGTTCTGCTGCTTGACTAGCTCAGGCAATGCTTTACAGCTCATCTCTTCTCATACTTTAGTTGCGCCTTTTGCTGGGAAATATCCTTGGGATAACTTCACATATTGGTTTGAGGGCACTTTTAGTATTGTCAAGGCAAAAAAATTGGCAAGCATTGGCATTTTTTTTACTTGTGAATTGGCAATGAATCATTCTTGTCTTCTGTGAGATGTGCATTTTGCAAACTCACTAGTCTGGGCAAGTAAATTTCAAACTACAGGTTGCTTGCAAAATGTTTGTGTTCGGCAATTCTGGCATGTGGCTGATTTTGTTTTCTCTTTTCTCTGCCAAGATGACAGAAGCATATCTTGTGTTACATAGACAAGCGAGATCTGGACTTTGCCTTAACATTGTCCAGATAAACAGGTTTATGTTAATCATGTTTGTGTTATGGTAAAAAAGCTCGAAGAGCAGTTCCCCCCATCTCTTTGAGATGTATTATTCGGGATTATAATATAACTTTCCTAAATATTTAGTTTCCTAATGGTTCTCTCTTCTCCAAGAATTTTCAAATTTGATTGATTATAACATAAAGCAGTGTTTGCTATGAAATTACATTTAATTTGTTATATCATGCTTTTGTCAGGTAAATCTTTGACCTTTTCTGTATACCATTAAAGAGTTTTCATTATATTCCTGTAAAGCTATCAAGTACAAAGCAAGTAGCAGTAACTTCCTAGCAGATCTAACACGCAGTTTTCTTTAGATACAGGAATATAGCTGGTAAATGTAGTGATCTCTGCTCTTTTATAGTTGTGGCTTTTAAAATATTTTTTTAAAAAGGCAGTGCCATCAGGAACATAACCATTAAACTTTCCAGTAAGAGAAAATGGTCAGATTTTTTTTCTCCGACATGTAGCGCTGTACATCAGTTCTGATGAGCTGTACTCTCTTATGATTTGTATCCTTAATTATCCTCAAGAACTTAAGAGTGTACCTTTGTCTCTCACTGAAAATCTTTCCTTAACTCAAGTTCCTTGAATCCCTCACTACATCGGTGGCATAACTAATACTCGGTGTGGTGTGGTTGGCTTAGATTACAGTCCAAGGGACACAAAGTAAAAAGATAACAGCTACATCTCAGTAGTGGCCAGCCTCCCATCTGGAGTCCTTGTTTGTGCTGCCTTGCCAGCTATCTTGTTAAGAACTAGCAGCTGGTACCGTTCCCTGCTTGAGAAACCCAGACTGTGTGGGGGTTAAAACCATATTGTGAGTGGGCTAAATACATCGTGTCTGTAGAGTCCTTCATTTTCAGCTCTCTCAAGTCTGGCATCAGCAAATGAAAATGAGAGATGGTATCTGTGTGTGTTACAAACCTCTCAAGATGTTTTGCTCTGCAGGGTTTCTGTTGCCCCTATTGTAGAAGCGGTGACTTTTCCAGTCAGTGAGATGGTTTCAAAGGTGGGATGAGTGATAAAGTCATGGGTTCCCCTGCTCGGACACTTGGCTCCTGGTCGTACCCTTTCTTCTTGCAGCTTTTAACCCAGGTATTGCACTGAGGCTTTGTGCAAAACACCTGTTGGGATCTTTACCAATAAACTCATAGAATCAGTTTTGAGTTGTTAAAAAGTCCTATTAAAGGCCGTCTTTGCAACAATGTTAGCTTTCTCTTTGAAAGCTGGAAAACTAAAAAGATCATGAGGAAATGAGCTATAGAACTAAAAAGATTCATGGGGTGGTGGCAGTCTTCTGACATAATCTTGGCTGTCTAAAAGTTGGGTTTATCTAAGATAATCACTTAAGCTCAACCTGCAGTCAGCTAGGAAAGGAGAACTTTCAGAAGGCAATTCTTGGGCAATCTATCTGAACTGTTAGTTGTATTACAAAAAATAAAGTAAAATTGATAAAGTACTCAATGGCAAAGCCAAATTATTTTGTTTCTTAATACATTTTCTTTGGAATCTAACATGCTGCATGTTTTCTTAAAGGACAGTGACTTCTGCTAATGGAAGTAATAACTTCACAAGTGGTTAACCTCAAGGAAGGAATGCCTGTTTTTGTATGTCTTGGGTATGAGCATGTGTTGTCTTCAGGACTATGGCTGTAATTGTGACCACATGAACTTGAGTCCTACGAAACTAGAAGCCTTACAGCTCAGCTCATACATCTGGAAATGTTACGGATTAAATCTTTGTGCCTTGTAGGTGGTGAAAGTTTTAACAGGGCCTTAAACAGGGCCAGAAATCCACCTAAAGGTGTCTGTATGGGTAAGATTGCTTCCCAGGTAGGGATTATGTGTCTCCCATTGACCTCTGTGATCAATTTTCACTGACTTTTAAATGTGCAGATAAAGTGAACGGTGTGGAATGTTGTGGGATTTTTTCAAACCTTAAAGGGGAGGTAAAATTTCAGAGATTGAAAAAACATGGTCCTGTGGAAATACCAGGGGACACACATCAGGGTTCCAAGATGCTCTTCCTTTCTGAAAAAACTTTGGATGTAAATACATGCGTGCATTACTTAGAAGAGGAATTTAACACTTTTAAAATGAATGTCCTGATCACCTGCATTTACTGCACTTGAGTTTGCATCTCAGAGCATATAAACTGATTTTGTTTGGGATAAAACTGAGTCAGAAGGACCTGAGGAGCTCATTTAATGTACTCCAAGTGCTGATGCAAATTCGGTCTACAGGATTTGGAGATAATTGGAAGTAAAAGCCACAAAAAAGTAGTGTGAAAGCTATGCCCTTAATGCCAAGTATTTCACTCTACTACTCTGCTCCTACTGGTAAGGTTTTACTCTGTTTATTAGTGTAAACTGAGGATATAGCCTCTTGACCAGCTTGTCAAACAATTTTATGTAACATAAACCTTAGTATATATGGAGAGAAAAAAAATACAAGGGAAAGAATAAACATCATAGAATAGTGATAAAAAAGTTAAAAGACATCAATGCCAGGGCAATGTGTCCAATAGGTAACCATAGAAACAAATAGTCCTTTATTTAATAAAAAATACCCTCAAAGGAAGTAGGTTACTGAAACGTATAGGTTTCTTATACATCAGTTCTATAAAGTTTCTGAAAGGGAACCATAAAATTACAGATCTTTTTGCTCTCATTCATCCCCAAAATCCTTCAATAGATACTTTTTGTGACAGGACGTATTTCCTAAAATGTTGAAAATATTTTCTCAGCAGTAATATATTAAGGTCTGTCAGTCCACTGCAATGAAATCTCTAGAAATATGTGTATGATTTTCTTGACATTTATACTCTTAGATGTGAAAAAGACTTGCAAGTCTAAGTTAATTGCCATAGTCTTGCTGGGGGATTCACCTCGTTCGAAAATAGATCAGGCGAAGGATCCTCTGGAGGTTTTGTATTCCTTCTGTTGACTATAAACAGAGCATCAGGTGACTCTCAGCTGTCTAACTGGGTGTCTGGAGTTAAGTGAGGCGTGATTCATCTTGCTTTACTGAGGTAACTGAACTAAATGTCTCTACGCAATTCCTTCAGATTGAAACAGAGGACAGAACTGACTGATATGTTTCAGGGTCCTACGAAGATGCTCTAGTAGTACAAAACTGTCCTAATATTAAAAGAGTAGGCAGTGTGCTCCAGAGCTGAGATTGAAAGCGGAGCTGCTGATCCAAGGGCAGCAGACATTCCTGGTGAGCTGGAGAGTAATGATGTCTTTTTGCTGAGCTGTGTTTCTTGATTAATTATGCTCTTTCAGACCAAGTTTTAGCTGGCATTTATAGACATGAATATTTATAGAAACTAATTCTCTCCGTGGGCTCTTGGGTTTGCCAGCTGTGAAATGAAATGAAAGAATTGTCTTTTAGTTTACTTTTGAAAATGGGGGTGGATATATGATACAGTAATTTTGCTATCTGAATCAGAGGCCTCTTGTGAACAGAAGGTACCATTTTGCAGAACTTCATGGTGGTTTTGTGGTTGTGTGGGTGATGGAAACACGTGGAAAAAGCTCTACAGAGCATTTTTGAAGAGAAAAAGTATTACTAGCTGCATAACTGAAACTAGAGCTGGTCAAGCTCCACAGCACAAGGCCAGTTTATTTTCTAATAAAGCAGTTTCAGTGGAATAGCTGTAGGGAAGAATTTGGCCTATGAAGTTTAATGATTAGTTGCTGTTTAATTGCTAACTGCTCCTGTGGACAGAAACCTGCCAACAGAAATGCTCCTTTCTCTCTGATCCTTGCTATGGTGTTTCCAGTTCACCACAGTTCCAGTATTTGCCTGGATAAAAATTATATCCTATATATAAAAATTATACATGGTGGAAACATCAGGTGCATGTTCCTGAATTCATCCTAAATTATAAGGTATGTGAGTTTAGCATGAGGAATAAGGTCTCAGCTGATAGGTGCATGAATTTTTGGGGGGGTATTCGCTTCCAGAATCTCAGATGTCACTGAAGGGGATAAAACTGAGGTAGAATAGATTGGGCATATCTGGGCTTTCCTCTCCTAAGGAACCTCTGCAACTGAATTGTCCAAGTCTCTCTGAATGGAGGCAGCTGTATTAGTTTACCACAGTACATGTGAACTCAGAGTTTGGCACCAGCATTCATTTTTTTTCCCCGAAAAAAATTGCAAAATCTTCCTGCATTCAATCTAGGCTATTGATGTGACTGTGTGCTTGGAGCTAAGGCTGATTGAGGGTGAACCACAGGCCTTTGGGAACTGCAGCTCCAAACAGCTTCATTAGCTCTCCAGTGACATTGAAACAGGCACTAGCTTTCAAGTGATAATTCCTTCTTTTCAGAAAGTTTGTCTTGGAAAATACTGAAGTTCTTCTAATTCTGTTAATTTTTGGTAGTTTGCAACATGCTTTTGTTTGTGTCTGTGTGAATTATGCTGGTGTCAAATTTACAACACTGACACAGTGAGTCTTGGTAACAGAGAGTCCCAATCCCTTTGTGGGCCTGTGCCTTTATGAAAGAGGGAACTAAATACCTCAGATATTTCAAAATCTGCTTGTCTGCATGCCACTTCCAAAGTTTGTCCACTGGGTATGGCAAACTTTGCAAAAGGTTGGCTGGATTGAGCTTCCCCAGAGCTGGCAAGAAAGTTGTGAGACTGCATTAGCATTGCCACGAACTGGTATTCCCACATATCATAATGCTGTGCCACTGTGACATCTAGTGGATTGAGGAGCAGAGTCACTTACGGCTGGGTGAGGCTGGATGGGGAGGTGGGGTGACTCGACTGCATTACTTCCATTCATTGAGTGATTTAGCCATTGTCCCGCTCTGTGGGAGCTGGTTCGTATGAATTTAAATGTATAATACTACACATTTTTTAACACCCTGAATGCTTTGTAACTGGGCATTTGTGTCAGATTAAAATATGAGCATCTCATGGAAGCTATGCAATAATGTTGGTATTATTTGATGCCCTTGAGCATGAGATGCAACTGGTCCTTCTTCCTGCTGTTGGTAGCAGACTTGCAGTGGCTCCCCTTGTAGCTTCCTCAGCAAAATACCCAGTGTAATAAAATATGAGTGATTTGCTGCCTCCATATGCAACAGGAGGCTGCCTCTCACCTCTGCATCACTCTCATGATCTCATCTAGATAGATGGCAACACATCTTGGATTTCTCTTCTAGAATTTACAAGGTTGCCTACTGTCTCACTCGCACTATCATAGGGATAGTACCATAGAGTTCTACTTATTCATGTGTGTTAGTAATAACAAACCAAACCAAAGCCTCAATAAAACCAAAATCAAGAAACAAAGAATGAAGCATTTTCTCATACTCTCTGTTCCACATCATGCTAGTGTATCATGCATTCTTATGTTTTGACAATTAAGCAATTGCAGTTAGACACAAATGACACAAATACATTAGGCAGTACCATTGCAAATGTACTATTTTATACTGTGTATGAATTTGACTTGTCATGAACTTTGTTTCTACTTCAGATGTATTTTTGGTATTATATTATTATATAAATTATATATTATATAAAACACTAGGTATCTCTAAACTCACTCTTTTTGCAAGCATTTTTTTTTCTGGAGTTGTTTTTCATTCGCTTGAAACAGGAGTAGCCATGCTAAAGCAACAGCACCATCAAGTCTAATGGACCTATATTCAGGGTGTCTGAAATATTGACAACAAATGTGATATTTGTGGGTTGCCCTGAAGGGCTGCAGTGTCCCGGCATCACACTAAGTTGCATAGTTTCAATTGACTCTCCAGACACTGGAAATTAGGAAAGACCAGTTGGATCATCAAAAGAATTTTCTGCCAGGGGAAGCTTTGTTCCCATGATACCTCTTCCAGAATATTGGTTTTTGTCTGGTGTTAAATAGTCAAGCAGGTCTAAGGAAAGTGGGAGACAACTTTTTGTTTTAACATTGCCTTTATCTGTAAGAATCAAAAAGGATCTCCTTTATGGGGAAAATCCCTTTTTAAACTCCTTTGGAAGGGTGCTGCTGATATAGATTAGAAGTTATAAAATATGTTATATAGAAATTATTTTTATATCGATAGGTGTTAGCTATATGGAAATACAGAGAAGGCTTGAACAGAAGAGGACTTTCTTGCTCAGTGTTCCTAATCTCCCTTTCCAGCCAAAATTCAGCACAAGCAAACTCTACTTTTGTTCAGGGCTGCATCATTTCCTCAATAGTCCTTGTCTTCCTGATGCTTTCACAGTTGGATTCTGTGTTTTTCTCTCGCTCTGAATCTGTTCTCCTGTTCTGTGCATACTCACAGCTCAGCTAGATCAATGGTCATCCTCTCTCTAGGCATACAGCCTACAGTGAACATCTCTGTCTACAGGATTAAGTTTCTCCCTTGTCTTGAATATGGCTAGTGTTTGACTGCTTGCTTGCTTGCTTTTCCCAGCTTTCTTTCATTCTTTCCCTAGCTTTCTTGGTAAAATGAGAGTTTAACTGATATTGATTGATGGCAAATAATTACAACCACCATTTTCAGTGAAGGTGTTTTCACCCAGCTTCTAGCATAAATTTAGTTGTAATTTAGAAAATAAAGCCCTGATTTCATTTTTGCAATTGAAACCTGAAGCACAGGAAGAATTCTGTGGGCTCTCCTTTTACTAAATGGAAGCAGGGTCAGTTTTTGGGTTGTACAGTGAATACTTGAAAAGCAGTAATTTGTTGCAATGTATATAGGCAGTGATGGAATGCTATTATCTGTCAGAACAGGATGGCATTTTGTACAACCCACGATGTGTTTTTGTAGAAGAGTGTTTATCGTCCAGCACAATATTCTAGTAAACTTATAATCACTTATTCACTTCCCTGTTTCTTTTGTTATTAGTCCCACTTCAGGAGAAGGACAGGTAGGTAGGATTTTTTGATCTGTGTTCACTTCTTGGTGGCTGTCTTCAGTAATGTCAGGCTGCAATGACATAGTTGGTTCAAGAGTGATTAACTGTAGAACATTATGCTTTTTGCATAAGTGAGAGAACTTAAAAAGTACACTTTGATAATCATCACAATGGCAAGTACAGTAGCATCAATATCAAGATGTGCAAACCAGGTTGCTCAGTGGGAATTTTCTTTGAAAAACGTGTTCCTTGTATGATGCACTTTTTCAGGTTTGAAAGAAGAAATCAGTTTTTAAACCCAGTTCCCTCCACATACTGTGGGTTGGAAGGTCAGTTGTTATAGTATTGTGTTGTGCAATAGTTGTGACTACTGCAAATTCACTGTCCTGAAGCAAAGAAAAATCTGTGACACATTTAATGGGCAGATGTGGCAGTCTGGGATTGGGATGCTGCTTTGGAATTCTGCTCTGTGAAGGTCTTGAGAAAACAAGAAAGAGTGGTAAGGACCATGTACCTGCCCTCTTCTGAGGCGATGCTACCAACCTCTCCTCCCTTACTGCATTTACACTTTTTGTGGCCTACTGTTATTACCAACAGCATTTTGTTGAACAAAGTAAAATCTGATCTGAATTAGTCTAGCCCTTGGGAAGAAACTAAAATTAGTGGGTTTTCTCCCTATTTGTACAATACTGACTGGGGGGAAAAAATCCCAGATTTTAGAGATGAAAATGTTCTGCTGAAAATTGGCACATTGCCTCTTCCCTGTGATCTTGTCCCAGTCTAGTTTTAACACACTATTGCTCTATATGGTAAGAGAAGCATTTAACTGATTTTTACCTCAGATTCTAGGTTGAGTTGAAAGGCTGGCAGTTTGGGAAGTTATCCTTCAAGTTTCCATGCAATTACATGACTGGAGGCTTCAATTACACTTTGAATGCATCATGTACCCACAGGCTATATTGAAAGTTCTGAAATGGAGAATTGCTTTTCTGACATTTTGACTGGAATTCTCCTTTGTTTTCTGCCTGCTATATATTACTTCTAATTGTAAAAAAAAATAAAAATAAAAAAATTTCTATTCTTTTTTTGTATTGCTGCTCTTTTATAAGTCTCAAGTTTTTAGGAGTACAAGTAATAGAGAAGGAGGTTGTACAATTTTCTATCAGTATCAGGTTTTGAATCTCTGTCTCTCCTTATGAGCTATCCAGAACCATGAAGTATTTCTAAGGCATGGCCTTGGCAGAGGGAGAAACATTATTGCCTTCTCAACTACCTAAATATGCTGCTATTGCCTGCAGGAGAGATCTGAGGTGTTTTCTGTTTCCAGTGGAAAACAGAGGAGCTTCTGTGGCAGATAAATTTTGGTGTAGAGAAAACAGCAGCTGTTGACCTTTCAGCTATTAGCCTTGACGCAGATATTCCTGAGGGAGATGCTTATGACTTTCTTACCAGTGCATATGCTATAGTCTGTCTTCTCTTACTATCGCTGAAATGTGAGCTTCCAGCAAAGCTGGGATGTGTGTTTGTGGGATACAGTTTTATGTGTGGTGGTTCTATTCTTGTGGCCTGGAGAAAATAAGGGCATTGTAGGTCATCTTGGCTTTAACACTGCTTCTGCCACTGACATGCAGTGTGGATTTAGTCAGATCCTTTTGTATCTATTGGAATAATTGGGTTTGCTCATTAATTAGTGTGTCTGCATTGGGTCCTGTGCTCAGGGAGATCCCCAATCTGCTTTTCTGTCGTTCAATATGCCAGATGGCTCTAGTCATCTTCAGTACCACACTCTGCCTCACTCCATCTTGGTCTAAAATGACCAGGAGACAGTAGTAATGACCTACCTTGTATGGCACAAAGTGGATTTGCTCAGTCTGTGTGGACAGAGTACTGTCAAGGCTCTTGTCACCATTCGCTTGGATGTAATCCATAATGGGCAAGGCTATCCTTTCCTCCAGAAATGCTGCAGGTGTTTCACAAGGCATATCCATTTGGCTCCCTTTGAGGTCTGGTTCTTTGTTTTATATTGAAAGTTTTCCTGTAAGTGTTACATGCACCAGGTAGTGACTGAGATTCTTAAGCTACATCTGAAGTCATAGAGCTCATGTAATAACATGTATGAATCGGAGTAAGTAAAACTAGTGTAAGATCTAAAACTGAGTTTTACCAGAGATTTTCTCAGGGCGATTTATAAGCTGAGGGAGCTGTATTCATGGAGAAGATATTGCCAATATTAGGAATACAGTAATCAATCAAATATGACTTTATTCCTGTCATCATCTAGGTCATTCATAAGGTAATCTTACCTCAGACGTTTAGGCAGAGGCTGGTACAGTGGTTTATTTTAGTAAGAAAAATATCCAAATCCAGTTCCTTTCCTTCACTGGGTTTCTCAAGTTTAGTTGTGGGGGTTTTTTCTTGTTGTTTATCTCTGAGTTTTGTTTATACTGTGGCACCTTTAAGTACTTGGGACTTTCTTTTGATGCTTAAGAACAGAGTTCCAATTTGGAGTTTGTTTATTATTCAGATCACGATGTGCTGATGGTCAGTGCTCGTTGCAGGCCAAGTTGAAAGGAAGAGCCATGAGCTCTCTCTCACTTGGAAATTTGCCCAAGGCAGCAATCATTCCTCCGTTCATGCTACCAGAATTGTTTTGTCTGTACAGGTTTGCCAAACACGTGGTCAAGATAAAATTACTTATTTTTCCTTGAGGCCTTCCTGGTGGTAGTGAAGCTTGATTGTTACAACAAAAGCCATGGTCAGAGTCTTTCCTTTTTAAATGTTCCTTTGGCATTGGGGTTTTTTTCTACTGTGTGGAATTTGACAGCTTGTCTAGTTGTTTTCCCTTCCATGGTCTCCTACAACAACCAAATACAAACTACAGTAACCAGTTAATGTTTCAGTTCCTGGGATTGTCAAGGAATGTATAAGCAAGAAAAACAGTATCACTGTATGGATTACAGGATTTTTTTCAGTGGTGCTGCTGTGTAAGGCAATATATTTAGGGAGTCTATACATTTAGCACAAGCTTACTATTGATACTACATTTGAAAAACAAACAAATCAACAAATGGATTTAATCGTCAATTTTTTTATTATAAATTTTTTCTCCGTCGGTTTTTCCATGTAACTGTAACCTAGTATCTCTGGATAGTGGTTAGAAAGCCTACTGCAGTGTGCATCATATGGATGTAACTTGGAGCAATTGGAAAAATGACCCTTAGTACTTAAACTTATTAACTGTGGTAAGCTGTTTCTTTTAAGCAGAGTTGAAATCTACTGAGAAACAATGTTTGAGTTTGCTGTCCAAACACATGAGGAATTAAATACTTTAAATGGTATGTTTACAAAACCACCATTCAATTATGGATATTTCTGACACTTCCTCACCACAGTAGTGCCACGAACCATCACTGCTGTTGGTGTTTGTACTCAGGTAGTGTGTAAAGGTGCCACCTAAGTGAGGGCTCACTGTCCAAGGCGCTGCATGTAAGACTTCTGGCACGGGATAATCAGACATTTATCTTCCTCAAATAGATCTTTTTGATTTAAAAAGATAAAAGGAGAAGGATTCTGTTGCTAGAGTGGAGTTGTACAAAAGGACAAATGGGTAATCATATCACAAGAAGGAATGACTACAAACGGTGAATTTACAGTTTTGAAATGAGTTATCAAACTAGTTTTGTCACTTTAGAATGAACCTTCATCAGTTTTAAAAAGGGGTTGTGTGATGTGGTTGATCAAAAGACTAGAAGGCCTAGAGAGGCAGTGAGTTTTGTTCCAGCACTATGATCTCTACCTTTTGGAGAACTGGAAGTGACTGTCACCTACTTGTCACTCAGATTTCCATGTACCATTGTAAAACTGTGATATGAAAAAGGGACACTTGAAGCAGAAATTTCAGCCACTTAGAGGGGTTTGTTTGCCTCATGGTCAAATCACTGCATTGGATTTGATGGTAAGAATCGTTGGGGTCAGCAGGTATAACATCTGCTTTACCTTGTATTTACTGTGTAATAGTAACAAACAGACTTCTGATTTGCAATTTTTTTACCAAAAATCTGATTAATTAGTTTACTTTTTTTTTTAACAAATTCAGCATCAAAAGCTTAATGCACATAATAATGCAAATCCAGAAGTAACAGTCTGATACAAATCCCATACATGTAGAGAGAAATAATGCTGGCCTGGCCTGGTAATATCATGTTCCGGGAGATGTGTTTTCATCTGCTTTTTTGGGGCTGTGCAGAATAAACTTTTGCTTTAACTGTAGCTCACATGGAGTCTAAAGGATTCATTTGTTCTGTTAGTCTCCAAAATTCATTTCTCTACGGTGTTTGGGAAG
Source organism: Oxyruncus cristatus (assembly GCA_013399855.1). Lineage (NCBI taxonomy): Eukaryota > Metazoa > Chordata > Aves > Passeriformes > Cotingidae > Oxyruncus > Oxyruncus cristatus. The sequence continues at coordinate 780,683 of VXAY01006571.1, read as the reverse complement.
TCTGAAAGACAGGAAGAAACACTCCAAAATTCACTTGCATAGTATGTGCTGCAGTGTTTAAATAGAGGGTACTGATTGCTTTGCTACAGAGAGGATTCAGGTTTATCCACAGCGTCAAATGGTTCCTCTGGAGAGACAGCTACTTCTGTAGTAGTTCTGCAAATTGCAGCATCATCGTGTTAACTGAAAGCACAGTGACATTCATATTGTGCCAACTGAGGCTCCTTGGTTCACTGTGGGGTTGGCTTTGGTCTTTGAAGATTTTGGAGAGTGAAAAGGGGTGAAAAATAATTTGTCAATGAAGTTGTATTTTTTCCACATAGTTTGTACAGGAGTTAGCTGTACATGATTCATAATTCTGTATAGGCATTTAGTTCAAGGTGTGGGATTGGGGTTTTTTTTCTGAATGTTGAGAGAATGCAAAATTTAATTTTTTTCATATTTTTTTTAATCCTAATATATTTATCCTCAAAAGTCCTCTATTCTGAATATCTCTGAAGCTATTAGCTACTCAGACTGCCTTTCCTTTCTTTCAGGCTGCTTATCTAAAGGAAGCAATAAAAACCCTTATAAGTCAGTCTCTTTTATTTACCAAACTGGGAAGTCTGTAGAAAATTCCAGTCATGGCAAAGTTTTGTAGCCTGCAATGCACAGTATTCTCATGCTTTTCTGGGCTCATAGTGCTCATTATCCATTTTAAAGTGCTAATTTTGCTGTCTGGTATTAAGTGGATTTTAAGAACTACCCTTGTCACAGGATGGTAGGGTACTAAGGGAAATCCATCTTAAAATAGTGGTATATTTTTCCCGCATATCTGCACAGCTGAAACAGACCATTTTCTTGCTTTCTTTCATAGCTTTTTTCCCCTTGAAAGGGAAAAAAAACCACAACAAACCGAACTCTACTGCAGTCTCTGTGCATCAAGGACAAGACAAACTGTTTTCTTTTTTCATTTCCTGCTACTTCATGCTTCTGTCAGGACTTTTTCAGGAGAAAGGGGAGGTCAGTATCTAGTTGTTTGGGAAAAGAATACTTAGTTACAGATATTTAAACAAGCCCCAAAACAAACCGCTTAATTAGTCACACAAGGAAAACAAGATGCCGAGGTCATCCTCTCCTTCCCTCATATGGCGTCCAAGTGACCCTAAGCATCTGATCATTTTTTTTCTCTTAGCTCGCCTCTGTGTTTAGCTCTGCAGTTTCTATTAACAGCACCCAACATGGAGATTGTGTGAGGCAGGCAAACATACCTGCCCACAATGCTTGAGGACAGGTGTCCTGCCATAGGAGCGTAGGAAAAGGGGTTGGGGCTCAAGTGCCACTGTTCCTCCCACAGAGGGGAACTGGTTGTGTAACAAGGGGAAAATATGCAGGGTGGCTGGTCAGGGGGCCATAGGAAAGTCTATGGTGAGGGGACACTTTGTGTTCAATTCTTCTTGAAAAGATTCATCTTCAGACAATGAACATGGATTCATGAATTCTTTCTAGGTGTCAGGCAGGTTTGTGACTTCCAAACTTTCGAAGTTTTTAACTCGTTCTTGATTGCTGACCTGCCTTCAGCAAATGAGTGTGGCCCTGAGGAGAATAATCATATTGGAAGCCATTTAATTATCTACTTCCTTCAGAAAATGCTTAAAGATTGAATGCGTTTAAATATCAGTCTGCTTTTTGGACCTAGATGTTATTAATGTAGGGTAAAGAGAAGTCTCGGTGAAGTATTTGTTCTTGTATACTAACATGAAATTTCACCCTGAAAAACACTTTAGTTAGGAGAAAGACAGCAGGACAAGAGATGCTGCTTAAGGCTCTTTAAAAAAGCCAAGGCTGAGTTTCAGTATTTTCAAGTACTTGAATACCATGGCAACAAGAGTTTCGATGCTTGAGATAACTGGGGACAGAATTCGAATACTTTCTTAGGAGGAGTCCTCTGAGAGTTTTGAAGTGGTTTGCAAATCTGAGGTGGTCATGCGTGCTTGTCAGAGAGAATTTCTTTCCCTGAACCTGACTCTCCCAGTTACTAGCCAGCAACTCTTTGCAGTGTTCCATTCCATCTTGTAGATTCCCACATTTGTGTGGGGTACATACCATTGCAGGGCATACTAAATTAAGTTGCCATATCTGTGAAAACATTTTCTGGGCTACAGCAAAATCATTCTTAACTCCAGACAAGAACTAAGGTTTTTTTTTTTTTAATTAAAATGTAAAGTTACAGTCAAGCAGCAGAGTTGAAAGTGCAACTAGCTGAGAGGGGATCTCTCTATACCCAGACCATGATAAGAGTCATTGGCTACTCATCCTGATTCCAGAGCCAGCTACATACATGTTATTGATAATGAAATATGAGGCTTATTGCTTGCTCTTGAGAGGGATCACATGTTATAAGTACCAAGATGAGTAAGGACATGTTGACATCTTGAAGTGGAGATTGTTACATCATAATCAAAATTCACTAAACTTGGGAGAATCTCCTCATCGCTCTTGCTGGGGTTATGAGAGGCATGACTCCTTGAGTAAGGAGTAAAGCATTGGTTTTGGTGATGGGCTGCTTTAACGTGAGGATGTTTGAAGATCCTCCAATGCTTTAAATCAAGGAGTTGCTCAAGTGTAGGCTTCCTTTAGACACACAGGTGACATTGTTGTCTCAAATGTGGTAGTACTTTGACAGTACTGTGCCTGTGGTACATACATTGGTTTGGCATTCTATATTACAAAAAATGGTGACACTAGTTTCTCCCATTTAATTTTCTAAAAGAGGTAATTTACTTCTTTCTTATTTTAACAGCACTTGACAAGAAAGTGCAAAGGAGATGTTTCCCTCTATTGGCTCATCTTCATTGTACCTCTCCCATTCTGCTTCCTCCTCCTTATAATCCCCAAGTGAAGATGAGGAACCTGCTGCGAATATGACGTCTGTGACTAGTGTCATTGCCTCCCACCAGTCTGAGTGGGTGTCCTTCAGTGATGAGCTCCTCCTCCCTGTTAACCCACGAGGTAAGATGTCTGATTTTCTTTGAAACTGGTGAGACTTTCTTTGTTTGAATTAGACCAACTACTGTCATATATCTAGCATCACAGAGCTTGGCTTCTAAGTGGAAGCAGTATGTGCAGAGGTTGAATTATCTCCTGGTACCCCTATGTAATAGGAGAATTTGGGCCAAAAAGGTAAATTACTCTCCTAACATGATCTGTTGTAGATCTATTACAGGTTTTGGATTTGTCCTTTGAAATTCAAGGCAGTACCTAACTGACCATGGAGGAAATGTCACCTATTATAATCAAGTGCAAAGCTATGTGCAGTGTTAATCTAAAAACTGCATTAGGTAAAGGAGAACTTTCTACAGTTAATGACAAATTTTCGATATTTCAATAAAAAACAGTGAAGTAATGGTGAGTCCTGCCAATCTTTCTATGTCGTCTCTATTTTAGGTAGCACTGAGGAGCCTCTGCAGAAATGTTTCAATTCCTCAGACACCTCCCCAGAAGAGAACCAAAATGCTGATGGAGAATTTAAAGACCTTTTCTGCACAGAGCTGGAAGAGGCAGCTGACCAAACCAAGGTGGATTCTGCTGTGCTTAGTAACCACGTGTGTCCCAGCATTGACCTATCATCATCCATCAGTGCTTGGGTTCAGTTTGAAGATGCCCCATGGACTAGTGCTTCATCAATCCACCCACAAACAGGTGAGGCAAAAGCAAAGAAAAGGTCCATTCCAATAATACAATAAGAGACTACAGGAATTTTTCCTTGCTTTTTGGTTTCTCAAAGATTGACCTTTGAGTCATTTGTACTGTATTTTAACACAACTAATGTCATCAGTTTCAAAAAGGGCTCTCATAATATCCTTCAGGGTTGAACTAGCAATATTTTCTTTTTATAAAGAAAATGAAAGCCGTCTGTGATTCACTCCACCTATGTCTTGACAAGTTTTGGAAACTGCCAAAACGCATTAATGGGGACATAGCAGAAAGGTGTTTTCAGTAGTGACATTTCTTATGTAGAGGTATGAACAGCCTTCTAAAAGGTCTGATGTGTGTTTGCCTCTGTAATCTGGAACTGGAAAAATGGTGATTCTTGTCCTCTGTGGTCACAGTCTTTGCCTGCTTATAGTCCCCATATGGTTTTTGCCAGTTAAGACCAACAGCTAATGGGCCAGTGCTCATCAGTTCTTTCTGCTATCTTTTGATGCTATGATTTAGCAGCTGGAGAATTACAAAGAAAACAGAAGTTTACCCTAATTCCATCACTGCATGCACTTTTCCTCAAACGTAACAGTTTTTTCTGACATACTTTAAACGTGCTTGCAAGGCCTCTGGTTTGCCTCATCAGCTTATGCTAACTGATGTGGTTATATGAGGTTCTAATTGTTATGAATGAACAGAATTCTGTCCTTCCTTGTATAAGGTTGTGGAGTAATTGCCCAAGAAACTATTGCTTTACTTTTTCATGTTTAAATTGAGATTATCTCTGAATATTTCCACTTTGTGACTAGTTATTAAAGTAGTTTAAAGAGTTATAGCTTTACTCTGCTCACTAAGTCCATCAAATACTCCCTGTGACGTGAATAATACTTCTGTTAGAAAACTTGGATTGTCAGCTTTGGGTTGGGTTTTGGGTAAACCCCGTCTGGTTTTCCATCTACTCTTTTGATGGGTGCTACAGTCTAGACCGTTTGAGATAGTGGTTAGACCTTTGTGCAGGAGAAGTGTGTGAATATTCTGGCAAAACTAAGTTTCCCTGACCTTTTTATCTTTATATTTATTTAATTGTTCTTATTCTTAGATGTAAATATTTACTGATCCTGGTGATGTGGAGAAAAGGAAGAGCGTTTACACCAGGAGTGTAAATCTGTAAAACTGAGGAGGTCTCTCTCTGTAGTTTCAGGGTTAAGTGAGCCTTATGCTTACTGCTACAGGCACATACTTTTTTCAAATGAGGCTGTTGGTTGCTCTGACGCTGTGTCTCCTTCCCAACGTTGTTATGCCTTTGTTAACTGAAAAACTCATAAATGCACCTTCTTCTTAAATGAAAAAAATAAAATCTTTGCTCAACATAAATGAAGCTAATCATAAGAAGGAGACTTCCGTAAAACTAATTTTATGATGTATTACTTGATTTCCCATCCTTAAAGGCATGTGGCCTAGTCTTAAGATACATGCTTAGCAAAAGCACTGCCTCTTGGTTTGTGTTTTCAGTCACAGGGGATACTAGGCTGTAGGCAGAGGTCTAGGATATTGAAATGAAGAAATTAGAAAACACTTTCCAAAAGCAGTGCAGTTTTGAAGAAGACACTATTTGTACCCTTGTAGAAGTTTGTCCTATCTGATCCTTGTCACCAAGGGAGGATATTTACACACTTAACTTTCAGCATCTGGCTGAGATTCATGGAGGAGGGTGATTCCCCTAGCAGTTAGATCAGGATGTCCTCCATGTAATTCTAGCGTGGGAGGCTATTATTCTATGATCTATATAGGAACCCTAAGGAGGTTTCCCAAGGATATTTTAAAATCCTTGTTTAAGACCTGGTCCCACTCCTATTCTGTATTTATAAATGGCCAGACCAGTGTAGCTGACAGCCTTAAAAGGGAAGGTCGTGGGGCAGAAGAGACAACAGCTCTTTGTTTCTGGCCCTCTACTCTGAGGGGCATTTGACAGCAAGAGGTAGGATAAACTTCAGCCTAGTTGTTTGCAATTAATCTGCAGATCACGTCTTTTTTCTATGGGCGGCAGCAAAGCTGGAGACTTTGTGTTACAACCTCCCTGTGCTGACACACTCAGTGGAAAGCCTGTGGTGACAGCAATTATTCATTTCCAGTAGCAAACAGGCTGCATAAGAACAATAGCAAATACCCAGACTGGGGGGAGAAGAGTATAAGGGCCAAGTCTGAACAGAAGGAGCGGTGTGAGAAGGATGGAGACATTTAAAATCTGTTTCCTGTGCAGGCAGCTGTGAAGAGCAATGTCCTGAAGGCTCAGCACCCCTGGTCCTGTTCCTGTCAGGGCTCCAGCACTGTCAGGAAATGTCTGTCTGTCTGCACTCAAGCAACTGCTTAGCTGACTCGAGAATTACCCAGGCTGATGGCCAGGCTGCCTGCAAACACGTTTTGAAAAGGGCTTGCAAAGGGGGATTTTCAGAGTGCCACAAGAGCAGAGAGGATGGGTCCTAGGAGAGAGTGATGTTGTCTTAGTCTGACTTTAGGGCTACAGTATTTTTTCATTGGTTCCCCCAAAAGCAAATATTTGTCCAGAAGTGCTCACAGTCTGAAAAAAAGGCAATGTGAAGACAACTGGAATGAAGTGGTTATCCTATAGGAACTATCTTTAAAAGAAACTGAAGGCTAATGCTGGACCCTTATTGTCCTGGGACAAGTGAAGACATTATTGGGGTAGGAGGAATCAGGGGGACTGTTAGCAAGAAACAGGGCTAAACAAAAAAGCAAAAAATTTGGAAGATGAGAAGATAGGTCAAAACCTGAGATGTAGAAATGAAAAGCATCCACAGTGAGCCTCACAGCAAAAATTATCTTTATTTAGGACATTCTTGTTCTTCTTCATTTTACCAGGTTCAGGCTAAGCAAAATGTTTGTTTCAGAATATTTCTGCATTTTGCATTTATGCATAGTTAACTCACAGCTGCCAAACCATGTGGATTTTTCCCTGAGAAGCTAAAGCTCTTGAGCAAGGCCACAGAAGTATTTAGTCACAGAAATTATGTGTTTGGTGCCCTCTTCCCTGCTTTCCTTTTGCTGGGAAGAGAAAAAATTTATGTTATTATCAGGCTAGTCAAACTGATACTGCAAAAGTGAAAAATGAGATTTTTAGGCTCGCACAAATGTTCCTATCACAAATGTTACATAATCTGTAAATGATCACAGCCAGTGGGTGACATAACATTTGCATTTGTTACACAATGGGCCTCCAGCTCATAATCTCTCATTCTGTAGGTGATAGCTACACTCTTCAATTAAAGGAGGTATTCACCAAAGCACCAAAATTAGAATAGGGCAAGAGCTGTTACATCATCCATCCTACACACACACAGAGACACTCCCCCTTCTTCCCAAGAGCTTTGTCTGGTTTTAAATGGCTCAAGTAACTTGAACTTCTACCATGTCCGTTGAGAGGCTATCTAACAGTAAGGCAAATCTCAGCTTAACTATTTTGCGCTGTTCTGTCTGAAAATAGGCAATACATGCAACACAAGATCAGCAGCTGGGAACTAGACCAACGGTGATGCTGTCCTAAAATCAGAAAAAAATGAGGTCCTACATGATAGGAAACGAAATGATGCTGACAGGGTTTATTGTAATACAATGTAGGGATCAAGGAACTGGTCCTCAAAACATCAAAGAGGAATGAATGCTTAAGGTTAAATCTGTGTATTAAAGGCCAATCAATTGTATTAAGAACGAACATGTCAAGGAAAGTAAAATGCATGTGGAAGGAAAGATTGGAAAACAACTTGCTGATTTTCAGTATCCAATGTGTACTACCGAATTTACATTTTAGGAATAGTTCTGGCACTTGTCTTTCAACAATAACAGATTTCTGAGACATTCCTGCAGCAGAGAGGCTGGGACTCTATTGGCATTAGAGACCAAATTCAAAATTTCTGCAAAAAAAAGGCCTACCTCGTTTAGGAATTTGGCTGCAGCATGTCCAAGGAGTCTAAAGACGGACCTTAAACATATGTAGATGTTTACTTTTCACGTGTCATGCTTTTTGAGACTGATAGATGGTCTTTTGCCTCAGCATAGGGGAAAATGCACTTTTACTAGTTCCAAGGGTTAGTGTTGGGGAACCTAAAACAGTCACAGGTGGAAGGTGACTGTAATAAGATTTTAAAGAACATTTGTTGCAGAAAAAGCTGATTATGGTTTTCCAATGACAAGACATTTTTTAGAAAATAAAATAAACAATTCCATTATTTCAAAATAGAATAAAATTAATTTGCTCTTATATAGAAGTATTTGGCAACACTAGTCCAGTCAGTCTCCCTCTTAGACAAAAATTCATTTTGGAAAGCACAAAACTAGTTGGCAGTATATGAGTTATTATATCATATGTGTTTCTAAATTAGCTTATGTTTGTTCACGTTGTTGACTTCAAAAAAAAGAAATACTGCAAATCTAAGATCTTTTTTTAAAAAATAATTCTACAGTTTCTAGAATTCCAGATATAAAGCACACTGAAAAAAATTTGGCTTAGTTAGTGATTCACATACGGAGCTCAGCTTTTCAGCTTGTCCAAATAAAGTGCTCTGTCTGTCAAAGCAATTTCAGGTGAAGCTTTAAGGGTGGCTTTTCAGGTGCCTCATGCCATGTTTAACAAAAGGACTGAGAGGGACTGACAGTTCATAATCATATACTTGTCATCCTTTCTCTACAGGCATCAAGCACAACACAGTGTGCAGTTACTGGAGGGAGAAGTGTGGGGATGTGGTTGTGTCTCTAACACAACAACTGTCAACCTCTGCAATAAGGAGACAGCTCCAACTTTCAGCTCCTCATCTTTAGGGATGACTCTATTCAGAAGCTGCTTAGTACAAAGGCTCACAGCTGCACACATATAAATATATCAGTGCCTGCTTACTTAGGCTAACAGTGCAGATATGTAAAATAAATTCACATGTCTCAAAAAGCAAGCAAGGGAGCACTGCTTGGGTATTCCCTCTATGCACACAGCAATGTTTCCATAATGAAGAGGTGTCCCATCACATCACTTGGATGGAAGAGAGAGAGATGAATCCTCTTTAACATCATTTTCTTCCAAAGTATCCGGTGATGTTGTGGGCAAAGAGTATACAATACAAAGAGGATACAATACAAATTCATAGCAGTGGATGTGTAAGATTCAATTCTGAACTCTGGATGATGATTAGGAAGGACTTACTTGTATGTCAAACAGTTTTGGCAAGTGAGTAGAACAGGATTTTTGGTCTACACTGAGCAGAAATGTTATGCAGTATGTTCAGATTTGGACACTCCACATGTTCAGAAACAAAAGCCATTCCTAGTGCACATCAATAGGTCAATTTCAGTTTATTTTTATACTCCTCCTCCCACATGGAGCATTCCTGAGATGATGACTTCATTTGAGTGGGTGTCACAGATAAGGAAGGCTTAATTAAATATAATAAAACTACTTCAAAAAAATCTGTGGTACTATAAAAACTCCACTGTGTTGCACAACACATGCATTCAGATCTTGTCAGCAGTGTCAGAAATTTAAAATCTTGTTCTGAAAAGTCACAGCTTCTCCAATACTAGAACAATAGGAAAGCATCCCATGCATCTGCCAGCAGTATGGGATCTAAGGCAGACAGCTGAGTAGTGCTAGAAGGTAAAAGTACCAGGCACTAGATAAGTTACTGTGTGTTTGTTATAAAATAACTGTGTTGCTGTGGATGTTGGAATTTATATTTACAGTGTCAGTACACTGACCTAGCATGTCTTGGGAATAGTCATGATCTTCTGGAAGATCACCCTGTATGTCTCTAACTGATACCTGTTTTCTGCAACCAGTGTCTGCATCAAAAGTACCCAGCTGGACCTCCCCCTCTTCTAACTCTTCTGAGAGGCAAGCCCGTGTCTCAGAGAGCAGCTGGACGACCAACTCAGAGGACACCAGCAGCCCAAGCATTGCTCCCTCCTACACAGATCTGCAGTCAATTAATACTGAGGACTTGACCAGTGGTAGAACATCTGCAGCAGATTCAGCTGGTAAGAGGGAAGCGCTCAAGCTTCCATCTCTATCTTTTTAATGCTACTTAAACTCACTGCTCAGAATTGAGCCACAGAGAATGGATCCAAAGCAGAACAAACTCAAGGATTAGGCAGACTAACACTTTGTTCTACTCCAATTCCCAAAAAATCACACTTGGATTTTACACACCACTGATGCGTGTAGGCTCCTGAAGTAAGAGCCAAATGCAACTATGTACCTGTTGGTGGAGTTGGAGCATTACTGGTTTTCATGTATCACATCAGCTTAAGCTGATCTAGGAGCTAGTTTTCAGTATATTGTGGGGGAGGCTGGATGCCTTTCCTGAACTTCCATGCAGAAATTTTCTTAACTCGATGGTATATTCAGGTGAGGCAGGTCCAGCTCTTCATGCCCCTCTCTGTTTCAGTGAGTGCTAAGACACAGATCGTTTGCTGATGCATTCTTTGTACTGTGCTTTGCACTGTTACTGTACAGTAATGCAGAGAGAGTGGTTCAGTAGCAGATTTTGACCATTTAAGGTTCCTGTGTCTGACCATGTAGGACTCCATTCAGATGGGAAAATGTGCTATATGGCATTGTAGTTCATTGCTCCTCAGCTGTACTCTAGGTAATCTCTGAAGCAAGAGAAGTAAAGCCGAGTGGTGCCACTCATGTCATGCAGAACTGGGACGATGGGAACTCCTGAATGACAAAGTTGAATTTCACAGCACATAAAAAAAGCTGACATGTCAGAACATAAAAAGGAAAAAAAACATACACAGGTCTGGGAGGAAGCACCTGCAGTATGTTGGAAGCTGTTCAACCCAAGTTTGAGGAAGATTAGTAGCTATCCAGTTTGGTGATGCAAATTGATTGTTTGGTGTCACCATAGCTCAGGCATGTGAGATATTTAATGTGTTTTCTCTCAGGTGGTGAATGTAACAATATATGTGAAATAAGACATGTTTTTGGAGAATGGACTTCCTAAGCCTTGCTGAGGTCCTATGTCCCTTCCATAAGAAACATACACATACGTCACCTGCAAGGAGTATTATTCACTAATGGTTCAGTGAAGCTGGGTTGGACATCAAGGCAGGTTTATAAACAGCAGTATAGTAGATACTGGTTCAGTGCTTAAGGCAAAGGATTTGTGGAGAAGTAGTAATTACTTTGGAAAGTAATTTCTTTCTTCAAATAATAGTTATCAGAAATCTATCTGACCATTTTTATTTTAGAATACTCTGCTTGTCTGTACCTCTGAGTTTGGAAACCACTGGTAGAAAGGTAGAATAGGCAAGTTAGCATGGTGTGCCAACATGAGCATCAGTTCCGTTCTGCTGAGTTCATGTCTATTAGGATGTAGTACTTTTCATCTGCAGTATGTGCTGGCTATTGCTGCTCTGTTGATTTGGTATAGGTTCCAAAGGATCGCTGTCGTCACTGGGGCTATCCCCATCTGAGCAAGGGGAATGAAGAATTCGCAGTCCATATATAACTTTGCATCATATAGAAAAGTCAGAGGCAAAAGTGCTGCTGTATATGCCTGGCATGCATATGAAATCATGTCCTATATATGGCCAAAAGTGAAGCTGATACTTCAGTAAAAGCTTTGTGTGCAACCTTCTTACTATTTCTTTCTCAGTCAGTCACAAAATGACACATTTATTAGCAAGACAGGTACAAAAACTCATTCCAATCACCTATAAATTTTTTAAACTAAGAAGGTAGGTAATACAGGCAGGGCTATGTCATTAGTTAAAACATAAGATACACTACCTTAGTGGTACTCGAAGTACTCAAAGGGCAGCGTGAAGGAAGTCCATCTCTTTTTCCTGTTCCTGGGATGCGTCGGAGCCCACCCCTGAAGCAGCTGCTGGCCTCAGGAAGGTTTATGGAGGTGAGGGAGCTGAGGACCTAGTGGCCATGGAACTGTTGTACAGTTCTGGCTGCTTTTCTGTTGTTCGCTCCACCCTCACCCCACCCTCACAGTGGACAAAAAAATGAATGATTACTTTCTTCTCTCCTTCCTCTCCCCCTCTCTCCAGAAATTCAGTTCTTCAAACCTGACTTGATTCAAGCATTTGATTTTTATTTCTCTTCTTAAAGGACTGGCTGCCTCAGTCTGTAGTGGAGTTTGAAGGCTCCATCAAGGCAATGAAATGGCATGTATTTTTAACATGAAGGAAAAGAGAGGAATCCTCATGCTCTATGTGATGATGAAGTCACGTTGGCTGCTAGCCAGTATGTTGACTCCAAGGTCAAGCTTGATGGAGAGAAAAAAAAATCAGACTAATTTCACCGCTGAAAAACCCTGTGAAAATAAGAAATCAGTCTTTGATCTACTTAGTGATGGTGAAAAAATCAGGTCTATAAAGTAGCTTGGGTCTAATACTGTTTCAAGAAAGAAAAACTTAGTGATGAGAAAAGCATGAAAAATTCAACTCAGCAGTCAGATGCTGAGTAAAATAACTATTTCAGCCATGGTGAATTTTTATGGCCTGAACAGCCACAAAAAGAATCCAAAATACCCTGTTCCATGATTTCACCACTTGTCTTGATTCTATCCTGCATGAAAAATGCTTAAACATCAAATGCCTGTGAGAGTTCAGGGCACAAGGGTTTGTGTGGGAGCAGATGGGAGCCCAAGATAGGTCTAACTGCAGGCACATGCAGGGACAGTTCACAGCAAGGAGAATGCACATCTTGATGTCCAGGGCTGGTAGGCTTCAAACAGGTAAAATTGGCTAGGAATTAACCTTCTCACAACTGGCACAAGATTTGAGTGTAAAACAATCCCATGGGCTTGAGCTTTATCTATTGCATGTGTTTATGCAAGATATGGCCTAGGAAGATATCTGAGAAAGATGGGAGAGTCCCAAATGATCCCAAACTGAAAGTTTACCCTTGCAGGGACTGCAGAAAGATAGATAGATACCTATCCCGACAGATATCTATCCTGACTGTTAGAGTTGGGACTGATAGATCCCGACTGATAGAGTTGGCATAAGCACGATGTCCTGTAAAGGCAGCAGAGTTCATAGCGGTGAAGGTAAATTTTGCATGAGCAAAACTGAAAAAGATTTGCTTTTCTCTCAAAGTGCAGCTAGAAGATGCTGCACTTTATTGCCTGTGGTAGTTTGAACTCAGTCACCAAGAAGCCTTTGATATTATCCTCATCTTTGACACACGAGGGGCTATTCAGCCTGCAGCAGCTCGCCAATAAATGTGGGTCAAGTGATAGCAGACCATTTACCGTGGGCATGTTTACATGGTTATAACAGCAAGCACTTTGCAACATCTGGGGTTTCACAGTGTGTGAAGCTGTATTTGGTGCTGGTGAAGTGGCCCCTTGCCTTGCCATGTCGCTCAGCTTGGATCAATGAGCATGAAAGGAAGGAGGAACTTTTGGCCTTTGTGCTGTGCTCTGCAAGATAAGTAACACAGGACATCTCTGTTACTGATACAATACGAGTATTTGTTCATTCTGTAGCAGATGCCTGTGTCAGCTTTCAAAAAAGGCCAAATATCTACGAGTCAGAGGAGCAAGGGGGAGGCCTTCTTGTAACTGTGATTATAGATCTGGAAGCACTGAGATCTGCACTGAGGTTGTGCAGAAATACCTCACAGCTTGATTTGGATTTCTGCATTTCACCGTTCTTCTCTAAAATTATTTTATTTATATAAATTAAAATAAATATTGACTTGTATATAAAATAAAAATAATTATATATGGTCTATATATAATAAAAGATATATATATTTACATAGCTCATAAACAGTATAATCCATTATAAATTTAATAGAACATATGATAGAGTCTATTATATAATAAAGCTGTGTATGTGTATATAGAGGCATAAGTTTCCTGGTAGCAATTTTAGGTGTGTTGTTCCTAGTTCTGTTGTTTCTGTTGTGATTTGTATCTTGGGAAAGTTGCAGCTACACCACGTTTGATGTTAACCATTCATTTTGCTGACCAGTTGTTCTCTTTGGCGTTCTCCTGAATCTCTAGGACTACTGGGATACCGAGGAAATCACTGTGTTATTGTTTTCTGAGAACATCTGCGTGTTTGGAGATAGCAGGTTACATGTGTGACCCCTAACTGCTCGAAATCCAGAAAGTCAATAAATAGCACAAGGAATTAGTTCTGCAAATGTTGTCATTTTCAAAATAAAATACATGGCTTAAGGGGGTTCTACTGCTTCTATTTTAAAACTTGGAGATGGCAACTCTGACAAGCTCAGCTCCAGCTATTTCTTGAAGGTAATGGGGAGCAAGTAATAACTTTTCAAACTATTTCCTAATGCTTTTCTGCAGTAGTTCTCTCAGAAACGCTTTTTCTGTAACTGTAGCCAACTAGATACTGAGTTCTGATATGATGATTGCAAGAATGGTATTCTGTGAGTTTCAAAAAAGCAGCTTTGAACAGACTATATAGCTGTGCACTGGTTGCACTGAATGCCAGAAACAGGCTACAAGCTCTGAAGTTACTCCATCGTAATTACCAGAGCAAGGGGGAAGTAGTGTATGGTGCTGGTTACCACCCTCTATCCAGAGCTGCACTTCAGTTATGCTGTGTAACTATTAACCAGCTTGTTCTGGTGTCCCAGTCCCAGACATATGAAAAAACTTGTACATGATAGCCTGCCAAAGCCAGCTGGAGGGACTGCAGAGGGGAACATCCAACACTTGCTTCAAGGAGGAGGGGACTCCGGAGTACCATGAACAAATAGCACCTAAAATGTACTCTTGCACAACTCCAACCTATAAGGGCCAGCACCAGGGGCAGGTTTGTTATAGTTCTTCACGTCCAAGACCACTAGCAATTCAGAAATTTTTTATCCTAGTCGTTGTCCCATATTTTTCTCAAGCATTTCTAGTTATCTGAAAAGTAGTGTATTGGTAGGACAGAACTGGGAAGCTAGGTCTAGATAATTCATAGGAATAGAAATGTTGTGATTCTAAGATGAACCTGTGTACTGGAAATCATGTCCTCTTCAATGCTTCCTGGCTGCAATATCCCAGGGACCTCTGTAGTAGTGTTCAATCCTCATCCCTCATTTTGCAGTGGGGAAGCCTGCAGCTCAGTTGTGCAGGCTGGACCTAGCTGAAGTGAAATGGCTTTTGCCATATAGTCCAACACCCTTACCTTTGCTGAAGACTGCAGGTATAAGCAAGGGACCAGAGTCATTGTCTCAGTCCCTCCTTATGGCACAGACAAACCTGCCAGGAGGAAGGGGGAGATGTTAGAATGAGGAAAGAACAAGTACAACAATAATCAGAGGTTTACTTCTATCTATTCAGTAGAGAGAAAGAATTACAAAATAAGCTTGGTCTGCAGTCGTCTGATTCATAAACTTTAAGGTCAAAAGGGAGGACTATTATATCATTATTATCATCCATCCATTCTGGCCTCCTGCATGTCTCAGGCCAAACAACCTCATCCGGTCATTTCTGCACCAAACCCATAACTTCAGTTTTAAATATATAGCACAAATGCGGGCTGTGCAGAGAATGCACCAAGAGCAGCCCTGAGGAAAAGGACTTGGGTGTGCTGGTGGATGAGATGCTGGGCATGAGCTGGTAATGTGTACTTGCAGACCAGAAAGCTAATTGTGTCCTGGGCCACATAAAAAGAAGTGTGGCCAGCAGGTCCAGAAGGTGGTTCTGCCCCTCTGCTCTGCTCTAGTGAGACCCCACCTAGAGTGCTGTGTACAGCTCTGGGGTACAGGAGAGGTGAATATCTCTCTCTGTACAGGAGAGATGAACCTGTTGGACTCAGTCCAAAGAAGAGCCACAGAGATGATCAGAGGGGTAGAACACATCTCCTACAAGGGAAAGCTAAGAGAATTGGTGTTTTTCAGCCTGGAGAATAGAAGGCTCCCCTGTGACCTTACCGTGGTCTTTCAGTACCTGAAGGGGGCCAACTAGAAAGCTGGAGATGGACTTCTGACAAGGGCATGTAGTGACAGGACAAGGAAGAATGGCTTCAAACTGAAAGAGGGTAGGTTTAGATTATATATATGGAACAAATTCTTTACCCAGAGGGTGGTAGGACATTGGAACAGGTTGCTCAGAGAAGTTGTGGATGCCCCATCCCTGGAAGTGTCCAAGGCCAGGTTGGATGGGGCTTAAAGCAACATGGTCTAGTAGAAAATTTCCCTGCCCATGGCAGGGGGGTTGAAATGAGATGATTTTTAAGGTTGCTTCCAACTCAAGCCATTCTATGATTCTATAATACTAGCATATCCTGAACAAATATCTGCATAATATTTTTTCTGATTAACATCAACTGCAGCAAAGTTTGCCCCTGTCCAGCTATCTCCATCCCTTCAAAACTACATTTTTAAAAAGGGCTGTCCTAATAATAACACTTAAAGCAGAACTGAGATGTCACTGAACTCAGCTCTTCCAGCTCATATCCTCAGCTTGGGCTAAATGTAGTCACCTAATCTCGAAGGGTTCAATATCTCCCTTAACTATGCCCCATAAAAGAACACTGATTACTTACTTTCTCTTCTGCCCTGCCTCCCGGAGAAGAGTGGTTGATGCTGCCCTAGGACTATCAGATTTTGCTTTTTCTTAAGAAACGATGAGGAATTTCAGGGTGCAGGAGGACAGGATTTAACATTTTTCTCATGGTAAGAAAGGAGTCAGAAGAAAGCTCAGGAGTGTCTGCTCCTACTAATGCCTTCTAGGTTAAGTCTTATCCTACTTACCCCTGTGAATTAATCAGGCCTTCCTTGCTTTTCTGCATTCTGAGAACACCAGGTCTAAAACAAGAAAGAGGCAAAGCATGAGAGGAGAAAGTGGTAGCATGAAAGAACTGAGCCTTGATTTTTATTATTGCTAGGAAATGTTTTAATTAAAAAATTTTTCTATCTAAAAATATCTATATTAAGAAAATATTGTAATTTTGCTGTTTATTGGAGTGTTTTCTTGTCTGCGTGCTAGCATGTAATCAGTTCTGACTCATCCAAGTCATTTGCCCTGTGCTGCAAACAGCTAAAGGAGCATCTTCTAGTTCTGGTGCTGAGTTTTCTTCTCATGGCTATTCTGAAGTGCAGGCTGCAGTAACTGTGCATTTTTATCAGGGTTATCTTTGCTACAGAAGAGTTAAGTGCTGAGCCTACATGGTATTCTGGATGAATTTCACTCTTTCCACACCTAGTCACTGATGTTTTTATGTAGTCAGATCAGCTGAAAGGAAAGCAGACAGAAGTCACAGGACTAACCTGCTGATCTCCCTTTATATAGACAATATCCCAAGAGAATAGATGTGGGTAGATGCTTTGTAGTTTGTCTCAGGCCAGTGAGGCAGGCTAGGTGGTACAAAGCCCTTTATTCATGTTTGTAAGGCTGTGATTCCTCAGCCATGGTGTTTACATTGGCTCCAGTGGCTCTCTAATGCAGAGCAGAAAGCCACATGCTGATGTGATAAGCCCGAGGAGTTCAGTAGGAGATTTTGCAGCTGGATAGGACATTGCAGTGTGAGGCTTAATTGGAGATGGAGTGCTTAAGTGCAGCAGCTATTTGTGACAGCTGTGGTTAAAGAGGAATGACTTGGTTTGTTTGGAGCAACTCTGCAGGATGCTAAATTGCTTCTGAACCTAAAGCTGCTGGGAGAAGACCAAGATATTTCCCCACATCCAGGTCTTTCAAAGTGGCAAACATCAGTGGCTGTCCTCGATGATGTTATCTGGCCTTTTGCATTTGTGCTGCTGTGCTGCAGGCAGAGGCAAAAATGGCATTGTAGCCATATAGTAGCAATGGTGCAGCACTGCCCCAGCTTCATGCTGCACAGCAACATAGCCAGTGCCCCACAGAGCTGGTTGCACCCAGGGAGCCCCATTCTGCAGCTCTTGAACAGCAGGATTCACCACTGGGCAAAGTTACCCACCTGAGAATTGGCATTGTCCACTGCCAATTCTACATGACAGAGAAGCAAGCAAGGCTTCAGCAGTAGGACCAATTAACAGGAGCTGTAAATTATTGCATGTGCTCTCGATTAGAGTTCCCAGTTTTGTGTGGAATTTCCTGTCTGAATACGAAGGGGCTGAATGAAACTAGCAGTGTGAAACAGCCAGTGAAAAGGCTATCAGTAGCAGAGAGCAAGTAAGAATGAGAAATTTATTGATGCCGAAATGCACAGATTTGCTTGTTTCTCTCTTACTGTGATTATCATCTGAAACCTCAGAAAGGCTCAAGGAATCACTGGACTATGCACCATAGGAATTGGAAAATTGATGATGGATGCCTATAGGGGATCAGTTATAGAATCATCTTCTCTAAGAATGGCGTGGGATAAAATTGGAAGCAGGTTTGTCAAAGAAGAACAATGTACAGAATCATTTAAGCAAAACCTTGAGCTTCTGTGTTGATAGTTTATTTTCTTGTGCCCACTTAGAAACTTGTTGTGATAAATGTCCATTTTTATCAGAACTTTTGGCTCCTTTATGCATTTGTTTAGTCTCGTGTTAGGGGAAAAGTGTAACATTTTCTGCTCTTTCGAGCCAGAAATGAGCAGAGTTGAATGATAGTACTGCAGGGAGATTGCTGATTTATGTCTTTACTTCAACATCTCTGGTTTTTAGCTTGTCTAGCCTTGATCAAATGAAATAATACTGGAGTACAGATGTGACATGAACCTTGCTTAATGACCATCTTCATCTCTTATGAGAAGCAATTTGGCCTTAATTGTCCTTGTGTTTGACAGATGAAACCAAAACCCTTTGCCTAATCTTAGAATATATATGAGTTGGTATTTGCATTATGACTATGCACATTACACAAGAGGAAGAGGAGTTTTCACACTATTTCTTCATTCTGATCTTGGTTAGCCAGAGTGAGAATTGTGATCCTGGGTTTTGTGACATGGATGCCAGTCCGGTTTACTTGCAGTACCCTAATGGTACTGCAGTAAATCTCAGGGAGACTGATGTGAACTAATCACTTAAGACTCCATTTTTTAAAACTATTAGAAGTTGCTTAGTACTTTTGGTGAAGAATTCCAGATCTGGGATTAGAACCTAATACTGTTTCCGAGATTCTTGTGTCACAACTATTCCTGTTACTGCGTAACAAAATTTTCAAATAACTGCAGCTCAGTACGCTCCTCTCCAAATCTAGCAATTTAGTTTAGTGCCTAAAAGAAGATTAGAGATCCTGTCAACATATGTCCTGTAGCTCTGTGTCCTCGTGCACATTATAGGCTTTGTAGAAATTATGCATTTACATGCAGACTTTGGTCAACAATTTATTGAGCTGATGTATTTTCTCATGTAGACATTTCAGTGAGCTTGAATCACTTAAGTATTCCTGACCATTTCCTATCCATGTCGTCCTGTGCCAATATTGTCTTTCTAATAGCTTTTTGCCCTCTCCAGTGTAAACCCTTTAATATATTTATTGTTTAATTATGTATAGAGAGTGTAATTATCTCTCTCTCTGTTTTCATTTGCTGAACTGAATGAGACAAGCTCTTTAGTATGCTGGTTCTCCATTCTCTTCCTCATCCTAGAAAGCTTTTCTCAGCTCTTGTTACTGTTTGAATTAATCTTTTGGGCATGTGGTGACCCAAACTGTGCACAGACTGAGGTCTCACCATAGTGTGATATCAAGATATTAGTGTTGCCGTCTTCAGGGATTCTCTCCTTGATATCTCCCAGGATCTTATTTTCTTTTGTGCCATTGCATCAGGCAAGTACCATTTCACTATATTCAAATTGACTGTCTATATACTAGATCACTTTCTCTCATAAGTAATTAATGAGTTCTTTCCTTATAACAAATATATCTGTCCTTAAATGTCTGATTATGGACTGTATATTATATTATATCCATGTAATATATTATTACATTTCATCTCATTTCTGTGACTCCAGCACTTAAGGTGAATCACTCCTTTCAGTATGACATTCAAAAAAATTTTTTATATATCCAGTTCCTCCTAAATGTGTGTATTCAGCAAATACCATTAGCATGTTCATTTCTGTTCCATGATAATTAGCTAAAAATACAGATAAACATCGTCTTAATCATGTAAAGTTAATCAAGAAATTTTAGTTGTAGTTCCTCTAACCTGTTTCTTAAAATTTAATGTCTGTCTTAGCTTCGTTTTTACTTCTGTCTTAATATTGGTATCAGTCTCCGTTTTAACTCCTTTTCAGTTAGCACCACATTATATTCTTTTTCTAATGCAGACACATCTATTTTTTATCTAGAAAATTTGTTGTCAATCAAACCTCTTAGGTTGGGCTGAAACAAACTATCTTTTATAGCTAGCTTCCATCCTCTTTATTATCTGATGTTTTTCAAGTGTTCCTTCCAAAAGGTTGCCTACTATGCAGTCAGCCTTTTATTTTCCGGAGCAGTTTTTACCCCTTAAAGATATGGTTGCTATATATGCTCTTCTCCAGTGGTATGGTACCATTCCCATCTGAACCAGTTCCTTTAAAATCCTTGTAATGAAAGCTGTAACTACATTGGTCAGTTCTTTCAGAGTTTAGGGAGGGAGCTTATCAGACCTCCTGGTCTGAGCACAATAACCTCTCCAAAATGTTTTCTTACCTCATTAATTGTAGCAATCGACCTGTAGGATGTACAGTGGAAGAAGTTCTCGCAAAGGTGGACTTCTGAAACTAATTAGCAAATCTGTGTTAAAAAAACTGTCATACCGTAAAACCCCCTTTTCCCTGAAAAACTCAGTTTCCCAGAAATCCCCTGTACCTTTCCCATTGGCTGTGAAACCTGGCCCCTATGGGCGGTGGCTAAGGTGTTCTCAGCTCCCTGATTGGATATATGCTAATGTCCTAAAGCCTTAACTACCCGACCCGGGAAAAATAAACTCCTCTTTCCTGCCCACCTCTTGCTGTGGTCTCTTGTGCTCTGTCTCGGGGCTCGGGCAAGGTAACCAGGGGGAGCACTCCCTCCTCCAGCTAAAGGACTACAATCCATTTCGGGGGGATCCCAGCACCCGCAGTTAATGTTAATTTCCATTTTCACACCCTCCTTTTGGTTATCTAGCCTTCCTCCTGCACCCTTATCATCATCATTCTTAAAGAGAAGGAGCAAAATATTCATTAGCTTTGGCGCAATGTCTAGATGCACTAATGTTTCATTATCACCACAGCCCCACTTCCCTGCTCTTTATATGCATATATGTGGTTTGCTTTTGCTCCAGTATGTAACATTACCACTGAAGATTATTTCTGAGAAAGGTGGAACTCGCTGAGACCCAGCTTTCCGGGTCGACTAGTCCTGTGTTGGCTTTATTGGGTTTTTATCTTAAATAACAGTTCTAGTTGTAGGGCAGAATTAAACAGTGAGACTGACAAAATAAGTAATCTCTGTAACAAACAAAAATATCTCTCATTTTGGTGGCTTAAATGTTAGACAAGGGATGAAGTTAAAACTCCTTTAAAATTCAAAGATTGGGGCAAGGTCCTTTTCTGTCAGATTTACATGTTGGTTGGTGCCTGCATGATAACTAAACTAATATCTGGGAGTGAAGGGAAAAAATAAATCTTCAAGACTTACATTAGTGCAGTGGCACAACCATATTTCCACGTATCATGTGCTCTGCTCAAGTGAGGAAGGTGAGGAGAGGAGCTGGGCAGGGGCATCCAATGGTGGGAAGAGGGTCTCCATGGGGATAAGGGGTCTGATGTTCCAGGGAGCTGTGGATGTGGTCAGTAGTTCCTTTTCACTCTTTCTGCCCTTCTTTTCCCTTCCTTACTGTCTTCTGCTTCACCACGCTGAGGGTACAGGACCTGCCTCCACAGCATCCCATGCTTGGCTCCTCATAGTGGAGGGTGGGAGCCGGAGAGAAGTTGGGGCCAAGGCCTTTTTCTGCTGCAGGTGAGAAGCAAGACTAAGAAAAGTGAGAAGAGCAGGAGCCAGAGGCTTTCTGCCCCTTCCACTGTTGACTGTGGGAACCAGTGTTTGCAGGAGAACCCTTGGCAGGACAGAGCTAAGGACCAGAGGGTCTGTGGCAGGTAAGAGTCAGCCATTGGAGGCAGAGCAAGCAATCTCCATCCCTGGCTCAGGGCAGCCAGGAATCAGCCACACTGGCAGTCAGGTACCATTGGCTAACTTTTTGTTTTTGCTTTTAGCTGCATTTATATATTTAGCCTTAAACATACACGGTGGCACTCAAGAGGAATAAACTTGCTGAGTGTAGACTGAGATTGTGAGGTCCAACTGCCTGAAGGAATTTCCTCAGTGGTTGAAGTCTCAGCATGGATAGCATTTGAGGGGTAGGTACCTGTAATAGACACCTTTTGGCTCAAGCCCTAGGGTTTTTTACTTTTTTTCAAAAACATGATAGTTAAAAAATGCATTGTTTCCTGAAACATCTCAAGGCAGATTTTGGAGCAATGGAATAATTTAATGTATGAACAGCATAAACAGATAACACTTAGGTGTCTTCAGTGCTCCATACCAAAAGTGAGCAGTGCAGGACAAGGGATCAGTGGTTACTAACAAAGAATGATTCATAACATAAAATGAACGTGTTGAAATGGGTGTTTCAGTAAGTAGCTGTTTTGATTATTATCTGAAATGCAGATAATGTGTAAGCTTAGACTTGCCACTTTCACAGGTTTCAGGTTATGTTAAAATGGATCTTTAAAACTCTTTGCTTTCTGGTGACATGAAGAGGATGACTCCCCACAGGAACACTGACATGGCCTGAGGGAGCAGGGTAGCTCTGAGTCTGTGTTCAGACTGATCTGGTGGATCTGTGAGCCTTTAGAAAAGATAGGGTATACGCCATACTGTCATTAAGGGCAGACATCTGATAGTAGTTAAAATAATCTGTACAACCCTTTCTCTACACAAAGAATAGGTATCTAGCACAGGCAGCTGCCAAGCTTTAGGCCGTTATCCACATGCAAAAAAGCAAGTCTGGAATTTAAAATTAATCCTCTTTTTCTGAAAGAATTTTTATGTGGTTGGATAATGGTGAGTGGGGTGGTGAGATACACATATTCTTACAAGAAATGTATGGTAAGAAGAGTGTCGTTTTTTAACAAAGTGAAAGAAATTCATGTTCTTGCATAAGCACCAAAAATATTCTTGATTCTCTTTACCAAAACTGGGACCTCCTCCTGAGAAGCCCAACAGAAATGTTGGTTCAGTGCAGGAAGCACAAGGATTTCTATGTGTTTGTGCTTGCAATGTTCTGGCTCCGCTACACATGCATTTGTATACTTTGTGGTAGGCATGAGTCTTCGGGAGGGTTTGGGATGGAAAGGGAGCACATGACAGTGCACAGTGTGCAGAGGCATATGGTCCATCCGGCAGAGCAGACAACTGGAGGGTGTTAGTGTGTTTGTCACGCCAGCCAGTGTGCCAGCTTCCTCGCTCCACTGTGCCTCGGGGCTGCACAGCGCTGCCTCCAGTGCAGTCAGTTGGCTCAGAAAGAGGTTGGCCCAGGGTGCTTTGCTGCACGTCCTCTGCGGCAGGCCCTTCACTAGCCAGCCAGAATTAGGATCTGGGTGGGAAAGTTTACATAAAAGAAGTAGGGGGGCTTTACTGGAGGCTTTGCTTTCATGAACCCACCACTCCTCCCCTTTCCCCTGGACTGATTTGTTTGTTCAGGCTTGGTTGCCTCCAGCAACACATTATTAGTGTGAACTATGGTGTATCCTGGGAGACCTGCAGGATTCCCTGCAAATCTTTTGAGTGCTTCGTCTCCAAGAAGGGAGAGACACAAAGGCATTTCACTCTGTTGACGCAGTTGCATATACACTGTTCCCTTTTTCTGAATGTTGGTGTGTCTCTTCAGCAATGCTGTGACTGGACTGCACAGTCTTCATTTTGCATCTTCATCTCAGTCAGTAGATTATACTTTTCTTGGTAAAGCCACCAAACTTCACTAGTTTAAAGGCTCTATTGGAAAACTCGCTTAGCTGAAGAGGTTTCAGCAAAGCTGTGTACTTGTTACTGTTGTAAACACAGATCAGTCCTTGCTGATGTTAGACCTCAGGCTTTTGGGGTAAATCTGGCCTTAAGGTAAATACAGACTGTGTCACTCAGGAGCACTTTTCTGTTTAAATTAGCATGGTTACAAAAGCAGTGAAGACACAGTGACGTGAATTAACAATATGGGTATGTTCTCAGGGCTTTGCTGAGACCATACACCTCTGCTAAAATCTATGCAACTGCAAATTCTTTAGATGCAACAAGTGTTATGAGAGCTTCCTTATGATGTGATCAAACCCTGCGGAGTATGCTCTCAATCTCTGCTCAGTTTGAAATTACATGACTCAGTTTCAGCTCCTTTGGCTCTTCTGTGTCCTGCGATTACAGGGACCAGCCTATGTGTCACAGCGTAGGTAAAACACCATGAAGAGCAGTTAATTTCTTGATTAGTCACATATGTGTCCAGAAATGGACAGCATCAGATGAACTGATCTCCCATAAAGGTCAAGGCCGCTTATCTAAGAGGTCAGTGCTCCAGCAGTTAAGACATCAACACCAGATGGCTTCTCAGTCACAGCAGTCAGAGGCAAGGCACATAAGTGCATCAGTGTGGATGCCCTCGTGCACAGTGGATGCTAATGGGGGACTATGGAGAGAGCAAGAGAGTTAAGGAAATACAGAGAAGATGTCTTGAGTGTGATCTGCTTGCACTAGGTGATTCAGTTACCAATTGGATGCTGAAGAGCCATGCAGGTTTTTTGTGTGCTCTCATTAAAGCAGTGTGTGTTTTGCAGGAGTTTTGCAGTAAAGGATGCTGGGCGCAGCTGATTTCTAGAGCTGTAAGGCAGGGCTTTGGCACGCTCATAGCTGTGCCCTCACCCTGCAAGGCCGCCCTGTACCTGTAAGGAGCTGGCTGCCACCTACGACTGCGGCTCTGCCCTCTGTCCCCCGGCCAAGCTGCTCCAGATCTGGCAGAGGCTGGGGGACTGCTGGGGCTAAAGGGTGAGCTGTGCTCTGCTGAGATTGACAGTCCAGCTGCATCCACAGAATAAAACCAGTTTGTCTCACATGTCTGAACAACCCAAACCTGAACTAATGGAGCAAACAGGTGTGAAGGGAAAAGGGGTTTGCCAGGGCCATTAGCTCCTTGTCTACTGGATAAAAGGAAAAGCAGGTCAGTAGAAATCAACACATTTCTCATGAGATGGCAGAGAGAGGAGTTCTTCAGTGAGTAAAAGGGACTGGATATTAACCTGTTGATTCCTGGATCATTCTCAAGTCAAACACCAGGGGACCAGGTCCCATCAGGCTTCTCCTGCTGTACCTGGAAAACCAGCTCATGTGCCTCTTGATTTCTTTTCCCAGGGAAGAAGTGAGGAGGAAGAAAATATAAGGACGGATGGCTAGGCTATACTTTTTCTGTGTTTGAATTATTTCTTAGTATGTTAAGTAGTGAACAGATTTAATCCCTATGCTCCAGCCCATTCCCTGCCTTACAGAAAAATTTCAAGGAGGCTCTTGAGCCTTCTGACTGCCATTGCTCTAAAAGCTCTTTAACCCACAAGGTCCCTTTTCTCTTCCTTCACCTTAGGATTTTCTCTCTTCCCATACATTTTCCTCTTCCGGGTGCTGCTCTACTTCTATTCCTTTGCAATTTAAAATAACTTAAATGCTTAAGAACTGTGATGCCAGTGGCTTCAACGTGTTTCTAGTGGGTGACCTGCTGCATGTTGCCATCTGGCAGGGAAGGTAAAATGGGTAAAGGGACTGTCACTCTCCCTTCCTTGGCAGAAGGCACCTCTGCATGCAGAAGAATTTATTCATATTCTACTTCAGAACTTAAATTTCTCTTCATTGACTGAATAATTGCAGTAGCCTTGTTGCAAAGTAATGAAGTAGTGGTACTCTTTGAGAAAATACATATCAATTCTAGCAATAGCTAATGCTACACTGGAGTGCCCTGCATTGTCATTTAAATTTCATTAGTGATGATAATTTTTACACCTTATAGGAATCTGAAGCTGCAATTTTTCCCTGGCCACTTTCTCTTTTGTATGGTGCTCTAGAACTTTAACTCCTGTATCTGGATTTCTACCATTGCCTAAAAAAAGTGTGTTATCTTTAAAATTCAGTTTTATGGATAAAAATTTTCTGGATATTTTCATTTTTCAAATTTAATTAAATCATTCTGGCACCGCCCAGAAAAATAAATCTTTATTTTCTATACTCAAACACTGTGACTTTAGTCCCACTTAAATTAGTGTAAATTGGGAAAATGCCACTCAAGTCAATGAACAAGTTTTGGAGGCAACTGGTCACTATGCTTAACAGTGTAACCATCTATAGTCCCCATGCAACAGGCCAGAGAGCCACATGGTACAGCCAGATTTGCTAGGCTCACACCAGGCCTGTCATCTGACCAAAATGAATGTGTAAAGTAATTTCTTTTGCCATTTTTAATCTAATTGCCCAGTAATCATCGGGAGGTAAATATTCCTCTCTATCTTTCCTGAAAAATGCAAGAACTTTACACTCCCTATATATTCCTTTAGTTTTTTGTTTTAAAAGTCTACAACACAAAATATCACAGCTCTTTTTGGAAAATGCTATATTCTGTATTTTTTCATATAAGTGGAGCTGATGTTGCAATGTGTTTAAAGGCAGTTTCCATGTTGACTACATACAACCGAAAGGGAAGATGTTTAAAAGGAGGAAAACACTATGGTGAAAACACAGAAATGGTCCCCTAGTTGTGTGCTCAATCTGCCAGTACAGTTGATTTTAACATAAATTTCATGTCAACACTTGGACAAAACTGTGAAAAAGTGGTGAAAATGGTGAAAATACAAGTTCTGTTGAAAAATAACTGCTAGAATCACTGAAACAATGAACTATGGCCACAGTATGTTTCATGCTGTCTCTCTGTCCACTGTGATGAGTGGCAGGACTGTTGAGAACTTTAGGATAAAATAATTTTTAATTCCTGTGATGAGGTAAAGTGGTACGAACAGTGAAAATCCTCCAACATAATTTTCTACTCTGTGTTTTCTTCTGCAGAAGTTTGAATACAAAGGCTGCCTTTTTCAACTGCATGTTTTTGTCCTCTCAGCTTCTCATACTTTATAATTTGGCTATGAATTTTAAAGAATGGAGCAGAGATTAGAAATTAGCACCCTTTGTGTCCTGTTGAAAGCAGAGCAACCCCTCCTCCTTAGGCACTGCAGAATTCCTTGCTAATAAGGCTAACTGAACAAGTCTTCATTAAACTTCGTGTTGCTGGGCTGGAGAATTTGTCTCCATCAGCCACTCAGACCATGACCTAGACAAATCAACCGTGATGCCTCAGATGTGAAAAGCCTTTGTTTGGCTTCTCACATTCTTAACACAATTAGTAGCTCTGCAGCTCATCTCTTTGGCCGAGGTAGAGTCACGCTGTCCCTTGCTGTAATTACTGTTCTTGGGGTAAGTCACTAGGAGCATTCCTCAAGTGATTCAGTAGAATGTGTTTTTAGCCATGTAACTCCCAATCCCATGGAAATGAGTGGCAGATGGGGATAAAGCTGGTCACACCCAGTTATCATAGTCATTCTGCACTATCTATGCTGGAAATCTAATAGGAAATGTAATAAGGCAAAATTTCCTCTAAATTGATATGAAGAAACTCACTTATGCAATATGTCTGTCATTAAGGTGACTGAGGCTTTTCTCAGCTTCCAAACACTGTGATCCGTATGTGTGCCACCTCTTTTTTCGACCAGGAGTAAGTTATAATAGGTGTGACTTCTGTGTAACATGGCAGACTACACATGAGTCTTTCATTAAAACCCTTCCACTTGAAGATAAAGTTATTATAAATAATACCAAATAAACCAGACAGCTTTTTGTAATAGTCATTAAAGCCTTAGGAGCTATTTCACAAATGTGCAATTCCGTGAGCATACTCTGACTTCCTTGAATCGGAGTTTGCTTTGCTCCAGAAGAACGAAAGGCCAGAGTTTTAAATTGTATTTCTTCCTCATAAATCCTGAGTATGATGCATTTACTTAGGCACTGGTTTAACTGCTTCTTCAGATTAGGTCTCTGTTCCATTCAGTGTTACTGAACTGGAGGGAGTGGCCTGATTTCCATTCATTACTGCCAGGAATTAAGATTTCAAATTTCTTGCCCCAGGCACTGTTTGAAGCCTTTTTCTCTTCTGTGCCTTAAAGTCAAAAGGCAGTGGAAGCAAGCAGCAGGTGAGCCAGCGTGCTCTCTTTCTGTGTGTCTATGCATATAATTATCTGCATTTCTATGTATAGGTATGCATGTGCATGTGTATGTGCTCTTATTTGTAGATTCCTGTGGGACATCAAATAAAAATCTCAATTCTTTTTTTTTGTTGGAAGGGATGGGTGAGCATCAAACCAACCCAACTGAGTGGTTCTTCAATCAAACAGGTCTTAACAGTTCCACTCCTGGCTTTTTTGCCCACCCCTTCCCTCTCTGTGCACACAGATCGTGGTCTCCTTAGCCCACAGCACAGATTGCTTCACAGATCAGGAGAAACATTTTCTGTCAGGTGGAATCCAACCAGTATGTGAGGAAAATAATATTCTCAGACTCTTCTCAACCAGTCTCATCTGGGGGGGACAGAGCTCCTGCCTGCAGCTCAGAGAAGGGCTTGGTCAGTTGTGGAAGGAAATGCATCTGAAGGGATCCATTTCTAACCACAGCAAGATTTTGATGGATTTAGATGGCAGGCGTGGTTAGGACACTCTTAAGGGTGAAGGAGGCATCTCTGAGAGTTCCCAGCATGAGAACTGGACCAGCTGGACAGTGCTATGTGACCTGGGAACTTCTCTACACATTTTCCTTCTCACAGACCTTAAATACTTACCAGCAAAATGCTGCTTCAGGCATGTGGAAATGTGCAACAAGCAGAAACCCATCAGAGACCATGTCTCATAGATCTCCCAGTGGAGATTTGGCTATTCATATTTTCAGTCATGAGAAGCTGTATTTAGCTCTGACTAGTGCCTGGATTGTGCCATGTATTACATAGCTCAGGACTATCTGGCTTTCAGATAATCTTTCTGCCAATGTATTTTGATGCCTTCCATTCCCTATGTGGTTTTTTTTTGCCTTGATTATATCCCAACTTCAACCATCTTGTCCTTCCAGAATGATACTCCAGAAACCAATTCTGGAAAACTGAGCTTTAATTTTACCATCTTTTTCTCCCAAGAAAAGCATCCTGAAATGTCAACTGTTCAGAAGTCACTGGTTGCAAGATAAATTATAAACACAAGCCAAATGCTGCTGACTGTGAACAGTTTTCAGCTGAATTGGGCAGGCTGGGCTTGGTTCCTTCTCTCTTTCTCAGCTGCTTCAGGATGAACACAGGCCAGCAGTGACAAGATACTCTTAAAAAGCAAGTCCTTATCTGTTATCTGTGTTTCAAAGGCCTCAGGAAAGAGAGTTGAAACAGAACTTTCATCCAGCTTTCATATTTTGTAAGGGTGAATATGAAAAAAAGAATTATGAATATGAAGTGTGATGGAAAGTAGACTTTCTCATGGGTAGCTGGGAGAACTTAGGGACTCTGGTCCAGTGATTTGTTCTGCAATGAGATCCATTAGGCTGCCAAACAGGCCCCAGCAGTAAAAGCTCCACTGGTTGTCTGTCTACAACACCATGTGCCAGGGAAGTGTCAAACATCAGAAGGGCAGTCTTAGAAGAGACACCCAGTATTTATCAGCTGTTCTTAGTTTTCCTGTAGGGGATGTTGGAAAAGTATTGTGGCCATTTTGGATTTTGACAGAACTTCCATCAAGGTCCAAAATGAGTTTTTGACAGACTGGACCCAACCTTGCAAAAGCAGGGTGAGTAGGACCCTTCTCTAGGATTAGAGACATGAAGCTCAGGTGGAGCTCTTGTGGAAGACAGTTGAACTTAGGTTTTCCACAGCCAAGCAGAGCCTGAGTTACCACCCTAACATGCATTTTGGAGTGAGTTTATGCTTTGCATTTTTCACAACAGCTGTTCAGAGTTGTTGAGAGGCTGCTGAGAGTCTCTCAGCTTAGAGATAATTACAGCACTATAGTGCATGTATTTTTTGGAAAGCAGATTACTTTTTTTTCCCCACAAATCTGATTCTACCTCCAATTTGAGTTAATTACTGTGCACATTTCAAAATTTTTTTTAATATTAGACAAGGGGTCAAGAGACTAACACCTCATGAGGAAAAACGCCTCTTTCCTGAGAAACAAGCTGGCTTCAGTATGTCCATGACATCCCAGCACCCCATGCAGTGCTCCGTGGTGGTGGCCAGATTAATTATGGACCCTAATTGGGAACAAGAAACAAAAGAGGGAGTCTAGGGAAAGATGACTTCATCTCCCTGCTCATCTTACATTGCTGTTTCACACAAAAAGATCGAGGCAACAGGCAGAACAGCAGACAAAATTATCTACATAAAGGCTTCCCTTGGCTGAGGAGAGGAAGGATAAAATGAGAAAAGGAACATTGTTCACCTGGAAAGTTACAAAAACAGGTCTGAGTTTTCATGTTTCTCAGCCAGCATGTTTGTTTAAACCCCACACCTTTAAAAGTTTTTGTTCAAGCAGTTTGTCCTTGGGCTAATTTCTCCATCTCATTCTGCTTTAGCCTCAACTTGCTATAAGCCTGGGAATTTTTAGCCTCTGTGAAACAAAAAGTGCTTTATCTTACACTGATAGAGAACGCCCTGTCTGCTACATGAAGTTGTTTCAACAAGGTGTGGGAGGAAGTGAGCCATGACAGTGTTACATAAGGGAGAGCTTCATGGTTGGCAGACTTTGGGATATTAGAAAACAAGTGTTCTTGCTTTTCCATTAATTATCCAATTTCATATGAGTAGTATAGGCTCAAAGTTTCAAAGGCCTAGACAGAGAGGCTGGCACAAGCAGGGACAGTATGTGGCAACTCCTAATATGTTTGTTTGGGGTTTTTTTCTGAGGAAAGGCATCTAACCACTGATTCTGACCCTTTGCCTGCCAACACAAATGTATCCCTTTACTAAGGAAGTCGTGTCTCTTCTGCAGGCTGGCAGGCACCAGCTTTGCTGCATGCTGTTCGAGACCTTTCCCACCTGAAAGACTCACACAGTTGTCCCTACAGTCACTGATCATGTAGTCATTCATTCTATCATCTAGGTGCCACCCCTCTCCCCCATCATTTAATTCCCAGTCACCATTGTACCAACACCCAGAAGTCATAGCTTGGCCTTTCCCTGTTAGTTCTGCAGCCTGTCACACTCTACCATTCAAACCAAAAATCCATTTACCTTCTGTGGTTAATTCAGTGTGCTTAGATTTATTTCTCTTCTGATTTAATTTAATGGGTAAATACCAAATCAATTTACCTGTAAGCCAGATACTTTCTGGCATGATTTCCCAATCATCCAGATAACCTTGCCTTCAAACAATCTATCTGTTTTCCTCAGTGTGTCAAAATCCCAAATGTATTTTTTTTCTACATAGTAATCACTAAGGGGAAATGAGAAAAACCCAATAAACCTAGAAATGTCACAATGGAGCAGAAGTGTGCTGGCTGTTTCTCAGACGCACTGATGGATTGTCCCTGTGATTTTCAGTCTTACAGCCAAACTGCTTGGGGCAGAGGTGAGGCAAGAAAAGAAAAAATGTAGGCAAACCAGGACAATTGGGAAGACCTAGAGGTGTATTTGACAGGTGAAACACTCTGTGTTGGTGGACCTGGCTGTTTGGTAGGTAGCTTGGGTCTCCTTCTCTCATGTGGCTTTTTTTGGGAAGAATTGCCAAGAACTTCCTGGATCAAGTCTAATCCCCTGCTATCACAAATGAACATATCCTATTATCGTTGTCATAAATTTGTCTTACTTGGTGTTTAAAAACTGGGGGGTTATGCCCTTCATTTTCCATCTGTAAGACTGCACTGGAATCTCATATCCTTCCAACGATCAGAAACTGCCCCCTAATTTCAGTCCTTTGGTTTGAGAGAGACTGTGACTATGAGAAAAATAGGAAAATGTTTCCAAGGAGATTAAAAATGACTGGTTGACTGACTGAGTTAAACGTGGCACGTACTTTGCATTTAAAACTTATCTCTGTATTTATCCATCTTGGAGTAAATCCAAAACAGTTCACCTGAGAGGACAAAAGGAATTCCCAGTCCTAAAGCCAGAAGGTGTCTGAAGAGTTAACTGGACACGGTGATTCAGCTGCTGACATGGGGAGCAACCTGCTGCATGCATTTCTGCAAGGTGATCAGCTGAAATGTTTGGGGGTTTGGTTTAGTTTCGCCCCCAGAAGTGCAGCTTTTATATGGAGGAGGATCTCCAAAACTTTGGGGTTTTGTTCGACGGGGTTTAACGTGAAGTTCGGCACCCCTTTCGCCGGCTGCTCCCTGTCTGTCTGTCTCCCACCTCCTACTTTTCTGGGTGTGCCAGATCTGCCCACAACCTGCACACTTTCCCATATCCCCGCCCTGCCCAGCCGAGAGGGGCGGGCTGGCCGGCGCGGGCGCGGGGCTGCTGCTCCGGCGAGCGGGGCGCGGGCGCGGACGCCTTTCCTGACCGGGTGCCCGTGGTCACGGACGACCGGGGACACGGGCCCGGGGGGGCAGGCAACCCAGCTGACCGCAGAGCGGAAGGGACCTGAGCCCCGGGTAGGTGCAGCGAGGAAAGAATCCGTTCATCTCGGCGGTCTGGGTTTAGTTTTTTTGTGTCGGTGGGAGGAGGAGGAGGAGCGCATAAACTTCTTTTAGAAGCAAGGTACTGCAGCGGCGGGGCCGGTGCGCGCCAGGGCGGGCGGAGGGATGGCTGATACTACAGAGAGGAGAAACTGGGAGAAACGTCTCAGCCCGTGAAATCCTAGGCATCCTCCAACGCGATAACACGGACTTAGGAAAGTTTTGTTTAGAGGCAGAGTTTGATGTTGTGAGCGCTACTGGTAGAATAAGGCAGGGGGTTGACGTTTGGTCCGCCGAGAACTAGTGATTAAAAAGGGAATCGTAAGTCGTATGTATGCAACTAAATCGGCATGTCCTGTGCCTTATTCATAGCGCCTACTGCACTGGTACGAACGCACCGCGTTGTAAAGCCGAGGAGGATGTGGGGGAGGAGCGGTTTAGTTCGTGAACTTTCGTGGGAGGTTATTTCTTTTCTGATCAGACGGAGGAAGAGTTGGCTGTTTCCCTGTTCATAAAAGCTTCTCTGTAGTAGAAGAAGATAAAATGAAACATACGAAAAGAGCTATATTTATTTTCTCCAGATACTGCTGAAAGGATAATGGAAATCTGTGTCTGCCCGCTGAGGTGTTCAAGATAGGGAAGGTTTGGAACCAGGTTTTGCTGTGAGGTTAACAGCTCTGAGCTGCTCCGTATAGAATTTCAGTGGGTGAGTGAGCAATTCAGATTCGTCAAGTGCTGCATTGTTAGGGGACTCGGTATTT
Source organism: Oxyruncus cristatus (assembly GCA_013399855.1). Classification (NCBI taxonomy): domain Eukaryota; kingdom Metazoa; phylum Chordata; class Aves; order Passeriformes; family Cotingidae; genus Oxyruncus; species Oxyruncus cristatus. The sequence goes on along the minus strand of VXAY01006571.1, from coordinate 747,604 downwards.
GTTGAAAGCACAAGCAATGCATTGCCCTCGTTTACGCAGGAATAAGCAGCTGGATTTACACGAAAGTGTACATTGGGAACCGAGGTTTGAAGTGCAAAAAAGCAAAGTTCAGCTAAGTTGTGAGCTATAACAAAGGATAATTTGATGCAAATTGTTTTTTCTCCCTGTTATTTTCAACGTCACTTTGTACTGCAGTATCATTATGCGTAGGATAGTGTATGTCTGAGCACTTTGAATTCAGGTTGTGTGAGGACATCCTCACAGATATGATTATATTTGGCCTCCTGAATATTGGCCTGGCTTTCTTTGTAACTTTAACTTTCCATTCCTTACAGCCAGTTCCAAAATACTCAATTCAGCATCAATTCTCCGTACATAATTTAGTTATATTAATGTTTTTCTGTGAGGGAGCAGCACTGAATTTCGTTCAACTATTTCAAAATTCATCACACAATAGGGGAGTGAGATGGAGGTACTTAAATTACCATTACTATATTTTTTCCCGTGCATATTAGAAGGTCAAAAAGCTTTAAAGCAATCATGTAGCTGGAGCTTCTGTATATCACAAACTGTAGCACATCCCTGACTTAGTTCCTGTGAGAACTAGAATAATTTAACCTGCCTAAAACACTCCTGTGATTTCACTGAGCAGTGTTTTTGGTAAATCGGTTCAGTGGTTAATTGCTCTTGGTATTAAAACTCTGCATGATCTTTAATTTCAGTTTCCTCATGTTGCTTTCCAGCTGTCACATATCACTTATTACTTTTATAATTTTCTGTGTAGGTGCTTACAGACTGATTGTTCCTGAATCTCCTAGATAGATTGAGCTTTTGTTGTTTCCTGTGTGGTAGAGTTTTTATTCCTTTATAGGTGTTATGAATCTTTTCTGAACCCTCCTGAGTTCTTCTACATCCTTGAATTGTGGGAATTCTGGACAAAAGATCAGGTCACAGTGGTCTGATGGGAACGAGGCCATACTACATACACAAATGAAAGTATTTCCCCCAGCTTCACATTTCTATCTTCCTAAATCCTAATATTATATCAGTTCTTTTAGTCTCAAGATTGTACTAGAGGTGAAAATCATACAAATCTTTTCCAGAATCGCTGCTTCTAAAGATGCCCTTCCATAACATTTCCCTCCTTCCCTCTGACCCTCATTACCTGACTGAAATCCATGCATATTATCCGTAAGTACATACTACTGAACACACCATTCACCATGAAACACCTTTACAGACAACAGTAAATGAGGTGTACACAATTGTTTTCTTTTAAAAGTAGCTCCTACTGGCTCAGTGTAGCAAGAGAGGCTCCCTTTTGCCACTTCAGCAAAATTACTGCTCACAGGATACAGGAGTTCTGCTTTACATATCTTTTATCTGCTGCACCGTGAGAGTGCAGACAGCCTAACCAGCCAAGGAGTATCCTCACTGAGTAGTGAAATCTACTTGGCATTTGGCCATCCACGGGCAGACACCCTTTCCAGGTGGTCCCTTGCTAGGAAATGAATGTAGTAATGCAAATAAAAAGAATCAACCTGAATTTTCTCCTTCCCAAATTTAAGCTGAACTCCAGAGTTTTACCAAAGCTGGAAGCTGTTGCAGTTGAGTTTAGCTTATTGTCTGTTTTGCAGCTGCCTCAGCATGTACAGGTTCCAGCTGGGACCAACAGAGAATCACTGAAATGTTGTCAGGAATGCTGATCCAGGAGACTCTCTGTCCTGACCTGAAGTTCACATACTCTCATGATAGCTCCTGTTCTCAAGAGATTTTCAATTTGCTTTGAAGGCCAAAACGGCAATGAAGAAACACTCAGACTTTGGTGTACTTATAGAAACTTACAGTTTACAAACCTTTGGAGTGGACAGCTGCTGCAGGCAGGATCCATGTCCTTCTAACTGAATCAAACGTTAGGCTGCTCTTGGTGGAAAAGGGAATTGCTTTGTCTGCTTCCTCATTGTTTCCTCAATTTGCGTACCCAAGCATAAGAGTGAATAAGAAGGCAAATAAGAGGTAAACAATTTATCCCTTTTCTTTTCTTTCTTTTCTTTCTTTTTTTTCCCTTCAGAGATCTTTAAGAAAAAAGTCTCGCCTATCACAAAAGCAACCAGAATTTTTCAGTTTGGACCGTGGGATCTAAGTGTGGATTATAAAAATCTGCATACTCTAGAGCGACATGTACATACAGAGACTCGACGCTGAGAACCAAAAGTTAGTGAAAGCACACAGGATTGCAGTAGCTGCCTTCCTGTTAAACGCAACTCTGTGTTTACAGAGGATAGTGCCATCTATATTTATTGTTTGTGGTGGGGAAGTGTTGCCACTTCCATGAAATGACTTGCTAATGGTTCACACTGTAGCATGCTGTGCCGGAGAAAGAGGTAAAATACGTAGGATTAGTTCTTGCCGTCTGTTAAAGTTGTAAACCTGCTAGTCATCATCCTTGATCAGGCAAAGGTTCCTGTGAAATGACTACAACCAGGGACAGCCCGTGTTTTCCCTATTACTTCTGGTGGGCCCAGAAGGATGCCAGTTCCAGGCATGCTACACTTTTAAATTGTTTGGTGCATGTTACTTTGTTCTGGTTCAAATTCTGTAATTAGCGCCCAGGCTTGTCTGTACAAGCCATTATTCCGGAGGAGAGCCTTTCCCAAAAACCAGCCTGCACCCGCCCCGCCCTCACGGCTCGTCCCCAGCACGGCCCCCAGCCCCGGGCCGTGCTGCCGGCGGGCAGGGGGTTCACGGAGCTCCCTGGGCAGGAAGGGCTGCGCACAGCCGGTGTGCGGGCAGGGGCGGCCCCGCTGGGCGAGCAGCCTCCATGAGGAGTGGGCAGCCCCCATGGACGGGGGGCAGCCCCGCCGGCGGTCCCTCCCGCTCACCCCGCTGCTATGGCAACAGGCCGGGAATGCCTCTGGCTCGGCCATCCCGGTCTCCGCTCCGAAGCGCCTGCTCGGCAGACAGCTCCATTGTCTGCCGGACAGTTGATTTTCTATCGGCTTCCAGTGAAGCAGCCTCCTCCCGAAGACAAAAGGCTCGGCACAAAGAGACTAAAAGCGCTAAAAAATTTTAAGAGGAAAAAAATCCCTTTCATTTATGTTTTAGCTGTAGGGGAGAGAGGAGAAAAATGATTCTGGCTTCTCCTAAGTGATAGTTGGTGAAGGAGAAGAGGGGTCATAATTAGGTTTTACTGGGACTCGGTAATTGCTTCCTGATGCTTCATGAAACTATTCACAAGGAGACTGGCTCGCCCACAGGACCGTGGCACGGTTTTTACCCCAGCACAGTCAGGCTGCTGCCATCAGACAACTGTTCAATCCTATAATGAAAGAGTTGAGTTTCAGTTTGCTTTATGGGCCAATCAGTTTTCATATCCAAAATCATCAGCAGAGTTGATGCCAAGAAACAGCTTTGTTCAGATCCAGCTCAGAGAGCTCGAGCACGCATTTGCCATGTGTCAAGAGGTACCTTGTTTTCTAGGGTTGCCCCTCTATATCGTAATGTAGTGATGATGGGGAAATTTAGGGGGGAGGATATTGCTAAGTTAGTAAATACAGGGTTTAATCTTGCAAGCTGTCAGCATTTCTAGAGCATTAAATTCTGGTTCAAATAAACACACTCCCCTCCAGTACATTCTCTCTCCATGTCTCAAGCAGAAACATGCTTTCATTAAGCAAATATGAGGGCAGAATTCTCCTTCATGACTTTAAGTGCTCATATGTGTGCTCCTGAAGAAATCCTACAAGAAATGCCATTTCCTGTGAGATGTTAAATTCAAAGCTTTCCATAGGGTGCATATCCTATGGAAGCCACATGATTGGCTTTTTTGTTTCCAGCATTTGACCTTGATGGGACCTAGATGAGTGGTACAAATCTGCAAACTACAAACCTGGGGAAATGTAATGCAAAAGATCAGTTTACATTACCTTCCCAAATCCCTTTAGATATTTATTCTAAACTTGTTAACCTGGTGGAAGTCCACTGGTGGTACTTTTTCATCTGACATCTATTTATGATACTTTATCTAAGTATTTTATTCTCCATACCCAAATAAGCCAGTGGCCAAAAAACTTCCACCCACCCCCCCTTTTTCAGAACAACTGAAACTGTTTTGCAGCATTATCTCATGAAGAAAAAAATCTCTTTTCCTAGGATGTGATCAGCTTACTTCTTGAAATGTTGGAACAGAATGCTCACTAGTGACCTGAGCAGTCATTCTTGTCTATAGCACTGTTGTTCTTCTAAAGTAACTCCTGTCAAATTTCATCCACCTGTCAGTGCTACAATGTAAGATATTGCTTTAGGGTATTTTAATTACCTGTTAAGTGTTTGTTGCCCATTCATTTCTTGAATGTTCATTTGATCTATTTATAGGAACACATTAATAGTTATATTTTATTGTCTGGGTACCTTTTGTTTAAGCTCAATAAAGTCCTCCTAATCCCTGTTGTTTCCTTTAGGCAGACATCAGTTCTTTCAGAACTCTTCTGCAAGATCTCACATGGCCCTTCAGAAAGCTGAGCTTTGTTTACAGGGCACAGCAGCTGTGGGGGCCCTGTTGTTTTCCTTCACATTGGTCACATTCTGTGCTCAGCTCTTGTCTCTCTGCTGCCACCAAACCAGCTACACAATTTGGTGATAGAGGCAGTAAGGTTTTCTATCACACTGTCCATCGTTTTCCTTTCCCTGTAATCTTGTCCTGTATCCTGAAGAGACCTGCTAGGTCTCTTCCACATTTCAAGAATGCAGAAGTTTACTTCCACTTAGCTTTCTGTGGTGTATTTTGTACAGTGATTTCCCTAACACTATTAGAGCCCCACCCCATCCAGCCCTTGTACCTTGCCCAATTCTAGTTCTGGTACCCCCTCGACAGAAATTTTTTAGATTCCTAGTTCCTCCCTACTCTGCATTCCCATCAAAGGAATGGGGAGCATCATCTGGGGATGAAAGATTAAGACCAAGTGGTGATGGGGGTTGCTAAAACTAATAAATAAGAAATCAGCCTGTCTGAGAAGTTATGCAGGACTAACATACAGAAATTTGGGCCTTGTATACCCTGTGTTTTGTCCCCAGTCAGAATTGTAGCTTGGAGGGAAGATGCCTATTGGAGATGGAAAGGTGGGAACTTAAAATCTGTGCAGAGGAAGGAAGTACAGGTTTCCTCTTCACTTCTCACCACAGAGTGCTGTGATAACATAATGAGTTACTTCTTTCCATTCTTTATACATGGGTCCCTTTTGGTCAAATTCACATTTAACAGAGAGGCCCAGGCCTTTCTCTTCACTGTAATCACACCAGCATAGTCCAAGGGAGAGGAAGAAATTGCTTGTCGGATCATTTCTCTTTGGCTGCTTCTGTGAAGTGACCCTGAATAATCCCTGAGTACTGTGGTGGCTACACACACATACAGAAAGGAAAAACAAAACTCCAAATGACATAAGATAGACAACAACCCACTATTCAGTTCTGTTGATTTCCTGCCATTGTGATTATCTGCCCAACAGCTGGAGTTTTATGGTGGGAGCCTGGACTGAAGGAAAGGCTGTGCTAAAGGAGTTCCAGGCCTGGAACAGATGTGTGTGGAAAGGGGGGAATGTCCTCATCAATCAGAGCAATATGTTGTAAAACAAGCCATTCTGACATAGCAGCCTCCCAGGCTGGTCAACAGCTGCCCTGAAGTTGGAGATGAGATGTTGATAGCACCTTGGGATGATAACAAGGCTCTCAGAATCGACAGAGGGATGTATAGCAGGAGCATAAATTAAAATGTATTTGGATGAACATGCTGACAAGTTTTCTGTTTTCCACCATCCTTGGGACTCCTTTCTTTTTAGGTACACAATGGGTGAGCTGGGTCGGTTCCATTAATTTCCAAAGTTGGCTGAAGTTGTTGATAGTATGGTTGTGCCAGTCAGGCTGGCAGGGCAGGCATGAGCTCTGCCAATACAGCCATGCTTTTACAAACACTCTCCAAGCCAACTCCTGTAACATCATTGTAATTTTCTTGGATGGGCAAAACCTGAGAAGAGTGTCACTCTAAAGGAGGCTGAAGTTAGGTTACCGTAGTAGGAATATTTCTTCTTACTATATCCTGTCTCTCTAAATTGTCTTACTCAGCATATATCCAAAACACATCTTTAAAGGCCTCAAGAGGTGAAAACCAGCAATGCAGCATCCTGACTCAACCCTGCAACCACCTTAGCAACAGCACAATATGGATTTTGAAAACAACAGAATAATAACAGAATACAGTGATGCCTATCTGACTATAACAAGCATGTTTCAGTATCTGCTGCTGCAAGAGTTTGCTTTCCAAGGTTTTGGTAAGCATTTTTGGCTTACATCCAGTATTTTTTGGTGGAATCCTTCTTGCCTGTAAATAATGTGGACAGTACTCTGTTTCTCAGCCTATGAGAGGAATAACAGTAAGAAGTGGAAGCCCAGCATTTCTCCTTGCAGTTCACAGCCAGTCCAGTATGTAAGCATTGAGTCTTAGCTGCAGTTTCTCCACCTTTCTATTTGTTCTCATCCAAATACCTACTTGGTACCTACTTGTAACAACCACTGCACAAGGAAATATCTTGGCACTTATGAGTTAAGTTTTGCTCAACCAATGGTCACAGCTTCTACTGTCTTCAATTATTTTATTCCCTACAGGAGCTTCCTTGCTTACTCTATTTATCCTGCATGGTTCCTAGAAAGCCCACAAGCTTTCACATGGCTTATTTATCAAACACACTTGACAACAGCCATTAACACTTCCCATTACATCAGTATTTTTGCTTTGCTACAGAGAGAAAACTTGCAGAGCAGGAGGCATAAATTGCTAGGCTGAAGGTCACTTAGGCTATCACATGGTTCAGATTAGCACCTAAGCCTTTTGCAGCCCATTCTTATGTCATATCCTTTGTATCAACCTGCTTCTCAGGCACCTGTAATTAACATTTTTTGTTGAGGGTGAAGGTGTTGTGTTGGCAGGTGCATCCTCAGAGATATCTGTGTGGGCAAGGCATTACACATAGATTAGTCTGTCCCTTCTGTTTTCTCACAGTATTTCCAGCCAGTTGCCTTCAGTCCTTTGTGTTACATATCCAAAATCCATCCAAGAATTAAAAAAAACCCCAAAGTCACCTACACATGGCTTTGTTAGAGCTCCTCTCACCTTTGCACTGAGCACCTCACCTGTTAGTTTACTGTAGCCTGGAGCTCACATATGCTTTGAGTCAAGAAGAACTGGCCAAACTGTAGTTACGTGATCTTTGCACTTTAAACAGGACGTTTTAGCATAACAAGCTACAGGGGTAAAAATATTAGCATAAGCTTTAGACAAAAGTTGAACACTGTTAACTTCCATAATTTACATCTATGTATCAGGTGTGTTGTCTATGGAACATGTTTGTCTTTACATTTCATAGGGTAACAAAATTATTAAAATACGTAGCTGAAATTGAAGTTTCCACAGAGTCTTACAGTAGAAATTGCTGAATGAGTCTTTGGGATTTTTGTAAATACCAGCAGTGACATAAGTTGTAAATCATTTTGGTTTTGCTCAGGATAAAGGTAGTGTGTAAATATGACTGGATGACCTGAGATACGCAGACTTATCTGGCAAACAGGATGTGAGCTGCTGACTTGATATGATATAAAACTTGATCCTGGGAAATGCCTTGGGTGCAGGAATGAGGAAGTTAGTGCTACTATTTTTAAATGTTGTGGGGAGTCAGAAGTGTTTGCCATAGTGCATTTTGAGGATGTAAAAGATCCTCTTTCTAGATGATGCACAGTGTTTGTTTTTGGAAGCAGTGGATTGAGCACTGATGCAGGCTTATTCAACATCCCTGTTCACTAACTTGTCCTTTTTTGCTACAGAATAAGCATAAGACTGAGCAGATAGTTGGAGTGATACTTGGCTTCAGTCTTGCAGGCACTGCCCGCTTACGAATTAGAGATCAACCAGTTATTTTGTACTAACTACCAAGTTGTCATCAGCTGATGTTACCACCTGTGGTCTCTACAGTTTCTGAACTGATGGACCGGCAATAGCAAACCCAGGGTGTTCCAGACACCTAACACACATGATGATCTCCTGTCTTGGATTTTCCTATGGCTATGGGAACATTTCTTGCATTTATTCGACAGAGCCAGGCCCCATGCTTATGCAGTACTGCAGCTGCCGTTTGAATCCATAAGTCACATGAGACCAGTGTGCTGCTTTGTAGTCAACGGTTATGCTGCTCAGTGGAACCCCAGATTCTAAGAGGATCCAGTAGCTGGCACATTTCCACCTGCAGTCTGGCACTGCAAATGTCAGGCTTGTTCCACGTGATATTACCTCAAGCACTCAAGACAAAACTTAAGGGGCCGGCAAACCTCTGTGTTTTGTTACCAGTCCATCATATATTGCTTGAAAAATTATGGCATAATGAATTAGTGTATTGTCTGTGTATGAGAGATTTATGTTACCACTTTTTGCAAAATAGAGCTTGTTCAATGGATGTTCAATGAATGTGGAGTGTGTTCAATCAGCTCCTCCAAGATGTAGTGGGATTGTGTTTGAACTTAGAGAATTGGATACAGATTTATTCCGCTTGCTGAATATCAACTTCCTGAAGCTTCCTGAGATAGCAGGAGCAATTCTCATTCGTTATTCACTCTCAGAATATTTCTTTATGAGGTCCATGGTCTCGTCTCAGTGGCAGTTTCACTGCTGAAGGATGTGGTGTATGTACTGCAGATTAAAGTCAGAGAAGGAGGCAGACCTTCGTAGATAGAAGCAAAGCCCAAAGTACATTAGGAAGACTTCATTTATCTTTTCCAAAGTATTTGGAAAGGAACTGCTTTTGAAAAATACCGTGTGTGTGTGTGTTCATTTTTCTCTTTTGCTCCTTGTTCTCCTTTTGGATCAAAGATGAAACAGCATGACTCATTCTTCTGCAGAGAATCACTCATTCTCTTATTGATCCCTCTGCTGAAACAGGTTCATCTTTGTGTTTCCGAGCTCTACTCTGTCCCTTTACACACAGGCTTTCTCAGGCCTAACCAAACTGGTTAGTTACTACTCCCTTGGTAGTATTAATGACAAAGGCTAGGGTGTGGTCACTGTCCTGGTAACCTCTGGGCTCAGCACACCTTGCTGAGAACAAAGTTAGATGACATAGTGGTAAAAATATGTTAGTCATATCTCTGCCATGTCTTCAGGGATGGAAACAAAGTTGCTTTGTTATGAGTCATGTGGGTATGCTTATTTGCTAAGACATTTACTTTATGAATTATCATGTTTGTTTAATAGAAGTAGGTTTGTTCAGCCTAGAGAAAGGAGACTGAGGGGAGACCTCATTGTGGTCTTCAACACCCTCATGAGGGGAAAAGGAGAGGCAAGTACCAGTCTCTTCACTCTCGTGACCAGTGACAGGACTCGAGGAAACATCATGAAGGAGGTTTAGGTTGGATATCAGGAAAGGTTTTTCACCCAGAAGGTGGTTGAGCACTGGAACAGGCTCACCAGGGAAGTGGTCACAGCATTTGGACAATGCTCCCAGGTACTTGGTCTGATTCTTGGGGTGTCCTGTGCAGGGCCAGAAGTTGGACTTGATGATCCTTATGGGTCCCTTCCAACTCAGTATATGATTCTATGATAAGTTGTCAGGTAAAACTAGCATTTAATCCTTTCTCCACCACTTATGTGTGATCTGTTCACAACTTCGTTCAAATTATTCAAATACAATGTTATTATGTCATATGTATATTGTGAATTCTTTAAAGAGGCATAGTCTTGTCTAAATCTTGTAAAAATCTTGAAGACTTCTAATTATATCAGTCTTAATGTACCACCTTCTGGCCAGCTAATGGAAGCACATGAACTGATCTTCAGGAAGAGCACAAGCTTTCTAGATCTGTGACTCTCAAATGGGTTTAAATCAAAAAACCTTCTTTTCTGTAAGAGTTCTGGGACCCATTGACTGCCATTGTTTTACACATAGGAGAATATGACTTTTCCTTAGTATGTTAAGAGAATAAAAAATGTTTACTTCTTTTTAGAGTAGCCTTTTTTACTGAAAGAAGACAAAGCAAGCTGTGTTTAAGAGTACCTAATATTTTCTAGCTATCACTAGGAGTGTTTTATTCCTTCTAAAAGTTATTGCCTATAACTTATTGCCACATAATTCCTATCTGACGTGAAGGTCTAACAGTTTCTTCAAGACACTAACGACCTGGACCATGACTTGCATGAACTATATATAATTTGGAGTCTACTGTTCAAATGATAAATTGGTACTAATTGGAGACCAAGGCACATAGTCACATTTCAAAACTATATATCTATATTTGCTGCTATGTTCTGGCGATTTTTGGATAGGTTGTGTGTTTGTTCTTGAGTGTAATTCCGTCTAAGAGTATTAGTGCACTAACTTCTAAGTGTTTACAGACTTAAAACTAAGTAGTATATTTGGAAAGGACATTTTCTGAATATGGACATCTGCTGCAAGAATCTTAATTTACTAGTTTTGTTCACAACATGTGTTACAAGTGCTTGGGTTTGTCTTAAGACTAGCCAGACCCATTCTGGTTGCTCAGCCCCCTGCACAGTACAGACTGCAGAACATGCAGGAAACTTTTACAAACTGTAGTTAGAGCCAAGAGCAGACAGTGTAGCTGAGATCTGTACAAGGAAAGGGCGAATTAACTATGCATAGACAATGCATTGCTGAACTACTGTTTCAGTTACTCTATACCAGATCTGAAATGTTGTGGTTTTTTTCACGAACCAGAGTTTTAACTACTCGATAAGCATAACACAATAAAAACATTGAGTATTTTTAAATTAAATCACACAGAAAAGTTCTAAGTTGCAAACTAATGTTGTTATCTTGAACATTTTCTTGACTGAAGGAATAATGAAAGGGCTCTGACTGAATTTCGGTATTTGTATAATTAGTTTCTCCAGCTGAATAAAGAAGGAAGAGGAAAACGTATGAGACAAAAAAAGGCGCTTGAATAGCTTCATACATAGCTGGTTGCAAGGAGACTTACAGCTGCAACTACTGCTGTTCTTACGGGTATCTGATACCAGTTTCTCAGTGGTTAGGTCAGGCTCGGTTAGTGGGAAGAAGTTCCTTTCCCTCTCCAAGCAGCAAGAGGTGGCACAAGTGGAGAAGACACAAGGCAAATAATTCAGGGCAGTGAAGCGCAAATTCCTGAAATGCACTAGTCCTACCTTCCATGAACCCATACTTGTGTAGATACAGAATAACAACAAAATATCAAAAGAGCAATGAAAATAGTCCACAAAAACTTCAACAAAAATGTTCTTTAAGACAGTACATGGAGGACAGCGCTGTTCAACAACGTTCTTGCAGTACGAGGGCGGCTCCAACTTGGCTGTGAGGGGCTAAGTAATGATTTTCTTGTATTTCATCTCAGTTTAGTATTTGCATGATGGCTTACATTTAAAATGAAATATGGCAGTTCTTATAGAAACTAATGGGGATAAATTAATTGAACCTGATGAAATTCATTATGTTTTAAGCTCTGTTATGTAACTTCTTTGCAACTTCAGGTGATTTAACTTCTTTTGACAATGAAAGTTCTTCTGGGACTCATGATAAATTTGCAATAGTTAACCAAGGAACAGACATCATATTTAAGTAGTCACTAACCCCCTGCTGTGACCAGCCTGTGTAGTACTACTGTAGTACAGGTTTGGGATACAACTACACTAGGTTTAATCAGGCCAGTGATTTACATGGCCTAAATTTAGATGACTGAGTTCAAAGAAATGTAGTAATAGAATATGGCAGAGTATGATGAATTGAAAAGTTATGTAAGGATGAATCCATTCAACGTGATCTGAGAAGCCTGTCAAGTGGGAGGAAAAGGAATGAGAGAGGGAACCGCAGAGATCAGATCAGTGACTTCAGTCTTTTATCTTGCACCTTCTCCTACTCATTACTTAGCCTGTGATGATTTTGAAATGTCTCTTAGCTGTGCCATAAAGTATGAAGTTAAAAACATAGCTTTTGTTTTAACAGTTCAACATGCTGGAGAACTAGATTGCTGTTAAATTTTTGTATGTGTTGTGTTCAGCAGCAAGAATAGAGGGCATGGACTGCATGAGCAGTCATCTCTTCCACGTGTCAGATCTTGCAGAGACACTGAAAAGTCTGAGGAAGACTTACAAATCTATCTTGAAGCCTGTTAGGTATTGGTAGTCAAGCGGTTTGGGGCTGTCCAAAATCTTCTTGAAAGGAGGAAGGGTGGTTGCCTCTTTTTTTGTCTCCAAAGTCTGTTCTGAAGCTCATGGGAAAAAAGTGTCCTGGAAGGTTGGGAGAGAAGTTTCTAAGTATTCCTTTAATGTTACCACACACTGATTGATAACATAGGTACCCAGGAAGCATGTGGAGGTATATAACTGTTATCCTCAGAGGGATTTTTTCTGTACAAAATAAGCAGGTAAGTAACCTGCTGTTGACAAGAAGTCTTCTGTGCTTTGAGTTGCCTATTCATGCAATTGGTTTCCGGGGCACTTTTCTACTGTGCTGTTTATGCTGGTGTCTGCAGCAGTAACTGATTTGTCTTTCCACCATTAACAGAGTTGTGATAAACAGGGAAGCTTACAAAAACAGGCCTGGCTTCCTAGTTTGTACTAAACTTGAAACTCTTTTTAAGTGCATAGATGCAACAGACCTATACATTGAATCAGTTTGTACTGTGATGTTTACGCACACTGTGTTCTGTGAGTCTCAGAAATATGCTGGATATTATAGTACAGAGGAACAATCACTGTTCCACATGTAACACTCTTACAGCCAGAAATTACTGGAAGTGAAGAGAGAGCCAGAAGCTGTGATGTGATGCAATAGTGATGAAGCATTTTCCCAGAGCCACATAGCAGGTCGGTGGCAAGGCTGGAGATAGGAGTCCAGTTGTATCACTGCAGAGCAATGGCCCACTCACCTTAAATAACTTTTAAATTATGCCATCTGTCTTGAGAGGATCGGAAACACAACAGACCACCCCCCAAAAAGTGTGCAGACACAGTTGTATTGACTTGGATATGGAAAAAAAATGCCAGAAAATGACCAGATATGGATGTTACAGAAACTATGTGAAAGCATAACCTCTGTCCTGGAGATATAACTGCACGACAGCCTAGTCCTTGATTTCTCCCAGATTCTGTCGGTCTGTACTTTCTGGTTTTCTATCGTTGCTTATACAGAGATACTACAGGTTTTGTAGCTGGCATCCTCTTGACCTGGCTGATCTTCAAAGGCCAAGTCTGTACACCAGTGTCTGATGAACTTTATGTAGATTAATTTCCCACCAAGAACCCTGGGAGAGATCCAGCTATGCCAACAGAAATCTTGCAGTGATTACTTTGTGTGAGGGACTGGTATAGGCTACATCAGGGAAGTGACCACCCCTTTAGAAGATGTGACCGTGTTAACAGTATGCCTGTACTACAGGCTAAAGTTTAAACTAGAGCTATCTGAATTAAATGTAGATTAATATATTCAGGTAACAGAAACAGTCATGCCAGGAATCTCTGAGCTAATTTCTCTCAAGAGGCAAAATACATGAGTACTCAGACACTTGAAAATCCAGGCATTTTCTCAGACCCATTTCTGAAAGTCGTTACCTGCCTTTCTTTTTGAAAGGTATGTAACACTCTCTAATCTTCTTCCTGCTTCTATGGCACATTTTTGATCACAAATAGTTTGCAATATCAATGTCCTTTAGCGGTTGGACGGCTGCCTTTCATCCAGGCGTAAGTAACGTGATACTACCTGGTGGTTTTGGACAAAGTTTTGTCATGGTTTAACAGAACAGAAAAATGAAAAGATGATACAATGAAGAGAACCAACACTTTCTTTCCTTGTATTGTGAGTCACAAGGGGACAATCATAGTGAGATGTTCTGCATCCATTATAATATTTCTGTTTTCCAGTTTACCATACTGAAATGATTAACCATTTTTGAACACTTGAGAAGCCAACAGAACTTTAAGAGGCCCGTGGATGAAAAATAAACTTACCATGCAGGTTGGCATTTTGTTGACTGGGGACCTTAGTGTCCAAATTATTCAATGGCCTGGTAAATGCAGTTCAGGCATGTATGCAGTAAGGTACAGCCAGTACTGATTGCAGGCACCACTTACATGGGAGGACAAATGCAGAGAGATGCACAGTGGTGTGGGCAGCCTGAGGCTGCTCACCCCGGAGTTCACGTTGCTGGTGTCACTGGAAAAGGAGTCCAAGCTACTGTGCCCCTCACCTCCTTGGTAAATCTGCTCCTGTGTTTTGTGCACTGGAGCTAACTGTCAGCTTGGAATCTGGCAAGGTCAAACAATTAAAAGATTTTATTTTTGCAAAGTAAACACCTATCAAAGTCATTTCCTTATGAAAGCAAAGTCAGTCAAGAAGGAAAAACCAAATGCCTTCTTTTGATTATGCCATTATGCAGGTCTAGTCTTTATCAGTCAGAACTCTGGGTTGAGGACTGTCCACATTCCATCGGCAAGTTATCCTCTTAGAATAACAGAATTGTTTAGGTTGAAAAAGACCTCTAAGATCATGAATTCCAACGATTAATCTAACACTGCCAAGTCATCCTCTAAACCATGTCCTTAAGTGCCACATCTACACATCTTGATTTACTTTTTAGAAAGGAATTTTGAAAACAGGTGTGAAAGCAAGAATTTCATCAAGGGAATCATTTCCTTAAGTGTCCTCTTCTTTAGGGTGCTGCCAAATTGAGGAACTTGTGTATTTTAAACTTCATCACCCATGTTCAGGAACACATCAGAAGTCAAGAAGGGAAAAAACTGAAGTCATTGTCTAAGCCATCCTCTAACAATATCAAGATTTTTAACCATACTGTATTTGCCTTTTCAGCAGAGGTGCCAATATTTCTCTTGAGATACACACACCGTTTCATCTAGTTCTCAGTAACTTTCTTTGGATGCTTAGCTGCATTAGCATATTGGTATTTTTATCCTCCCTGCTTAGTCATTCTCTTATAGAGAAAGCTAAAAATCTGTCTTTTCTAGAACCACCTCTGTATTCTTCAAACATTTGTAAACCCAACCAGTATATAGTTCTTTGGCAGCTGAAAAATGTACTTTTGATTTTAGTTTGGGAAAGAAAGATTATTTCACTTCCTGGGTTTAAACTTTCCACATATCAAATCAAATAACAGTTTATTGGGTGGGGTTTTTTTTAGCAAATAAAATTACACTATTATTACCTATATGAAACCATATTTTCTTAATGCTTCTACTCTATTTCTAGTCATCTGGATCAAAAAAAAAAAAAAGTAATATACCTTATAAAACTTGTTCAGTTTGGAAAGAAATTTTTCAAGTGATTTCTACGTGGTTTTCACATGGATTCTCAAGGAGGTCTTCTCATCTGCCTCTCAGACTTACCAGAGCTGTTAATACTTTCTTTGTGGAATCACATTTAGTTTCTGCAGTTCAAAAGTTAAGAAACAGGAAAGGGGAAAATTATAATTGCAGGCAGAGAAGAGATGGTCTGCCCTTAAGCAACCCTGATCTTATAAACACAGGAGTTTTAGAAGTCCTGAAAGAAATAGGCAATGTTTTCACAGAAATGCCATAAAACCAGAGACACACATATTTTTGTTGCCTTTGCTTTGCTTCAAAGGACTACATGCTTGATGACCAAAGTCCTGGAAAGGCATGAGACAACACAGAAGGTATTGGTGTGGACTGAGGATCAGAACATCAGATTATTCTTGGTGGTTTTTTTATTACTTTTTCCTTCAGGGTGTGGTGAGTAATAGTCTGTTGGCTTGGGGTTTTTTGCCTTACAAATCTATCTATAGCCTTGTGGCAAGACTTAAAGAATTCCCCACTGTACCACATAGTGTGACCATAGCAGGGGCTACAGACAGACACTGTGCAAAGCTGGGGGTGAGATGGTGGGGTAGAGAAGAAAATCTGAGAAACTGAGATAGAGCACTTCTTTTCAAATACACTTTGCAATGCCTGGGTAGTCTGTAAAAGGTGTCTATTCTTGTTACTGCTTTGTATTACTGTGGCTTGAAAAACAAATTGGTATCATTCTGCGTCATATATAATTCTCAAATGTAATAACCCTTTGAACTTGCGTGTTGTGTTTTGTCCTTAGATCAAAAGGTTGGTAAAGTTACATATAGCCAAAATCAGAGGCCCAGAATGTCAGGTTACCCAAGACATTATAATGAGCTTATGGCAGGACTCTGGTGTGGCTAAACCATGACATCTGGCTAGCATGAATATTCCCTGTTTCATATTCTAAATGGTAATTTAAATAAAAATTCAAATTCTTTGTTATGGTTAAGGCAGAATGGAAATCAAACTCATCTTTTTTGGAAACTGGTGGCAATTTAAATAATGAATTAAATAGTTTGTTGTTTTTGGTTTTGATATTGTAATATATGCTCAAATCACAAGCTTACAGCCATACCAAAATGCTATATTTTACACTTACTTTTTTGCTTGTACTGAATAACAGTGATTTATGTAAAACATGGAATCTCTGTGTCTAGGAGAAGCAAAAAGGACAAATGCTAGCACTGCTGTATCATGTAGTGCAAACCTGTGGTGCAGCTACAGAGTATAATTTCGTGCTGGCTGCTCATTTTTAGGAGCACTCTGATTCATTATCCCAGTGGGAAGAACATGGGAAGAAAATCATTTAATTTCTGAACTCTGAGAATTTGTGCTCATTTCGGAAAATACGTTATTACCACTGCAGCAATTTCCTGCAGAAGAGCTGGGATTGAAATAGCACAGCATGATGCAGGCTTCTACAAAGTGTCTTGGCAGAGCCTGAGGCTAGGAACAGAGCAGTCAAAAGGTGCCATGTTCTGACAGATGATGAGGACAGCTTCCACAACACAAGTCAAAATTAAGTTTTTCCTTATCCTAACATACATCTGTAGATCACAGCTTCTGTGAGAGATGTTTCAGAGACATCCAAGGACTGTCAGACTCTTTCCCACTAGGTAGGCCAAAGAGTTTCCTTACTGAACACATCCTGGGCAAAAGTCCCAGCTAGGCACCTTTTATGGTGCCTTCACCATATCCCCATGTGCTTTTGTGGTAACAGCAAACTCACAGACAAGTATGTGGGGACAGATTGGAGAAGTGCGCTTCCTCAGTGTTTATTCCTCTTCCTACTGGATTGTTCTATAGAGCAAAGGGTATGGGGTCAGAAAAGGGAAAAAATTATAACCAGAGTGAGGGAACACTATGGGCAAATAGCAGAATATAACTGTGGAGAAGAAATGCATCCTGAAAATTTAGAGAGGGGAGTTTTAAAAACGACCACAACATGCGGACTACGTTTCTCTTTTAGGTCATTGTGTTGGAATGAGATCAATACAATCATTGCTGTCATTCCTTTCGCATTTCTTCCTGGATTCCTTTTCTGTGTTCAACTATCTGTTTCTTCATTAATTCTTGTCAGACTCTTCAGCATTTTAGCCAAGTCTTTTGACTATCTTATTCTCGCCCAGTAGATGAATAGGCCTTCCATGAGCGTGCAGACTGTTGTGCAGACTGTGGTTTTCTTTTCGCAGAGAGAAGTAGATAACTTCAGAATAATTAGCTGAAATTTCCTCCCCTCCCCTCTTTTTTTTAAAGACAATTCCTCGTCTCTCCAGGAAGATGAAGAGATAGATATGGAGGCTGTCAACTGGCAGCTGAACAACACCTCTGTGAATGGGCATTCATCTACCCCAACCACAGTCCGCTTTCCCAGCTGGGTGACTTTTGATGACAATGAAGTCAGTTTCTCACCACAGAACCTTTCTCCCTTGAAAACAAATACCCCATCTGCAGAAACACAGGCTCCAGATGTTAACTTTAACCTCACTACATCCTTGAAGAAAAGAGAACGTCCTAAAAGCACATTAGGGGACCTCTCTAAAATTCAAAAACTAGATCTCTCCTCCTTAACCAAGTTGCCTTCTGTTGAAACACCACCATGGAGTGCTACTAATCCCTTTCTGGATGAATCTCTGCGAGATGTCCAACCCTCACCCATCAATCCATTCAGCTCCTTCTTTGAGGAGCGAGAGAGGCGTTCCAAAAGCTCTTCTGTCTCCAGTGCTCCAGGCAACAGCCAAAGAGACTCTCTCATTATTTTCCATCAAGAGCCTGATAGCATCAATTTCCATGAGGCAAACAAAAGTCTAACCCACACAGATGCTGTAGAGCAGCTCAAACAACTCCAGATTGGAGACCCAGATCATGTGAGCAGTTCTGCTTTGCCTGATGATGACCCCATGATGCCATATGATCTGGATGCAGCTTTATTTAACCTGGCACCAGCTCAGCCAAAGGATGGATGGCCAATGATGCTCAGAATCCCAGAGAAGAAGAATATTATGTCATCCAGGCACTGGGGACCAATATATGTCAAGCTGACTGACAGTGGATGTATACAGCTTTTTTATGAGAAAGGGCTGGAGAAACCTTTCCGGGAACTCAAACTGGAAATCAATCATGAGATTTCGGAGCGCAAACTCCAAAACTACGATGAGAATGGAAGGATACACAGTGTGCGGTTGGATCGCACAACATACAAGGAGAAAAAGAAATATCAGCCTAAACCAGCCATTGCACACACAGCAGAGAGAGAGCAAATTATCAAGCTTGGGACTACAGATTATGAAGACTTCCTTAGCTTCATCAATGCTGTGCAAGACACACTGATGAACTTGCCAGCTTCGTCAACAGATCTGAGCACAGTGGGACTGAACTATCAAGAAGAAGAAATCACTGTTGATGTCAGGGATGAGTTTCATGGCATATTGGCCAAGGGAGACAGTGCGATTCTCCAGCACTGTGTCCTGACCCATATCTATGTTCTCAGCTTCCTTTCTGGCCTGGCAGAGTGCAGACTGGGCCTTAATGATATCCTGATCAAAGGGAATGAAATAGTTGCAAGGCAGGATATTATGCCCACTACTACCACTAAGTGGATTAAATTATACAGCTGTCAGTTCCATTCATGTGTGGATGAGGATATGTTTAATAACTCCCGTATTATCCTGTTCAACCCTTTGGATGCCTGCCGGTTTGAACTGATGAGATTCAGAACTATCTTTGCAGAGAAAACTTTGCCTTTTACTCTGAGGACAGCTGCCAGCATCAATGGTGCTGAGGTGGAGGTGCAGAGTTGGCTGATGATGTCCACGGGGTTCTCTTCCAATCACGATCCTTTAACTCAGGTCCCTTGTGAAAACGTGATGATCCGCTACCCAGTGCCAAATGAGTGGGTGAAGAACTTCCGCAGGGAGAGTGTCCTGGGGGAGAAATCTTTGAAAGCCAAGGTGAACAAGGGAGCCACTTTCGGATCAACTGGTCTGTCTGGTTCTGAGCCAGTAATGAGAGTAACTTTGGGAACTGCCAAATATGAACACGCCTTTAATTCCATTGTATGGAGGATAAACCGACTGCCTGACAAAAACTCAGGTGAGTGGTGCATACCATCTCTACAGGAGTAAACTAAAAGGAGTTATGTATTTTGGAAGATAAGGAAAAGTGAGTTTAAATGGTGAGAGAGAAAGCATCCTCTGTAATATACTAAAGGACATAAATGAGTTGCTTGAAGTATTTATCTGACCCTTCATTGCAATAGTTTTACGTATCCTACAAACATAGCTAATGATAAAAACAGTTTGGGGTTTTCCAGATGTAAAAATACATGTTTTGTCTCTGCTTGAAGTATTTAAAAGAGGTGTAGATGTGGTACTTAGGGACATGGTTTAGTGGTAGACTAAGTTCATACCAGGATAATGGTTGGACTTGATGATCTTAAAGGTATTTTCCAACCTAAATGGTTCTGTGATTCTATGATTATGAGGCTTAGGCATGAAACATCACTGTGTGCTCAGTACTGTTATTGGAAGCAGGGCTTTTTCAGGTAACTTGCAAAGGCAAGATCCGATGCTATGGAGCTGAATGACAAGGCCAGATAACTTGCTGTAATTCCATCCAGCACATGTGATTTCCATGCATTGCCAAGCATACTGGGCCAGTGCTATATATTTCAATGTATATGCCACAATTAATGCCTATAAAGTATCTGGAATGAGGATTGTAAGAGAACAGAAGATATTAACTAACCATTTAAAAAAATAGAAATTTCCAAAAAACACTGGTTTGTGGCTATGTTTCTGTAATCAATGCAGACATGCAATTACAACTTAAACCTGAAGAGAGAATATCAATATGAAAAACAAATCTTTATATTTCTAGTAACATTTTCATAATTAAACATTCAAATAATGTAGGCAAGCTACTGTTCCCTTTGGCCATTGCTGCCAGTCATTCTATTTCCTACCTTTCATCCATGGTGCACAATGAAGATGGACAACTCAGGTTTATTTTTATTTGTAGTGAATTCTACTTCTTGGCTTCCCTGATCTAGAATAGCTTTTTACAAATAAGATGCACTTTTTAGTATGCTGTAGTAATGCACCTGGGTGACTAGGAGGGTTTTTGTATTCAGTGTTACCTGAAGGAAAGTTCAATGTGGTTTACAGCATAGCTTACAAATTTGGAGGGATATCACTGACAAAAGGGAAGGCTCCATATTTCCTGTAGTGTGGGGCATAAGAGGACAGAGCTTGGAAACTCAAGAGAAATATAGCAATGAAACATTAACCTCAGACTGTTTATGAGCAATAACATGCTTCTTAAAAATGTCACTATGCCATCTGCATGAACTCCGGGAATGAGATGCTGTGAAATTGGGCCTTCTGTGGCATTTTCTCTCTGAAGATCTCAGTATACCATATAGATATTACAGCTGGGGAAACTAAAGCCCCCAGACTTTAACACAATCACAGAACATGCCAGTAGCAAACCAGGAGAAGAGGCAATACTCCTGTCTCTATTGCCTCCTGCAAGGTAATGCTCCCTTAACCATTGTTACTTTGAGGGAGTGCCTCTTGTTGCCCTGATGCGATCTCTCCCAGTGTGAGGCTTTATTGTATATACTCTGTGACAGGGGGAAATGCATTACAGATTTGTTGCTGCTGTTGGACTCCTGCCACAGAGCATCCATCCGTCAGTGTCACTGTACGGAACACGGGGCAGTATTTTAGTATTTGTTTACATCCTGAGAGGAAGAGAGTGTCCTCACTCCTCCGGTCAGATCAGATGTAACTTCAGGGAAAGGAAGGGCCTCAGACACCCTGTCTTGGCCAAAACACATGAGGTATGTGAGAGAGGGAATCCCAAAGTGATGACAGGGCAGGCCAAGTGTGGTTTAAATTTGACCTTGCCCTTCACCGACTATTTCTATTTATTGACGGTACTTCATCCCACGGGTTTCCTTACTCAAAGTATGTGGCAAACAAAGGGGTATATAAGTTCAAAGCGTTTATTCCCACTCAGATTTGCCTGATGGACCACACACACTTCTGACCATGTGATACTTGTGTGGGATTTAAATCCCAGCCTTGGGCATCTTTGGCTGTATCCTGCCCTACCCACAAGTCATATAATAACCCACCTCCACCTATTTGCAAAGTCCTTATAAATGATGCAGTTCTCAAGCACTAAATATAAAACTACTCCCTTGACTCACACTTGATGCTCTCTTACTGTGACACCTGCAACTCATCTCTAGGAGCACTCTGGGTCTTATGTAAATGTCTGGTCTGCTAATGAACTGCTCTGGTGCCTGGAACTCCAAAGCAGGAGTGGCAGGTAGTGGCATCACACTGCAGCTGGGGGAAATGCTGCAGGTGGCCACAGTCTGCAGCTCCACCCTGCCAGCAGAGGCTACACGACCTGTCCACACCACTTGGGGCACATGCACTGCATGACTGCCTCCAGCACACTTGCCCGTCTGCCAGTCGTGCTCAAAGGAGCACGTATGTAGGCACTCGTTAAGGGACCTTTTGTTCATCCATGGTCTGTGCTCTGACATATTGCTTGCAAACACAGTCCCAGGAACTCCAGAGGTCTCCAGGTAGCCAACTGGAACTCTTGCTTCCCTCCATTCCCCAAATGTGGACTGATGCGGGCTCTGTGCAGATGTGAGGCACGTGACACCATCAGCCCTGCCATCTACAGCCCTGCCTGGGAGGAGAGGTGGTCCCTCCTGAAGTTCACTGCTTGTATTCAGGCTGTGGAATCCTAAGCACCCAAATTGTTACGAATTATTTCAGCAGCTTTGCTGTCTTATCCAAATGTTTTCTTTTTGTGCTTTCTAATGGGATGGGGCCCATTGCACTCTCACTCTAGGTGGCAGTGTTATGAGCACTGTCTGTATTATTTTGTAGCCAAAGCGTCTGCTTATGACTGAACATTGAAAAGCATATGACTGATGAAGGACAGTGCATACTCTGACTGTGATTTGACCTAAGAAAAAACTGTGGACTGGATTCTACTCAGCACATTGCTTAAGTCCTGTCCAAAATGGCTTGTTGAACATTATTGCCCTTCTCATATTCAAAATTAATATGATCAAAAGAGTTGATAAAGAAGGCCTGTTTACAGGCTTTGCAGAGCTTTAGTTGCTGCTGGCTGGGTTTCACATGTTGAGTTGTTTTAATCCACCAGTAGAATACTAGGGAAACATCCAAACAGTCTTCAATCGTGGGAAAACGCTCTTTCAGCAAAACAGAGATGTAGCCTCTATGCAGAGCCTTGGATCTGGATTTGAACTTTTCTCTAGTTTGGCTATGTATCCCAGGCATGCTGCCTGGTGTACTGTCTGAAGTAAATTAAATCCTTTAATCCAAACATGTTGGGACATCTGAGTAATTGAGAAAAGATTCCCCTCAATCACAGTAAAACATGCATATATATGAATTATATTATCAGATCCTTGATTGTCAGAACAAAATGTTAGAAGCTCAAGGAAACAAGACGTGCAAAACAAAAGCTGTCTGTTGATTTCCTCCTGATTTTACTGAAAAGTGTACCTGTCCCTTAGAGAAATACCTCTGAATGAGCCTGTTGAACAAATTCTATTGAGGTTTTGCCTTGTGGGCCTCACGCCCGGGACACTAAAGGACACTGATGTGCTTAGTAATTTTGCAATAGCTTCAGTGGAGGAGGTGCTTTCTTTATCCGTTCACCTTGTTGTCTGCCATGCTGAGCTAGTTTAAATTAATAACTTGACTGCTGTGCATGGTTAATAGGCTGTCCTACTAGAAGAAATTAAATTATTGAAAAATCACCTTGTTAATTGCATTTGGGGGGGTTGTTACATTTTTCCCCTCCCTTTGTTTCCCCCTCCTTATTTTTCCCCTTTTTTTGAGCCTATGGATACCCGCACTTAGGTATGTTAAAATAGGTCGCTGATTCCGTGTGTCCAGTTGAAATTATGAAGAGCTTAAAAGCTGAGATCTCCAAAGCACCTGTCATGCAGTGTGCTCAAGCCCAGTTTAACACTTCGCAGTGTTGCCTTCACACACGTCCACCCCAAGAGCTGCTGAGCACGTGCCAGCTCGGGAGTGGAGCAGCACAAGCTGAACATTTTATAGCTGTGGATGTGGCTTGTGCTGGAGCACACAGCTGCTTCTCCTGGGCTGCTGGGTCTCTAGTCTGAAGGAGGGAGCGACCCATGGCAAACTAAGGGAGAGGAAAAGCATGGCGAAGCAGATGAGCAGAAAGGATTACAATGGGGATTCTGATGAGAGTGGTACAGGGTGAGGAAAGAAATATAAATGAATGGGGATCCCGAGACTGGGAATTGATTGCTAGTACTGAGTGCTGAATACAGGTTTTTTGAGACAGGAATGACCCATTTTTAGGCATCTTCATAGTGCAATACCAGAGAGCACCTTCTAGTGGTGAGGAAACTCTGGCTAGACTGATTTGAAATATGAGGTTGACTCTAGATGAAATCCTTGCTCAGACCTACATCGAGCAGAATTTTTTTTCTGGCTTTATTTCAGAGGTCAAATAGGATGTTGCAATGCCTAAGCCTTCCAAAGACTGTTCAATTTCATCCTGTTGGGACAAGTAATATCTCAAAATCCCACATCTTGCTTTTCAAGCTTCAGCTTAACAAGGCTGACTTTTGCGCTAAGCAGGTGTATTCCTGCTCTTCCCAGGGCAAGTTTCTGGGCTTTCCCCACCCAGTTCTCTTTCCTTGCCTGCCTTCCTCCTTCCTTGGCTCTGTCCTGTACACCTTGCTGAGCTGTATGGAGAAGAACTTTTCCAGTGAACAAGTAATCTGAAATCCTAAAGCCTATAATAGTGGCAGACAAGGATTCTGTTCATTTATTCATTTACACATACATAGGTAATAGAATCTCTTCAATCAGAAAGCCCTTTGAGGCTTTGAAGGCTTTCATCTTCATTTGCGAACAGAGAAACTGAGGCACAGACATTAAATTACTTGCTGAAGAGCTTAGGGATGGCAGCAGTCAGAAACAAAACCAACCTAGCTTGACTAGAATTCTCTACTTTAGTTCGTAAATATAACTGCTGTCCAGCAAAACAAAGGAGAAAAATAATAACAAAGATTATCTTTTACAGATGACAGAGCTAAACGTGTCACCCTTTTGCCATCCGTAATAATTAGCCACTGTGCCACAGGTTAGAATAAGGAACAAGCAGTTATTCTGAAGCTTTGCATACGTTTGCTTTTTGAACCCAGGAAAGTTGTTCAAGCTTATCCAGTACATTTTCTTTTGCTAAAAATTGGGATAAAAATTTCAAATACATGTGAAATATCTCAAAATTCCTTCTTCCCGTACTATAATTTCATAACATTTCAGAAGGGTGTGCCCCAATGTTACAGACAAGGAAGGAATCAGAAGAGGACAAATATATTTACCCTACTGTGCTTGATTTACTTCTTGTATTTTCACCCACTAAAAGCAAACTAGAGTGATTGGCAGTCCTTTTTGCATTTTGTTTAATTACTTTGGTAACTTCAACAGCATTGAAACAGGTAAGATACTGTCACTTGCTATGAACTAGTTCATCTGGGGAGATTCTCAGTTCCCTGCAGCTTAATGATGCTGCTTTCTCCTAGGTGTTGTTTTCTCATTCACCCACCACAACCTGCATTACTGTTTGCTCTCTTCTTCCAGCTTCTGGCCATCCTCACTGCTTCTTCTGTCACCTGGAGCTTGGCTCTGACCGGGAAGTGCCTTCCAGTTTTGTCCGCTATGTCGATGTGGAATTTGACATGCCCACCACTTCTGCATCCAAAGCCACTGTTCGGTCCATCTCTGTTGAGGACAAGACCGATGTGAGGAAGTGGGTCAACTATTCAGCACACTACAGCTACAAGGTAAAACTGAGCATGCGGCAGTCACCATGGTTACGCTGCATACTTTCATTGTCTTGAAAAGTGTGGGCAGACAAATAAAATACCACGGCCAAATGAGGTGGGAATTTGGCACATGCCAGGCTGTCTGCAGTAGCTACCCATGTACACCCATGTGCTACCTGTGCACTACTGATTCATGGGAAACAGGTAGTATTATCCCTCAGCAAAGATGAAACAAATTTGCTTACAGTTGCCTGTGAAAAAGCATGCACACAGCCAGCTGCTGGGGATTAGCTGATAGGGTACAAGTGTGAACAGGGAGTTTTGCTGCTCTTCATAGCACCTCCAGTGAGAATACTGCAGTGGGAGTCCTACAGCAGACAAAAGGATCACATTATTTCTCTGCTTAGATATTTCTTCCTCCTGCCTGCCCTGAGGAGAGGAGCAGATGGGAAAGTACACTATGTGTATACCTGCCAAGAATCTCAGTAAATTTGCATGTTAGCTGAATACTCAGCAGAGAAATTGGAATTCTACCTGCCTTCTTTAAGAGCAATGATGAGAGATTCTGAAAAGATCCTGATGGCAAATATTTTTACTGATAATTGTAATTACATTTTTAATAGTCCCTTAAATTCCCCGGAGATGGTATTATCCCTTTCAAGAATTAAACATTAGATTATTCCTGAGTTTTCGGAGATGTAGAAATTTAGATCCCAAATACAGATCCCCTTGGCCCTGTACCAATACAAATTGGTATCTGTAGGGCAAAGCACCTCTAAGCCTGAGGACAGCAGGGAGGGTGCCGATGTCTGGGTTGGTGTTAGGCAGTGCCTCAAGGAGCACTTGATGATCCTTATGGGTCCCTTCCACCTCAAGATCTTCTAGAAAATTAATCTCTTTGCTTTATACATCAGTCTTTACAGAGTTTAAAATTAAAGCTGGTTTTCTGCTGTCACTTAGGAAGCCACCTATCACCTGCAGATTTGGTTCTGGGTTTGGATTCAGAGTACATCTGGGAACGGTAATGGATAAAAAATCATGTGATACCAGTTCTCTGCATGACATTGTCTCTTCTGGAAATGGTTTCCTGACACTGTTGAATTGTAGAACTGCTTGAATTAGACTTAAAATACTTATAGTAAATAAAATCCAACTTTCTCTGATTTTCAGTCTATTTTTCTTCACAACCCTCTCAGTTCACCTGAGCAGGACACAAACCGCCACTGAGGAAGATTTTTGAATGTTTCTTCATGAATCTTTCATCCTTTCTCATTACAAATGTTCTCCCTCTTTTTCTTTTGCCAGGTTGAAATAGAGCAGAAAAAAAGCTTGAATGAGGATCTGAAGGGAGAAAATACAGCAAATGCCAATGAATGTGCTATGCAGTGAAGGAAGATCAGCCTGCAAGTCCCAAGAGGGTGGTCAAACTAACAGACCTGAAAGAAAGGACTTGCAGGGTTTGGGCATTTTTCTGTTAAATTATAGAGTACTACTTTTAAAATAATACCCTGAAGAGTATTATTTTTTCCTGTGTGACGAGCTGTACTTTGAGAAGAAGCTCATCAGTGGTTTGTTTGGAGCGGACCCTTGGGCTTTTTCTGGAACAATACAAGTACAGTTGTAGGGTCAAGTCTGCCTTTTCTGCCTCTTCACCATCTAGGTTCTGCACTCAAGTATGGTCTGCAAACCATAGAATCATAGAATCACAGAATCAGCAGGGTTGGAAAGGACCTCTGAGATCATCAAGTCCAACCTTTGATCCACTACCGCCGTGGTTACTAGACCATGGCACTAAGTGCCACACCAGAAAGCAGGCTTTATCTCACTTACAATCTTGCCCTCCTACACTAAGCATTTTATTTATATGCCTTTTGGTTTGGTCATTGACTGAATCACTTCCTTCTGAACTACCAAAATAAAGGAGCATCAAGTGATAAATTATATAAAATCTCCTTTTTGAAGTGGTCAACAGAGTGAAAACCCTGAGCATCATTCTGGATAATCAACACACTCTGCAACATAAACAGAGAATGATCTCTGTGTTTAAGCAGATGAACTACAGACAGGACAGACGATGATTATGTAGCTGTTCTTCTGTTCACCCCTTCCTGTCTCATCCCCCAAAATGACAACGTCATTGTGCACATTTTCATAGGGTCTGCACAAGTTACAAGAAAACCTCTGCAATTTCTTGAAATTTTTATTTTTTTAGTCTGAGCTGTTCTGATATCTTGACTGAACACGGTTATGGCTGCTAGCAACAGGGAATGTGTGTTATAATAGAGGACATACAGGAGGGACTTTGCTAAGATTAGATCATTCCTGCCTAGAAAGATATTTAAGGAAAAAACATGGGGGGTTAGTTTTGGGTTTTGGGAGTTTTATATATTTTCTTGAATGGGTAAGGTGGGTGGTTATTGAAAATGTCATAACACAATTACTTTAAGAGACAATGTTGTTTGCTTTCCTGAAAATCCTTGGAAGTCCATGCAGCGCAATATTATTTTCCTGTTCTTTCTTGAACCTACAATATAAATAACTTGTATCTTTATAATACTCCCATTAATGGGGCGCCAAAATCTCTTTTCAAAAAACAACAAGCTTCTATTACGGAGATTTTTTATCCCCACTTTAGCTGGAAGTAACAGCAAGTCTTAAATCTTTTTCTAAATAAAATCGCAGAAGACATAAATCACTCATTCACATATATTTTCAGAGAAAACAGTGTTAAAAGTACCCATTTTTAGTTGTTTCTGTGGCTTGTGTAATATTTTGTCTCGTAATTTTAAATGTAAAAAAATAATTTATTAAATCATTTATCTTGTGAAAGGTTACTACTGACTTTAAAATACATATTTGGAAAGCCTTGGCAATGTAATTTAAAATCATATTGAATTAAAATGAAAGCTTTTTTATAAATTTATTTCATTTTACAATGCGTATAACAGAAAATTAATACACTCTTGATTTAATACTTTCACTGTGACTACTATGAAAATTACTACGATGTTAAAATCCCAAATAAATCATTAGATTAATTACATTCAGTCTGAAACTGGTAGTTGTAGAATTTTTTTAAAAAATGTAGGGAACTTATAAATGCCTTTTTATATGCATCTAAATTTCAAGCCTATATCATCCTAGTGATACATACTGACACAGGTACACCACTGTAAATATGTAAAGTCTCAGTCCTTCTGGGACTTCTTAATAAGCATGTTGCAGGTGGCCCTGCTGGAGCTCCTCAGAACACACCAGTTAGTACTAAGCATTTGCAACATCCTTCTGTAAATGGAAGAATGCTGGTAATTTTTATGAAGAATTTTGAGATCAGTGGATTAAAATTACTGATATTATTAAATGACTCAGCCCCAAGAGCATGGGGCTGAATTTGTGACTGATTGTCAGCTCTGTTACAGACTGGCTGTGATGAGTTGCATGGCAACTCCTCTCTAGAAAATTCATTCCTCTGTTCAAAGGCAGTCAAAGAACTTCTGGGTATTTTTCCTGTTTTTCACTACAGATCCTAGTGTACAGTTTCTGAAATCCAACCAGCAAGAAATCCAAGAAAACCAGGCTGAAGGAGTGCTGAGATTTTACTGAGGAAGTGTGAGAATGTTTTGTGAAAGAAATGGTTGCGAGATTTCCTACTCTGACCTGCAGGCTCAGTGTCTTAGTTTTTGCCCATTGTCACCCAGCCCATGGACACACAAAAAAGTAATACAAATAAACAAATTTATGTTGTGCTCCTTAAAGAGAGAAGAAAATAAAAGGAATATCATTTTCCATCTCTGTTGAATTCTTAAACCATTCAGCCTCTGTCATATTTCAGCCACAGAATATTCCATGCCCCAGAAACTGAAAGATAAACATACTGGAGGTTTCTGGATTTACTTAATTTTTCTACCACTTTATCATTGATTCTTTTTTTTTTTTTTTAATTCAGAATCGATTAATGAAAGAAAGAGTATGGACCTGAATCTAATCTTTCTTTTGTGGTTAGTTGTACACTGAAGTATCTCTTCCAGTCCTCAAAGGACCAAAGCAGGCAAAACTGGGAAAGTGTTCTGGTTTATACAAAAGTCATTTTAATCCATTCTGATCTCCAGAGAGCATTTTTCAGATGTACCTGTCACTGAATTTTCAAGAGTTTAGCATGAATACCTCAGCCAGAGTTTCAAAAGACCTTATTTCCTGTTAGAGGACTGGAGTTAGTTGCTTGATTTTTCAAAAAAACGCTCACAACCAAAACCTTTTCATTGATTCTTGTTGGTGTCACCAGTTCAGCACCATTAGGAGCACTGAGCATTTGAACACTGGGATCCTAAGTGCCCTTAATGAGGCTTCCACTGTTCTTTATTGATTAAACAGTGCCAATTTTTCAGTGTTAGACATTGTCACACATGAACTTTATGTACATGAACCATACACTCTTCATCCATATGAGTATAGTATTAATCTGAACAGACTGTTGATGGGAGTGAGGGACAAGATCTGAGCTATGTGAGTTTGAGAGTAGCTGAAATTATTTAGAGATAAGCTATGCCTGTAGTGGGGATGATTTTTTTTTTTTTTTTTAAATCTTGCAGAAAAATCTCTGACTAGTTTCAGATTAATATTTCTTTTGAGAAAAATGCAGTCACTCTCCTTTGGTTTATTTGAAAGCTTTGTAGTACTCAGACACTCCATGCAGGAAATGTGCCTTCAAGGTAAGCATACATTTACTCCCTGAAGCTATTCTCACTCTCAGCCCTCTCTCTATTTCTCATTATTTTGTTTAATTTTTGTACTGTGGTAAAACTTGAGCTATCGTATGGAATTTTGCCTAGAAAAATAAAGTGTCTTTGGTCACAAGGGGTAAAGATGAACAACATCTCCAGGCAGCTGAGTGTATTTTAGTTAATGCCTTAACTCTGGACACTCTGCTAGAAAAGGAAAATGTGTAAATTCAGATGATAAATACTATAACTGACTTCTGTTATTTTTGTTCTAGTTTTTATTTAGACTCTAATTTAGTCATCCTATGAAGGAGACAGATATAACTATCATCAGAAACAATGCATAAATAATTTTCCTTTTCTGGTGGGTTGCTGGCTGACATATTTAATCAGTAGAACATCCAAGACCTGTTGGTCTCTCTGTCCGCATCATTTAGTAGCTGCTAAAATTCCCTCTTGAACACTGACCTCCCAGGATAGAGAGCAATTGCATGTAAAAGAGCATGAAAGCAAGAGGAAAAGGTGTACAAAGTTCAGCCTGGAGGTACTTACTCTGTTGCCTGCATAAAATATTCAGTAATTTCCTTGGCCCTTGAATGCACTAATCAAGCCCTTGATAAGTCACCTCTGGTCCAGATAGTGAAAAATTCCTTTCAGTGACTCTTAGCAGTTGGTGTTCATAGCTATATTCATCTCCAGAACTGGCCAGCGCAAGAATTTGCAGCACACAAGAGATCAATTATGGATGAAGTACTTACCATCTTCTGCCACTACAGTTAAATCTACATCGTGACATGTCTGAGATACAAAATTTTGTGTGTAACAGGCACAATTCTTCCTAACCTTCCTGTCTTGTTTAGCCAGCCAGCCACCCACACATCCATCCATCCATCCTCCCATCCGTCCCACCCTCCCTCCCTCTCTCTCTTTCATACTTGCAATTCATTCTTTGCACTATTGACTTTGATTGGCTTGATTATAATTTTGTAACATGTTCCTACCTTTTTGTTTTGTAAAACAAGTCTATACACTGGCTAACTTCGTAGAAGTGGTTTATTTTTTTTGTCTTTTTATCAGTTGAAATGGTATGTCATGTTTTGTTTAAACTATGTGAAAACTTAAATAAATGTTAATATGAAACAGCATATCCTCATTTTCACTGTGAAATTGAAAGTTATATGTGCTGTACATTCTGATAAATCAGAGGCCTTGAATTCAGAAGAGGAAAAGGGGATGTTTTGAATGGCATAAAGAACAATATAAATTAGAAGTAATGGGACTGCATACAGTAAAGAAATTATTTAATTTGATCTCCAGATTAAAAGATAAACTGCAAAGGAAATGGAGCAGGCCTAGAGCTTAAGCCACATAACAGGTGTGTGGAACAATACTGACATACTATGGAAGATGTTCCAACATATGAACAAAACCATCCTGAAACAAAGTAATTGAGGATTGAAGCTGCTGCTCGGTGGTCTCTTCTGTTCTTTGACCACTAAAGCCAGGAGTACATGAAAGGGTGGTGTCTTCCTGTGATCGCAACATCTGTTTGCAAAGTAAGCATAAGGCTGTGGTCTGCAGTACTTACGGAGTTCTCTGCTATGATCATCCGTGTTCTTTCAAAGTAGAGTAAGCCATGTATCATTTCATACATCTTTCCACTTCTCTCACAGTTACTGAGACCCCCTTCAGTCTCCTGTCTTTATCAAAAGCATTCCCTGTATGAGACTGAAGAGCTGGGCACTCTTGACCAAAGAAAATCGGATACCCACCTTCAGTGCTGTTCAGATTATTGCTTTGAGATCAGCACGTTCTCCATAGGACACCTCAGTACAACTGACAGCAAATCAACCATGTGACAGTATCAGAAAATGGGGGTACACAGGGAATGATGCCTCATGTTCATTATCCAAGATAAAATAAGGTCAGCCAGAAGAAAAAAAATTTAAAAATATTCAGGGACTATTAGCAATAGCAGTTTATTTACTATAATTCAGATATTAAATTACATTTGGAAATGATCCTATAAAATTGGGAGTGTAGGATTATATTAAACGTGATAGTTTGCTAATATACAAAATGTTTTTAAAATGAAAATTAAAGACAAAAATGAAAGTTTGAAACCAGGGAGCTCAGAGTTTCTTGGCAACAGTGCAGTTCTTAGAGACAAGCCAAAATAACACCCTACAAGAGATGGAGAAGTCAGAGTGCCAGTGCAATGTGTACCCAAACAAAAGACATCCCTTAGAGTAAGATAGCACCATTTGGAGAGAAAAAACACCACAGTTTTCTCTCACTGCTCTTTGTTGCCATGATTGCCCTCACCATGTGAGTTGTACACCCTCACAAGATATGTTGTAAATTTGTAAGACAAAAGATGCTGAAGGTCAGCTGAGGTAAAGCAAAAGATGAAAGAGCAGCCCACAGTTTCAGCTTAGGTGCAGGTCTAGGTCACAGCAGGTGTGTCTGAATCATGAAGCGCACCAGTCACAGAAAAAACTCCTGTTGTTTTGGTCACAGTATCAGAAGCCTAACAGCAACTGCTGTATATGAAAAAGTAATTGGAATGGTATTTTATACACCAGCTAAGAAAGGTGTCTTTTTCAACCCTGAATAACAGGACAGCAAAGCCTGATGGAAAGGGGTGACTATACTAGTGCCTGCAGTAGCACTGGGGTGCTGCAGCAAGGGACAGACACATGCTGGGGTTAAGAGGGTCTGGGCAAACTTGTCCTTCCCTGGTCATGGGCCTTCTGCAGTCTCCCATTTGTTACTGCCCCACAGGCTGTCGATAAACTGGGAGCAATCAGCTTGGCCTAAAGAGTTTCTGAAGGAAAAGGATGAATACAGGGTGAATACAGCTGAAGTAATTTCCTAAGTTGAGAGCCTCTTTTGTAAAGGTTTCCCTGATGTAGGACTGAAAAGAAGAGTTCGACTCCTCAGTGGAAGCAAAGAAATTTGTTAGGGCACGGTCAGTTTGGCAATTGTACAAATACAAAAAGTACTCAAAGTAAAGGGAATGAAAGGGGAGAACCTCATGTCAGTGCACAGATGCAGGCAGAACTGTAGCAGAGTTCTGAGTTCAGGTCAAGAGAAACAAAAGCAAAACAGACAGTTTTCAGCTGAGATTCACAGAGTTTGACCACTATGGCATCCCTTGTCCCCATCTCCCTTTGATCAAAATCTTGCTTCTCGATGCATGAGTCTCTTTTTTTTTCCCAAGCTGTTACAGGTACCCTTTGCCCTGGCAATCAGGAAGTGACAGTGTGTGCAAGAGGAATGCCCAGGGGACGGCAGGTGGCAAAATAGGATACACTGCAGTTAAAATCTCAGCAGAGAAAAATGTGTGCTAATACCTCATGACCTGTGACAAGTCAGGAACTATGCAAAAAAATTGTGACTTGGAGAGTCCCAGTCTACAAAGACTGACACTGGGAAAAAACAGTGTAAAAATCAATATGAATGTTATGAAAGATTGGAAGGCTTGTGCGCATATAGAATTGGATTTGGAACAGAACCACATTGTCAAAATCAGCTTTCAAATTGTACAGGACCAGCAGACACAGAATGATGAAACTGAGTTGAGTATGACATTTCTGCTGGGTAAGCTGGGGATTGTGGTGTGAGTCCTACCTGGAGAAATGAACCATGAATTGGAACAATAAGGCATTTAGCTCCATGCTCATGCTCCCTCAGTTCACAGGAGCAAAGGGATGGTTGCTGTCTAGTGATCACTGCCTGGTTTTTGCCTGGACCACTGACCCACTGCATTGAGCAGCCTCAATGAATCCCAAGTCTCACTGGTTTTCAGGCCTGTGAAGCCCATGCAGAATTTTGCTTGTTGTTAACACACTGGAAACCAGTTAGATCTCAAAACTGGGTTTAAGAGCTAACTACCTCAGCTGATTCCATGTTTAGCTGAGAAAAGAAAACTGAGAAATTGATTTTTCAGTTGTGTTGACTAGTCTTTTTCACCCAAGTAGTCCTTACTTGTGTGCACAGTCATGCACATATTTAGTTTAAATTTACATCCATAAAGCCCTTTAAATACCTCCAGCAGAAAATCCTGTGAAAGGATTTAACATTTAACTACTGTCTATTAAAAAAAAAAGCATATGTGTGTATTGTATAGGCATGCATAGACTTACACAGTTATGCATTGTATGATGGAAAGAACAAGTTGACAAAAAAGTTTGATCTTTTTTTTCCTGGCCACTATTTTAAAAGACAGCCACCCCCCACTGTCCCGAGATATGCCACAAGCCCACTACTCCCATCTGGTCAACCCCCGTGCAACTGCCTCATTCTGGAAGTACCAAAATTCCCAGAAGCTCTCATAAATTTTCATGAAAGATGCACACCAACTGTGTGTGCCTCGAACTACCACAATTCTATACAGCCTAGTCAAGCATGGGTTTCCAAGCCAGGCATTCTCCTACTCTCCCTCTCTTGAGGATTCCAACCCGCTACTGTGCTCAGAATGAGTATTTATTTATTTATTCTATAAACCTGTGCACTGGTCAGAACACTGCACTGCTGGGAAGCAAATGGGTTTGGGGTCCCTTCCTCCTCCTTGTTTGACGCTACCTAGAGGGTAAATACAGAGGTAGAGACAATTCAAGACAGAAAAGAAGAACTGAAGGCTTTGAGTACTTATAGTACTGACCGGGTTTGTCCATCCTTGACTGCAGTTTCTGAAATTCTGTTGAGTATATTATAGAAATAGTCCTTGGAGCAGGAACTAGACACCAGACCTACCCTCTCCCTCCATACAAATTGCTTTTTCTGCTGAGCTCACTGAATCTAGAAGGCCTGTTTGTCCAGTGAAAGGACTTAATAGGGTAAGTAATAGCACCATTTGAGGATAGCGCCTTATCTGTTTGCTGAGGTTCTATGGAAGTGTTTAAATACATCCTTGTGCTGTTTTTGCTAAGAAGCAAATTGTTATAAAAAGTCTCCTTCCTGAAACAAAATGATCCTTCTGTATTAGAGCCTGGAAAGAATACAACCATATGCCTTTGAAGAACAGGGACAGTTTTCCTTCCAATATACAAAAAAACACATGAAAAAAATCTCTTCTGAACTCGTTCCTAACCTAATTTTTAGGTTTAAGAAAATTATGTATTACATACTAATTTTCAGCTTATGTTAATTTAATGATTGCTACGCATTGCAAGCCCACTTTTATAGAAGTTACAGCCAATGGTCATTGCTCTCAGTGTGAGAGCTGCTGGACAGCTGTAGCTGAAAGTGGGAAAATTTTAGAACACATTTCTCTGATTTGTTCTCTGCTGGGGTTACTATACTGGCATAGGAGTTCTGCCTCCCTCTTGTGGCTACATCTTTTACTTTCGACTTGGAAAAGAAACATTTACAGTGCAGCCACAATCAGAGTTCATGCTGGTTACCTTCCCGATAGTTAACTTCCTGATATGTCTCCTCCTCGAGTTTAATAAAAAAGCCCCATTATGTCAGGAATCTCCCATCAAAAAAAAAATTCTACCTAAGGAAGACATTCTTTTTCACATTCATGTGGGAACAACTGAATGTGTTTGATAAAATCTGTAGTAACTCATGCTGGTTACATTTTTTAATTGAGTCCAAATGTTAGCATTCAAGTCAGCCAAATGTAGGAGCTCCACCTAGGAGTTACTGAGATATACCCCAGGGGATGTGATATTTTCAAGTAGAGCAAAATCTCATGGCATATACATTTTAGGATATCACTTTGTTCTTTCCAATATCGCCTTCCATTTAAATATCACATAGTCTTTTTCAAACATTAGGAAATCAAGCTATCTGAAGAGTTAAATCAAATAAAGCACTGTACCTCTAGTGATAAGAAAATCAAGATATCATTAAATCAATGCCTTGGAATGACAGAGCCCCAGCTGAATGCAGATCTAATGTCTCTCCACTGTTTCCCTAAACCAGAACATCTTCTTTCTTCAAGGTCCTTAGCAGATTTACAGCATTTGTAGGGTGATTTAACTTGAATGCGTTTACTCTGTGCCCTTCTTCATTGCTTTGCAATTTACACTGATATCAATATAGCCCATTTCCTAACATTCAGAAAGAGGCATGAATTGTGTCTTGAAAGCCATAGCTGGAAACTAGGCAGGAGGGACATGGACATTTGCACCAGAAGTCTACAGTAATGGAAAGAGAATAAGCTTCACAGCTTAAACACAATTGCTGGTCATTTTGCTTTGTCAGGTCTAAAAGAAAGTGACTCTGTAGTTCTATACCACTGTTACTTGGTTGCATCCTCCAGCTTCATCTCCAATTTCATCTGGCTTTGGCATCAGGGCAAGGAACTTTGACCACTGATACGTTTAGAGTGATGTGAATAGAGATATCATCACTTCGGCTTTGAAGGTACTCTCATCTGCTTCCCATTAGATCACATCCATCAGCACCTCCTTGACAGCTGGCTGCATTCATGGGAGCTGAGCTCAGCTGAGCTCAGAGTACAGACTCTACCAGGGGCTGGCTGCAGTGACAGCTAGAACTTCTTGGGAAAAATCATCCCTGGTGCCTGCAGACCACATCCAACAAAGGCAGCCTTGGGTGCTCACCCTACAACTGTTAACAGTCTGCATCTGAACAGCTGGGTCAGAGCATGGAACAGCCCTTCCAGCACAAATGCAGCTGCCTGAAAATTCTGTAAACTGGAAGTTCTGTGTTCTGGTCAATAGGTGCTGTGCCTGTACCATAAAACAAAATTGCAGGTATAGTGAATGTGGTGGGATGCCTCACTAGAAATATTTCTTTTCAAGAGAGACACAGCCATGCTGACTCCTAATCTGCCTGCAGTCCCTGTGGGAGAAACGAGATGGCTGATGGCCACAGGCTGTATTGCAGGTTTAGGAAGATTTGTGGTGGAAGATGATACTTAAGATGGAAAAACTATCTTTCATCCATAGCAGCAAGGCAAGGGAGTAGGAGCAAGCAGCTGAGGGAAAATGTGAGCTCCAGTCTATAAGGAGCTTTCCATTTTTTTTACACATTTTCAGATGTCAAAAACCTGGTATGTCAAAGAATCCCAGGTTATACCTCAGTTACCACGAAGACTGGAGCAGGGAGGAGCTCTGGAAATGGGTTACAGGTTAAGAATGGCAATAAATGCCTAGGGTCCTATAGCTCCATTACAGGATGAGTTGGGCTGGCTTATTCCTGCTGTTTTCCTTTCTCTCAAAGCCAGGGACTCCAGCTGCCCAGCAATTCTCACATTAGTGCAGCTTTGCAGTTAGATAATTAGCCACAGAACGAGAACTCCACATTAACTGCTCATAAGCCATAGGTTGTCTCTGGCTGAGTTCATGTTCACTGTTCCTCGCTGGGAAGACTGAACTCAGCCAAAAGTGAACTGGAGTTTTCCTGCCAATTCCGCAAGTTCCATCCAGTCCTGTGAAAAAAAGAAAAAAAAAAAAAAAAGAAAAAAAAAAGGGAAAAAAGTAATCTCTTCTTGATAGGTCCCAGAGGGGACATATGATCACCTCTGAATGGGCTGCAAAAGTAGGACACACCCATGGTTTTCTCATGAAAGCTGTAGGCTCCGTGCCCTTAAATCAGCTCGATGAGATTCTCGACAACTCAGAAGCTTGTGTGGTTTGCAAGGCCACTCGCTTGGGCACAAAGGAATAGACTTATTAAGTGGGAGGCAAGGAACATCCAAAGTGGAGCAAACCTGCCCTGCACAAAACGACTTTTAGCGGACACGTGAACATGTGGCTGAGGGACAAACTGCCGAGTAAAATACATCACAGCACACCTTGGCGGCGGCAGCCTCTGTGCTGTCTCCCACTCTGCCAGCTGTGTCAGGGAAGCTGAGGCTACGGAAACACACGCTCCCAAAGGAATCACAGGGTTATCATGCACACAGACCAGCACCATGCCATAGTTATTCACTGCATATTTGTATTCTGGCATACCCCAGGGGAATTACTTTATCTTAAGTCACCACGTGGAGCCTGATGTATGTAAGGCTTCTGAAGGCACACTCTATAGATCACTCTGAAAATTTTTCTCTATGAATATTTCACTTTCTGATGCTTGTATATATCAGGAACAACTCTGCTGAAGTTAATTAATTTTTGCTGTGGATCTTTGCACATCATCGCTGCTGCCTGGAATATATAGCAGGAGTCAGTAAAAACATTTATCAGCATGCTATGTAAGGCTCTGCTTTGGATCAGTAAAGTAGGACATTGCCTGTAAGGAGACTAATTGGTATTTTAAGTCTGGGTTTTTTTGTTATCTGACTTCTTTGTTGCTTGGCTTTATGGATCAGAGCCAGCAATATTTTGGCTGTTGTCAGAACTTCATCGCAGTTGAGTAGCTTTGATTTATAACAGTCACAGTCTGAGTGATTAATGTTACTACTTAAAAGCACTTCACCAAGGTAATAATGTAGGATGTGAAACTCAAAGGCACTCCTTTAGCTCACACCCTTTCAGAGAAGCTCTAACCTTCAGAATTTTAGGGACTTTTTTTAGCTATTTAAGCATCGCTACTCTGTATCCAAAGTATAAATCATTCAGTTTGCAGAAAGTTAAATATTAGGCCAAACATGTATACACTCACGAAAAATGAAGGGGTGGTCCATGCCCTAAGACCATAATCTTCCTGCTACAAGCATTAGAGCTTGCTTACAGCGAGCGGGGTGTGCATTTTAGTAATGGCCAATTCTTCTTCAATAAAAGGAAGCCTGGAGACTTTTCTACATGACAAAGCATTTGGCAACAGTGTTGTTTTGAAGCATTTCCTCCTCTGGTCACTTATTTCTACTCCTGTCAGCTCTTTCAGTCGCACTAACACGTCTTTTGTAGGGCTGCCCTATGAACCAGATCAGGAAACTAATCCAGGTTAAAAATTAGCCAGCACAGAAAAAAAAAAAAAAAAGCACAGCAAGGAGCTGGCAAAACTGCAAAAGCAGAGCGCGGTGGCACAGGGACAGAACGAGCACATAGTGGTATGGGAAGGAAGTACAAACGCCTGAAATCCTCATTATCACTGAATGCTTGGGGGTCGTGGGAAAGACAGGGTCAGTGTCTCAATTAAGTTTTGCCTTTACGAATTAAGTGTAGTTTTGTAAACCAGAGACATGAAAAAAACAGTCTCTGATCCACAAATCCATGATGGCAAAAACCTCTGCTAAGGTGTAAATAAATGCAGCACATGGCAACAGTCTGGAAAAGAGCAACTTGCCTCCTCCAGCTGTATCTGATCATTTACTAGAAACAGCTGTTATAAAGACCATGGTGCACATGTGTGAAATGATTTTCTGCAGGAGACTAAAGAAAGCCAATTCCCTAAGCAGGAGGCACAAGTGGTCCTATAAAAGGAATACTTTTGTAAAATCTGACATGGAATTTCTGTATAAATCAGAGAGGGAACCAGGATTCTGCTAGCAGAGAAACCCTAGTGTTAAGAGGAGAGGGTCCAGCAGTTAGTGTTAGCTTTAGAAGGAAGTCTCTGGTCAGTCCTCTGGGTTTCGTGATGTTGTTCTTCAGTGTTTGAAGGCCTGAGAGGTCTGCTTCAGACAGATGGTGACAGAAGGGGTTACAGTAATATACAGTAGCTGGTGACCTGCTAATATGGTCTTTTGTGAAGATGCAAGTTGGGTATTTTGTTTGGGGGAGAGAAAATGGCTTTCTAACCGTGGTACCCATGTGGCTCTGACTGTATAACTAAGCACAGTTTTATTGTCCAGTTTAGACATGCCCCAATGAGACAGGTGTATATACAAGTTGTTTTCAAACAGCTATATGTATCTGACAGTAAACCATCTATATTAGAGAAAAATTGTTTGTATTTCCTGCTTTGCTCCAGTAAGCACTTAGTAAGAGCAGAATAAGCCTGAGACTCTAAAACTCTAATCATGAAATAAAAGCTTAATGTGTAGCAAGACTTTCTTGAAGGCCTTGCCTGCTCTAGCACTTCAAGATGAGACTTTGCTGAAACATTTTCTGCCCTCTGCAAAGTCACAAGACACAAAATACATTGCTATAGGATGACAAGTTTTGGCTCTCTGTGGGCTGTGAGGAGGGCTGTTGAATTGTGTAGACATTAGACCCTTAGATATGGTGTTAGTGTGCTTTGGTAAAGCATATTGCTGTGCTTCCAATTCTAGATATGAGAGTAAATCCAATTAGAATAATAGAGATGCTATCCAATAAGGGTGGTGTGAGCTATTTCATTCAATTTCTGCCTTGCTAAAAAAACTTTTTTGGAAAACCTAATGCTGAAGGCAACAGGAACATGTTTACTGGCTTTTGTTTCCAGCT
Source organism: Oxyruncus cristatus (assembly GCA_013399855.1). Taxonomy (NCBI): domain Eukaryota; kingdom Metazoa; phylum Chordata; class Aves; order Passeriformes; family Cotingidae; genus Oxyruncus; species Oxyruncus cristatus. The sequence goes on along the minus strand of VXAY01006571.1, from coordinate 707,338 downwards.
ACTAGATCACGGTGAGCAAGTTGTTAGGAGAATGTTACTCCATATATACTTTATATCATTTAATGAAGGAATTTTTATACAATACCTGAACACTGTTTGAAACTCATATCACATAAGGTTCATTACGTGTCAGCATCTCTTCTGACTCCTGAAGGCTGGTTGTATCCAGGAAAGCTTCAGCATGATGTGTCTGCTGTTAACTTCTGCCTGTGCCCATCATTTCGGATTGTGGCTGGGGCCACTTAGTTAATTTTTTTTTTACCTCTGTTGGACACAAAAACCCCCAAACAAACAAAAAGAACAAAACCCCCACCCACTCACAAACAGACAAAATTTCTCAAATTTTATTTAAGGTTATACTCTCTCTTTTGTACAGTGAATGGAAGCAGAGAGATTTAGAGGTGAAAATAAGCTCTAATCTCACCACGTGTGAGCACAACTTAAAGGAGTATTTTATTCTATTAACATTTTTTAGACTGACCTTGTTCTGTGTATGTTCCTGTTTTATCCTTTAACACACATTATTACAATTTAAAGTTAAATGTGGATCTCATTCTTCTGGAAAACTGTCATTTCAGGGATTGAGTCAGAAAGTTTACTTTCTTGACTATTATGTTGCCAGAGCCTTCTCAAAAGTGTTCAGCGGCTTAGCTAGTTTTTAAGGAAAGAGTGTAATATACTGGGTGAAAATTATATGTTGTCTTCATTCCTGAAGTGGGAGACTTTGCCAGCACAACTACAATAGCAGATTGGTTATGTGGACAAGACAGTGATGACAAATCTGGAAGGTGTGCTGACGGTGAGCCTCATTCTCTCTTCCGTGTTAAGAATTTGCGCTCCCGTAATATAGTTAAAACCAATTTTTGTTTTGTTTGCTCAACCACCCCCCCACCCTAGGAACAAGGGGAACCAGTCCACACGATCACACTGCACAAGTGTGAGCAACAAAACAAGTTTTCTGTTGTTTCAAGAACTAAGAAATTATAAACAACTTTGTCAGCAACACCTCTTCTTTGCTGTATGATCAGAAATGATCTGGCGGGGATTTCTCTGGGTGTAGATCAGGCATACTCATGGTCTGCTCCTAGGAGGCAGAAGAGTAGTTTCAGATTTATTTCTTTTTTTATATATAATTTTCAGATGAACCAAAAAACTTCAAAATATCAAAAATTAAAAAAAAAAAAATTAAAAGTCTCTCTTTTAAAAGATGTAGTTCCCTGATGGACCACAAAAAAGATGAACTACAAATATCCTTATATCCTAGACCCTTTATATTAATTTAGCCACTGTTGCAGTGGTAAGTCATTTGCTCTGCTGAGAAGAAGGGATGCTTCTGAACAGGACAGGAATCATTCAGGGCACTCAGTGTAGGCTGTGCCTCTGAGTGCAAAATGTCAGCTGTAAAAGATGATTTGTCTTTGTCCCAAACACCTGGTAGGAAAAGAAATATGATTGTGTCCAGGATTGAGTGGGAACATTTCTATTTTATTTCCTCCTCTAACACACCAAGGATCAGCTTTTAATTTTTTTGCACAAATCTGCTTTTCCTTACACTATCCCACGCTTGGCACAATTTTTGCAGCGAAGGAGAAAGTTTACCCAAATGTCATCATCTTTGCTCTTGATGTAATATCCATGGGGTTCAAGTCTAGAGAGCACAATAGCTAAAATAGAAGTGTCCACCCAGCAGGAAAGATGACATCATTGATAAGCCTGGTGAAGCAACCCCAAGCTGTTGAAACCTCAGGGAGAAAGACGACAGACAGGGTAACACACAAACTTAGAAAGATTCATGCTTGCCCAGCAAAAAAAGGGAAATGCTGGCAGATAAAGACCATAAAAGTAATCTTGTTCTTTTATGCCTTCTGATGGTACCCTGACCAGCAGCGTTGCTCCTGTACTGTACATAAGCATGCACATTACACCAGCCTAACAAAATGCTAAATGAAGTAGAATCCCCTAACACTGATCCAGCAGGCAGCTATGATGCTGGGGAAAGCCAAGGTGAACAGATTTCAGGAAGCAGCTAACTTGCTTGACTCCCCAGGCAGCAGCTGAATTGCCATGAATTAGATGGACCATTAGTCTGACTCAATGGGGCATTTCTCCTGAGGGCTTGATTTTGTTCACAGCAGTATTCTTCAGAGGCACTCGGGGTTTGCAGTGCTGCACCACAACTGGATATTAGTGCCCGCTAAACTATGAGAGAGGCTGTGCACACAGGTCTTACATTCTGGGAAGGCAGTCTGATGTAATGTGGAAAATAGCAATATACCAGACTGAGACAGTAGCTAACGTGCCCATATGTTAAATTTTTGAACTATTTGATAAGGCACTCTGAAAAACTGGGAGGGGGTTCTAAGGAAGGAAACTGTAGCCATGCAGTGCCTTGTTTTGGAAAGAAGGGTATGAACGGCAATCTGATTCCTTCCTGGTAACATGCCAGTCATTTCAGCAGTTTAATTTCACAGCGAAGTACAAACACTGTAAGAGATTACTACCTTCCTATCAGAGGCATCGGAAGCCAAGTAACACCAGCACCTCAACTGATCCCTGTAATTCATTCATCAGACCATGAATTAGGGCTTCTGAGGGAGCAGATCCTCTTCAGTCCTGTTGGCTGTGCTATGCAGGTGGAAAAAAAGATGAGAATGATAGAACTTGATAAACTATGCTATTTTTTTGCCTGTGTCTCCAGCAATATGCACAGTGAATAGTGACTTAATCAGATGACCCATAAAAAGTCTGTACTCCAGCAGGGAAGGAGGTGTTTGTTACTGTAGAAATGAAAGGTTTGAAGGAATGGGAAGGGAAGGCCTCCTGTACCTACTATACCCACTAACAAACTCCTCCCCATCAAAAGATACCAGACAGGAGTTCCTGAACTTGTTGCTTGGGATAATTAAAAGAGAGGACTTCAGGCTGAAGGTAACATAACAAAGATAGTTTACACCACCATAACTGTTGAAGAGATGTAACCTGCTATGCCTTGTGTATGCCAAGTCAGAAGTCAATGTTATTTTTCACTTGTGCTTGAAAGGACCTTACACACAGGCGAGCTACTTGTGGAAATCGAAGGTATGAGTGGAGTTCAGAAGTTGTGCTAAGGACTGAGCAAAGGTGGCAGTAGTTAACTTGGATGGAACAATATACTTATAGTTGAGAAGATCTTCCTATATTACATGCCTCTCACCAGTTGCCATAAAGGAAGGAGATAAAGAGTGAATGGAAGAGAAGGCAATAAAGAGGGGAAAATGGAAGTCAAGCCAGCTGGCAGGGCTCTGACAACTTCTTGCACAGCTGTGAGATCCTATTAACACCGATTCTGTGAGGAACTGCTAAAAGCAGCAACGTTGCAGATTAGTGAGTGCCTGTGGGCCATGCTGAGATCCTGAGAGAGGATATCTGTAAATTCCTAGATCACGCTGACTCCATCCTCCTCGTCAGTACCAGCCTCAGTTACCATCCAGGTGGTGGCACACAGCCTATTGCAGCAGCCTCTCCTCCTGGGAGGCCTGTTCTCAACTGCTTGCGACGGAATGCACCGGTGCTCACCGCAGTGGGCAGGGCTCAGGATAAGAGACTTGTAGTGGTCTTTGATGGCCATGGAGCAGGCAGCTCCTGGGGCTGAGGTGAGGCATGTGTGTGGAGCCTGGCACTGGTGGCAGCACACCTTGGCCTCAGTCATGTCCCCCTCCAAGGGCTGCCGGCCCTGTCCCAGAGCTCCATCCCTGGCAAGGCTGAACATGGGCCAACAGTGTGCGCAGGGGGCCAAGAAGGCCCACAGCACTCTGAATTGTGTCAGGTATAGTGTGGCCACTGGGATTAAGGAAGTGATTGTCCTCTGCACTGGTGAGGCTCCTCGAGTTCTGTGTCCAGTTCTGGGCCCGTCAGTTCAGCAAGGACATTGAGGTGCTGGATCGAGTCCAAAGAAAAGGGGAATGAAGCTGGTGAAGAGTCGGGAGCACAAGCCTTATGAGTAGCAGCTGAGAGAGCCTGGAGTAGGCTCAGGGGGGACCTTATAGCTCTCTACAGCTACTTGACAGGAGGTTGTAGCCTGGTGGGCGGTCAGTCTCTTCTCAGAGGCAACAAGCAATGGGACGAGAGGACAAAATGTTGGACATCAAGAGTAATTTTTTTCACAGAAAGGATGACTAGATATTGGAATAGGTGCCCAGGTAGGTGGTGGAGTCACTGTCTCTGGAAGTGTTTAAAGACAGACTGGACGTGGCATGTAGTGCCACGGTCTAATTGACAGGGTGGTGTTCGATCACAGGCTGGACTCGACAGTCTCAGGTCTTTTCCAAGCCACACGACTCCACATTTCTGGCCCGCGGGGAACCCGGGACCGCCCAGCCCTCAGCACCCGCGCCGCGCACCCTCTTACGTCATGGGGGCGGTGCTCCGGGGAGACACTTCCGCCTCGGTAGGGCCCGGCCGGCGTGAGCCCCACGCGGGCACTTCCGCCTCGGTAGGTGTCATGGCGGCCGGGGAGGGCGCCCCACGTGACGCCGCCGGGCGGCGTGGTCTCGCGGCAGTTCTCGCGGTGCCTCGCGCACGCACCCCCCCGCGCGCTCCCCGCTCGCCGGCCGCTCGCGCAGCGCTCGGCTCGCGCTATATAAAGGGGCGAGGCGGCAGCGCGGCGGCTGCAGCCCC
>VXAY01006571.1:652279-701939 GCA_013399855.1 Oxyruncus cristatus | reverse complement strand
CTGCACCTTGGCGGGTGGCTCGCTGCTGCACTTGTACTCACAGAGGTTTGCAACAAGCAGTCCCACAGCCCTGCGCTGCCACCGAGCCCCCCCGGCCGCCGCTCCGCTCCCCGGCGCGCCCCCGGCCGCGACCCCCGCCCCGAAGCGCTGGAGGAGACAAACCCGGCGTCCCGGCGGCGGGCTCGGCCCCCTTGTTTGTGGCTCTCAGATCCATCATGGCTTCCCCCTGCCTTTCTGCCTCCCTGCTCCTTGTGTTCCTCCTCCCTGTGGCTGCCCTGTTTATATAGAGCTATTGCCGCTCTCTAATATAGACTCTGCTAGGATGGGAAGGTGCTTTCCAGCCCCACGTCACCGCCTCTCCATTTAAACACCACATCAGCCTTTAAATAGGGAGCGAGCCGCGGAGCGCGGGCTGGGAGGTGCATGCGTCCGCGGCGGAGGCTGGGAGACGGGCGGCTTGTCCCTCGGATCCCGAACGGCCCTTTCCACCGCTTTCTTTTCCCTCCGCGCCGCTCGAGCCCGTCGTTACCGGCATGCGGGGCGGTGGTGCTTTCTGCCAGCTCCGGCGCGGGCGGGGGTGTCTCCCAGCCGGTGTAAACGGGCTTTCCTTTGCTTTTACGCATTGTACAAAGACAGTTTTCATCGCCTCCTGCATTTGAATATGTTTATCTTTTTCTTTTTTTTTTTTCCTTCTTTGTTCGTTTTTGAGTTTTAATGGTTTTTTTGTGTTGGTTTTTTTTGTTGTTGGTTTTTTTTTTTTTCAATAGCACGCAGCTTGCACACGTTCCTGTGCTCCTGTAAGATCTTCGAAGTAGCTTTTCTGCTGCGTGGGGAGAGTAGTGTTTAAACGGTTCTTACCGCGAATATCAAGGAGAGATGTAGTACTTAGTTTATGGCACTTTGCCAATGTCTGACTACAGCTGTCATCCCAAAAGTGATCTTGATATTAGAGTTTTGTGTATCGTTCATGGGCTGCAGATACTCAATGATTTATGTGCACTTCTGATTACTAAGATGTACTAATATTTTGTTACAGTCCAGGCAGAACAGAATTTTAGAATTTTCACTAACACTTTGTTTCATTACAATATTTGGTATACTGCAGAATATTATACAAAAGAAAATGCAAAGTATCGTAGTTTTCTTTTCCAAATCTGAAATTTTACAGACTTGCCTATGAGTTAGGGTCGTGCAACTGCAAAGAAACATCTTTGCTTTTGATATTTTTTCAGCTTTTGTATCAGAAAATTTTAGGAAAGTTGTCAGCTGTTACACAGAGAGCAGTTACTCAGTGGGATGCATACTTAATGTGTGTGATCCGAATCTGTTATTTGTCCTTCTGTTTATAAGCTTCTGGTTTCATTTTTTTATTGCAAGAAAGGGACCTGTTTCTATGTAGTAAATTAGAGGGTTTGCTTCTCTTTCTTGACCGAGTTAGTACTCAATAGCAAAAAATATATATGTTGCGTAATCTCTGGAGTACTTGTAAATATCTTTGACTCAACAATTTACTAAGACTTGCTTCCTCTCGGCTGCATTTCTTTACTGTCCTAAGTTCTGTAAAGTTCTCTTGAAAGGTGTCAGTGTTTGAACATTGTGTTTGGATTAGCAAAAGCCAAGCTTAAAATGAGCCTGCTTCAAATAGGTATGCTTTAGGCTAATTTTCAGTTAAGTAGTAAAACCTTACAATGGTGCCTGGCCAGCTTTGTCAAATTCAGGTCTCATTCAATAGCAAAGATCACACTGCTTACCCAAGGGTTGCCCAAGATGAGTGGGAACATTTTGAAATGCTACAGCCAAGTGGCTTTAGGAAGCTGGACTTGGAGCCTAATATGTCAATAGCATCATGTAAGCATCCAGTCAAATCTGAATTGCTAGAAATCTCTTCTCCCCAATAAAGGACAAGTATAGGATGTTAACAGTTATATGCAGTATGAGATTTTGCAGGTGGCAAAAGGAATTTTTTGGTAAAAGTTCACAACAACGTAAAAAAAGCTCAGATTGTAGTGCTTGCATTGTAGATGTATACATGTTACTTCTTTCTATGCACATCTTTGATGTAATTGTGGCTACTTACCTTCACAGTGTGCTCTTCTAGCTGCATATGGCCAGCTTACAGCAGTAACTGCATGGATGGGAGAAAGATAAGCAGCATTTCAGAGAGAGCTGCAGAAGCAGCCCGGACCAAACTGCTGTCAAATGCACAAAGCATGCTGTGGTATATCTCTCCATAACATGTTGGAAACCCAAACTGCTGAAATCCCAAGTGTTGTGATAATAATAACAAAGAATTGCAGTTTTTGTACCCTTGAAATGGAAGGAATGTAGGAAGTGTAAGCCCCCAAAGGCATGTGGTGTTTCTTAAAATAGCTGGCTGGTTGCTCTTCAGTTTGGAGTGTGTGTGTGTGTGTAGCAGTCTCACTATACTCAGTTTTCTTTACAAGATGCACAGGGAAAGTGAAATATAATCATTTCCTTATGTTCCCAGAGGGGGAAATACTAGATTTCAAATCTCTGTGTTTGTGGTTGTATCTAATAAATCAGGAATTTTAATTGTTGTCTTTTATCTGTAGTAAGTGTTTGGAATAGTGTTTATTGAAGAGTGATTTGAGTATTTTGCTCTTAAAAGAGCTTGAAGTTTACAGCAATGTACTCTTTATGAGGGAGGCATTTTAATATAAACCAGATGAAAACATGATTATTTTAATAGCAATCTTCAAAGTCGCCGTTTGTTCTCATTGCTTTCTCTGACTGAATGCGGAAATTTATTGGAAAACTCACCTGCTATCCCATCTTTAGACTTATTCAGTAATTGTATTACCATGTTTATTTTTTGAGTAAGCAGTGTATGAAAATAATTCTGTCATTCAACTCCAGAGTCTTAGATGGTTTATATAAACAGCTTGAGCATCATATAAATAATGCTTAAAGCCAACACTTAGTGTGTATCTAAAACAATACAGTGTGCTTGCTTTCAAAGACTGGAGTGTAAGGCTGTTTTGTAATTTTACTGGGTATGCCTCTTCTGAGGTAGGAAAAGAGCGTCCTGTGATACTCTTTCAAAATTCCACTGTGAATGTCTCTTCAAGGCATTACTGCTCCCACTGTGGAAGACGTTGCATCCACTTGGGCTGGATGCTCAGTTGGAGTGTACAAAAGAGAATGTTTTTATCCAGACAGGATTTTTCTGGGTATTACGCAAATGCGTATAGGTAAAATCAGACACTGTTTCATTATAAGCATGCAGATACTGTGTTCTCCCTTCCTTTCCTTTTAATCATGTAGCCCTGAGTGTATCATGTGATCAGAGCAGCATCTGAAAATTCTGAACCATGGTTAGGTCCAGAGCACTGTGAGGCTAATGCAGAGAAATACGTGCATGTACAAAGCGCTTGTGGGCTTGTTAACATGCATGGCACTCGGCTCACTGCAACCCTCCAGGACTGTCGTGTTTTGGGGGACTTACCTGCTTGCTTTGGCTGTTGGAAGTAGTGGAGAAGGATGCCACGTCAGCAATGGCGGAGTGAACATCTGTGCTCTTAACCTGACTCTTTGCTGTCTTGCTAAGCGAATGCTGAACACTAGAAACCCCTATCTGCTTGAATTTGGTTTTTCTCTTATTACACAGGGGAAAAAAAGAAATTCCCAAGCAGACTATTGGGCTGTAGAGTCAATTTGTTGTATCTGAATGTTTATATCTTTCTTATGGGACTTTGCAGACTCAAGAGGCTTTGTGAATAAACATTACAAAAATGCCTGACTGTGGAGAATAGGAGGAGGTATCTACTGGTGGAAATTATTAGGGCCTGTTTGTGTAAAGTCTGTTTTATTAGAAAAGTGGACCTAATAGGTGATTTAAGGAGAGAAGGATTAAAGGAGAAAATGTGGTCTCCATCCTACAGGAATTTTTATTGTAATTTCAGGCATACAGGTATTTCTCTTGACTTAAGTAAAGTAACTCATGTGCCCGAGGTTAAGCATGTTTATTTGCAGAGTGTGGTTTTGGCATTAAGGAACAGATGCTTTTAATATAATAAAGAGCAATATATGGAATAAGTTAAGTAGTATTTCTGTGCTAGTTGAATCACATAAGCTTTATGCAATTTGTTTAATTATAGAGATAATAGGACTTAATGTTATTAAGTAGAACGTCTTTTTGCATCTGTTATGAATTAAATCTAAGTGAAAAATAATCCTGTTAATGGTGCTTGGTATTTCTAAGTTACTCACTACACAGAATTAAAATACTAGCATTCAAGAGTAGTCTGGCTTTGGAAGTCTGTTTCAATGTCTATAAGCACACTTAATTGCAGTGTTTGAAGCCTGGATAAGTGAGCATGCAGTATGGCATGTTTTGTCTCTTTTGGAGAAGTTAAATTTTAGACATAGGTGCTGTAAATGTAGAAGTGTAATTGTCAAGGATGGCAAACTTACAGTTACTTGAAGCCTGAATTTATTTTTTTTCTTGAGTGACAAGTAACAGAAGGATGAATTCTAGCTTTTCAGTTACTTGATTTGCAGCAGCATGTTTTAAAACTGCAAAGTGATCAGTAGCATAAGGTGGTATGTTGAGTTTTGCTTTTTTTTCTTTTTCTGTGGTGCTTTTTTTTGGGAGGGGGGAGGCAGTCATTATTTGTAAGAAAAATCACTTGAGCATGCCCCTGTGAACAGTTTGTTTTAAACGGTAAGGACATAATACACTAAGCAACCACCAGACTGCTTAGTTCAAGGTTCCAAATATGTTTTTTTATCGCCTTGTAGTCTCAGTGCATTTCTTTAAAGTTTTTTTGGTTTGTTTTTGGTTTCTTTCACACATTTTAAAGCAAAGATATTCAACTTCTTTTTTGTGCTTATTGACCACTCAACTTTTTCCTTGACTAGTAAATCATGTGCTGCTATTATTCTTGCATTATTCCCTAACTTAGGCATAGCAGTTCCATAATGTGTGCAGTATAATCTTGAGCATGTCTGCAACAAATTCAACACTTCTGGAATGCATTAAGCAACTGTATGTGCATAAAATAAATGTTTCAAGTGCATGCAGTAAATTTGTGTAGTTCCAACACCTCTGGACTGAGTGCTTGATGCAGGTTTCCTGTGTGTGCATTGGAGGCACAGCTTTCTTGGGGTGCCAAAACCATTGCACCAGAACAGGATGATTGTTTTGCATATGTACAATGTATCTTATGTGTGTGGCATCATTAGGGATTTAAGGAAGCATCACTAAGGAAGTCAAGAAATGGGGTTGAGGAGGATGTCAGTTTAGAGAAAGTTATTGCTACTTTCAGATCAGTTTAAAATTGGTGTATGCCCAGCCCAAGGAGCAGCCTTGGTCAGTGATGTATATATGGTTCACAGGCTACAGATTGATCAAATCTATGATCAAAGCTCTAATTTAGAGCTCATAGTGCTACCTTGCGATCAGATAGCACAGATATTTAAACTCAGCCAAAATCCCGTTGAGGTTCTTATATAGGAAGAGACGTCCAAGCTGTTCTGTCTAAAAGGTACACAATATAATTTTTGTATGGTCCTATGAATTAAATTTTGAGCTGTAATTGATAAATTTAAGTGGTCACATTCTCTGTTTTAAATGCTACCTTCATTTTAACATTCACAAAATGGCTGAAGTTGGAAGGGACCTTTGGAGGCCTTCTTGCAACCTCCCTGCACAAGCAGGGCCTCCTAGAGCCAGTTGCCCAGAACAGTGTCAAGGTGGCTTTTGAGTATATCCAGGAATAGAGGTTCCAGAACTTCTTTTGACAACTTAAAGTGAACGGACAATTCACCTTATCTTGGTTAGTTTAAGCATGAAATCAGTGTAATAGAATAATAATGTATTTGTAGTATTTCCCATGGAAAATTTGTAATGTAAAAGCATAACTACTTATTGAAAACAGAAGTCTGTCTAGCCTAATATCCTGTCTGCAAGAGCTTTTGTAAACAGATTTGTAAGGAAGAACAGGATATTCACATAAATGCTTCCAGTTTTTTGGGCCTTCAGTGGTTTTCAGCTCAGTATCTTTCTGAGCTGTATTTGGTACCTGTTAAACTAGCAAGCACTAACAGGTTTTTTTGTCTGTATTTGTCTAATATATTTTTGAACTCTTAATGTTCTTTGGCATATTTTGCACACATGCAAGTATTTTTGCGTATTCAGTATCTATATTTGCAAGCAGAAAACAAATTGACTGAATGGAAAAGTCTTCTGTTTTGAATTATACTCCTCATGGCTCGATAACACTTGTGCTGTGGTTATAACACAAGAGGTCATGAGTAGTCCCTTCCCTTTTCATCTTGTTTGAGTTGTTCTTGCTTATTTATACCTCCTTGGATATTTTAGTCACTTGGAAAGATGCAGTGTATTCTGTAATGCAGCTTTCAGAATTTTTTTTATGCAAGGAAATCTTATTTTAAAGTGATAAATTTCTTTCAAAGCAGTACTGACCAGTTATTTGGTTTTTTTAAAGCCTAAATTGTACAGGTCTGTTATTGAAGATGTCATCAATGATGTCAGAGAAGTTTTTCTGGATGAAGGAGTGGACGAACAGGTTCTTATGGAACTCAAAACTGTAAGTTGCAACTTTAAAGTTCTTTTTACTAGACTAATACAGCAGTTAGTTTCCAAATCTGGTTACTGTTGTACACAGTAGACGTACTAGCTTTTAGTTAGTTAGGCATTGTATTAATCTGCATATCTGTAGTCCCATATCATTTGAATTACACTGCCATGTAGAGAGGTTTGCTCACCTTGTTTACTTTCCCTAATCTGACAACAGCAGGCACCGAAATCCAGTGTAATTTTGGTCCCCAAAACATTGTATCTTTAAAAAAAGGGGAAAAACGTTTATTTTAGAGACAGACAACTCTTAATGTTTCTCTGCAGGGGAAAAAAAAAAGCCTGCTCTGCTTTATGTTTTTGTCTTTCTGAAGAAGAGTTGTATTGTTGGACGCATTGTCAGATTTTTGCATGTATGGTTTGTGGTATGCAGAAGTCTTGTCTTTTGGCAGGTGGTATGTAATAAATCACACTGTATTCATCACACTTTTCTCAAGCTCTTGGATTCTCTGCAAATTCTTCCTGAGTAAAAGAAGCCATTCAAAGGGGAACAGAAAAGATGGTGGGGGAAAAGGCAAAACAAAACCAACCACACAAAAGAAATAAAATAAAAGGAAACTGGGAAAGTAGGTCCTGTTTGTCTCAGCTTCTTCAGAAAGTGTGGTGTCCTACGCTCATGGTATTTTTGAAGTATTAAAAAATGAATGGAAAAGGAAACAAATTTTGAGCTTGAATAGACAGAAACAGGTAAAGACTTTTTTTCTATGAGACCATGACCTGTCTTGGTGGAAGCGCAGTGAGTGCTATAAAAAAAAACACTTTGTGACACAGCTGTGTTCTGCAAATGATGTCAGAAAAGATGAATGAGGAAAGAGACAAGAAGGAAAATGAAGTATTGAAGGGGAAGGGAGTGCTTGGCAGACTTGGAAATCCTGAGTCCTGGGTGCCTGTGGTCTTTTTGACTCTGTATTAGAAATACTTGCATTGTTGTCTTTTTGCACAAACTGCTTTTTTTGCATCTGTGACTGTCCTTTGGAGACATGTCAGCTGACAGAGGACTGTAGGGCTGGAGAAGCTGAATTTGATATTGTGGTAGAAACTGTGTAAATGCTTGTAGAGAGGCAGTATCTTAGGTATGCCGGTAGTTCCTGTTGAAATGTGTTACAAGGCAGTAGTTTTTAAGCAGCTTTTATTGAGGAGTTCCAAGAAGCTTGAGGAAAGCTGTAATAAGGAATTATTTTTGTGATTATAGAGGTAAGAATGTAGGGAGGTGGAAAACTTGAAGGCTTATTTAAAGTTACCAGTTTATCTCTATTCGTACTTCTATTAGGGTTGTTATGAATCTTCCACATGTGGAAGAAATAAAGAATGTAAAAGCTTAAGCTTGTACTGACAAGGGATATTTAATTCCTTTTCTTAAAACATTACCTCTGTGGAGTTATCTCTCCAGTCTATGTTTGCCTAAAGGCTTTTTCAGCTAAATAGGCTGCACAGAATAAACAGTGAAAACAAATTCAATTTTGGATTACTGTCATTATGTTGTTACAAATCCTGTTGAGTAAAAATTGTACACAGATAGTTCTCTTTCCTTTTCCAAACTAGCTGTGGGAGAACAAGCTGATGCAGTCCAAGGCTGTAGATGGCTTCCATTCAGAAGAGCAGCAGCTTTTATTGCAGGTGCAACAGCAGCAACAGCAGCAGCAGCAACAGCAGCATCATCACCACCACCATCACACACAACCTCAGCCACAGCAAACTGTGCAGCAGCAGTCTCAGCCACAACAGGTCCTTATTCCAGCATCTCAGCAAGGTCAGACTTAATCTCTAAACTCTGGCAAAAGACTCTGAAGTTACTCCAACTCCTTAACATATTCTAAATCTAGGGCAGGATGGAAACCTTTTAGTCTTTTTACTTGCTTCTATTTAATGGGTCAAGAGAGCTGTCCTGGTATTTTCGTATTTATTTTGTCATGTTCTTTAGAAGATTTTGGAAAAGCTGAATTCTCTTGGTCTCCTGCAACGCGTTTCCAGAACACATGACTTTCAAAATTCCATTAGCAGCTCTAAGTTCAAGCCAATATATGTGCGCAGTTGACAGTCTAGTCATGAGGTAAAAAAAGTGATTAGGACCAAGTTATTTCCAAAAAACCATTGTTTAGCATAACTCAATACTAGGACATGAAAAATACTTGCATCATAGTCTGAGTATATAGGTATTTTTGTGGTCTTAGAAGATTGCACATTGTGTAGATGTGGATGTTCAAGGTGTATTTTAGGTAGCCTTAACAATATCATTTCTTGTAATTACTGTCTTGTGTATTCCTCATTAATAATTTAAGGATTTTTTTCAGTTGCTGAAATAATTTAATTTGAAAAATAAGAAATATTACTGGATTTAACTGTAGATATGCTGAGTGAACAAATCTGCCATCTATGAAAGGCTTGATTGAGTTTCTCAGTGTATTAAGTTTATGGAATAAAATATTTATCTGTGGTAGTCACAGACTTCAGTCTTTTTGTAGGATTTCATGGATCAGAGAACCTATGTTGTCACGCGCACGAAAGATAGATATGAGTTGATTTCTCTCCCTGCCCCTCCAAAAAACAACCAAAACTCAACCACCTTATATTCAACGCAGAATACAACTAATGTGACTAGAACCAGTTCTTATGGCATTTTTTTACCATGGTGTGTGTGTGGGGGGTTGTGGTTGGTTTGGGGCACTTTTTTTATTTTTTGGTGGTTTTTTTGGGGGGAAAGGGGGTTGATAGCTTGTTTTCTTCTTATAGTACCTTGTGTTTTGGCTACACATGTACCAGTTTTGAGTGTTGGGATAAAATTAATTTAGAGATTAAGGCCCCTAAATAAATACCTGTGGTTCCCAGGGCTCTGGGGATCTCTGCCGAGAGGACAGTGGCAGAGCCTGAGGCAGCTGCTCACCGCTCCCTCTGGTGGCTCCTTCGCGGAGGAGCCGCGACTCTGCCGACCTGGCTTCCCTCCACTGACGAGGAAGCCCCCGTGCTCCTAGGGGTGTTATTAGGGTACAGTAAGATCCTACCTAAAGTAACACACTTAAAGCTGATTTATTGTTGCCACGACCAAATGACAGTGTGGAGGCTAAATGAAACTCGGATATCAAAGCACTTTAATCCCAGACATGCAGTTTTATGAATTACTTGACTTCCCTGTACCATGGTGGAAATGGTATAGTAGTTCCTCGCATGACCTGGTGCAGTCTCAGGGAGAGATCAGAATGATCGATATGGTGATTCCTGCTGTCCTTTGTGTGGTCATGGCACAAGTTCATGAGATTCCTTTAAGATCTTTTGTCCTCCTTGCGTTCCCTGAAACTTGGAGAGATGCCCTCAGATCTTGGTGCAAAGTTGCCGGGCTTCCCACCCCCGAATCTTTTCTAGAAACTGTCACCCTTAATATTCTTAAGTGTTCTTTGTTAGAGGATTGGATAGAGAATAGCTTCTCAATGATTAATTCATTCAAATTACTGTGTCATTTTCTACTTTACAGTCACAGCTAATAGTAGCAACAACCTGCTTGTTCCATAGGCTTGGACACTCGTTTTTCTGGATGATCAACGCATTGTTTGTATAGTTCAGCTGTTTCCCTTAGCACACCAAAACTGCTTTGTTGTGTGGGACAGGTAGTTGATTGCATTTCATCTGCTTCTGCTACATGAGGAAGACAGTGAAGATCATGAGCTAACAGCTATGCGAACTGCTTGTAACTCAAGCTAACTGCAGCATCCTGTTACTCTTCATCTTGCAACAGTCCTTGCTTAAGTCTGTTTTAAGAGTTAACTATTTTCAGTTGATGTTTTTGAAGAACTCTGATATTGGACATCATCAAGTTTATCAACATTTCACTAATACCTTTAATTTCAGAAATACATTTTAAATCTTGTTTTACTTAAATTGAGAGTAAGGTGACTGAAGCCCTTGAAATAAGATCTGTAAAGGCAAAGTAGTCATATCACCTCTTAGATCTGCTGTTGGGTATTGTCTTGAGAGTAAAACTTAAAAAGATCAGAGATTGCTTAGTAGTTCTGTTTGTGATGAAGCTCAGTTGATGTTTGGGTGATGTTCTTTCTAAATTACTTTGGCTTGGATGTTATTTTGGGCAGACTGTGTATTTTTCATTAAATGCTGGGTTTTTTTGTTTCTAGCACCTCAGCAGCAGGTTATTGTGCCAGATTCCAAGCTGATACCACACATGAATGCATCAGGCATGGTAAGAGAAGCAGAAGTTTAAACAGGCATATACTGTCATTTTGTAAGTTGTTTTGAGTAAATAATAAACACAAATCTGGTATTAGTCATCAGATGCTTAAAAGTAATTTAGGAAACACTGCTAGAGCTGTCTGCCATCTTTGAGTTTTGTGGCTGCACTGACAATCTAGGATAAGTAGTAATCCATGATTTCAGTTCTGATAACAAATCTAGGATTTACCTTGATCCTCTGCTTTAAATGTGTTTAGCCAAAAGTCAGAAATTTGAGTACTGTTGGTATGCGTGAGGATGTGCTCTTAGCATACCACCATTAGCTGATGCAGGCCTACTGTATGTGCTAGATGCAGGAAAAAGCAGTGACTGTTCTGAAATTAAAGTTTATCTCAAATGAGACCACTTAGCATTTCACATTAATTTGATTGACTCATTTTTTAACAGTATATAAAATTGAGCCTGGTCATTTACCCTTTTCTTGCAGTTTATATCTCTAGAGGTTAATATTGATTATCTTCGCTTGCTTTAAATGCCCTGGCTTAATTAAAAGAGAAATAAATTGTTTGCAAAGGCATAAGAACAACTACTATAAATATGTGTATTTAGACTAGAATTTTACATTCTTACCAGTTCTGTATTAGAAGCCCATGAAACAAAATTTCATGATGCAACAAGTTTTCAAGTGCAACATCTTGCTTAGCATTCACTTCGCCATTATCTGCAGATCTTGCTACAGAAAAGAATCTGAACTTTGTTACTTGAATAGCCTGATGTACCCAAAGGCTGAAAGCACATAAACATCCATGTTTTTCTTCTCTGTTTTACAACCATTACAATGGGATTTGTAACTTTCCAAGTCCAACAGTAAAATACTTTTTTTCCTGTCTCAATTAGATCTTTTGATAGATATTGCAAAAATGAGTAGGCCAAGCTTTTTAAACTGTGCTACTGTCAAAATGTGGATGAATTGTATACCACAGAGGACTACTGTTCAGCAAATAGTCACAATCAATTTGGAAGTATTGTTTGTGTTTATGAGAAACATTTAAGTTGATATAAGAGTGGATCTAACAAACCTTGAATATCTTGGAAGGCAGAGAATAATGAGTTTATTTATCTGCCTTTGTCTGGCACATTTAAATACGTAGCACATTTCAGTTTTGCTTGGTGATCTCTAATCTTGGCAGTTGTAACTAATGTATTGACCAGCCAGTATGGGAAGATCCTGTTTCTTTTAAACAGGAAGTGTGCACTCTACCCAGTAATAAAGTTTAAATCCTTTCAGTATCAAAGAGTAATCAGCTACAGTTCTCTTATAAAGGGAGGCTTTTCCATAGGCAGTTGAAGTTAGACCCTTGAAATGGAGAGGCCTCTGGAGAAGTCCATTACCCTCTGCAAGTTAAGGACTTAAAGCAGATTGTTGTGTTTGGAGCTCCCATAATTGTGTTGGAATTCAGTTTTCTTGCAGGTTCAAATCATTACCCATTGAAAGTCTTTCACTTTCTCTTCGAACCGGCTGTCTTGAGAGAAAAATTAGTCATTCTGTGAACAGTCAATACGTAGTATGCGTGTATTCACTCAAAAGCGCTGTTATGTGGGACTTGAAATGCAAATCACTTACAGGATGAAGAAAAGTGCAAACCTGATTACTACTCCTTGTGAAAATGTGAAGCGAATGTAATCATTGCTTCAGTATCTTACATTTCTTCAGAATTTTAGGACCATATCCTTGGTTGTGCTGAAAAAGGGTGACTACAGTTGCCACGTAAGCCATGCAGTGTTGTACTGTATTAGCAGATTAGCAGAGAAGGCAGAGAAGGAAAAAAAAAAAGCTGCTGAGCTTGCAGATAAACCAAGAAACCACATGGAGTTTGGGTTAGGATGTGATACTTAGAGATTTTTTTTTTTCAACCTTCCTCCTAATAACAAGGAAAATAATTTTTATAATTAGTATAATGTGTGCCAGAAACTTGTGTGCAAACATTGTAAATAGCAATAAAAAGGTACAGGCGGTATGTTGTGAGATGAAACACTGGCAATAATGTTTGTGGTTAAAAAGCTTTTCTTGTATTTCAGAGTGCTGCAGCTACTGCAGCTACGTTGGCTCTTCCTGCTGGCGTTACTCCAGTTCAGCAGATACTTACAAATTCAGGTAAGATTGAGAATAAACAATAGTTTAGAGGGTGCTTGAGAGGGAGAAAATCTGGGGTTTCCTTTCTGTTATTTACTGTTAAAAAGCAGAATTGGGGAATCCACCCTTACAAGGTATTGCAGTCTCTCTGCTTGACTCCTGCATTCTTTTGCTCCCTGAGTTTGTTATGAACCTTGTTGTTCTGCCCTAACAGTGACATGGGTAAGATTCTGTGCAAGTTTTTCCCACTTCCTAGAGAAGCTCATGAACCACAAGGACAGGTGTTGCTGTCTCTCCCCTTTGTGTATTTCTGAGCTTTGTGGTGCATTGATACTAGACTGGGTATAAAACAGGATCATCTTATCGGTGACTTCAGGTGAGGAATGTCTTAAGGTTTCTTGTACCTGCTAAGCACACAAAGTGGGATTTCTAACTTTGCTATCAATGCTGATTCTATTTCACACTTATAATTTCTAACTACTGTTATGCCATACACTTAGAATATAATTAAATGTTACTTTGAGCAACATATCTGGTACTTTATATATTTTTATATTATGCTAATTTTACAAGTCTGATTATAGATCTGTTCTGCATGGAAAGTAAAGAAAGGCCCAAGAAAGTTAATTTTCTAGATCTAGTTGCGGCTTTTGCGAGAGTAATTCATCTAGTCTGCTCAGAATTGCCTGGGACTTCACCTCCCTGCTGTAAACACTTGAATGTTTCATAGTGTATAGTTGAAATAAAACTTAAATGAGTAGCTTGTCTAAAAATTAATTTTTTCAAATTTTAAGAAAGCACATCTGTTCGTTATAGCATAGAATAATCCGCAGCTTGCATTTGGTACTTTTCTGAGTCATAATTATTTTTCTTCAGTTTTAAATATTATAGTGTTTTCTTAAACAAGGGGCTAAGGTAGTCCCATCTTTCAGATGTACTTAACTATTTCAGTCAATGGGGCTTTGCATTTTGCTCTGGAGGGAGGACAGGAAATCTGTCTCTGAGGGAAATGTATAATGTTAGGATTATGTAATTTAACTTCCTTTCTTTTTCCACCTTTCTCATTAGAAATGTGTAAAACTAATGTTGGAATGTGTATTAGCTCCTGCTTTTCAGAATTGCAGGCTGTTCTCAAAGGTGTGTGTGTCTTAGACATATTTTGTGAAGTGATCAAGGGTAATAAAGGATAATGAAAGGAAATAAAGTACAGTTATTATGGGAACAGAAAGGAGAAGTGGACAAGAAGTGTAAGGAGTTTTTTTTTCAAAAAGTGACTGCACATTAATACTGCAAAGGAAGTTGTACACTGTAGTATTTTGAAATGTAGTTAGAAAGAAAAAATTCTGAGGAAAGGGCATCATCTTACAGGATCCTGGAAATATCTTGGTGTGAGCAGTGGATAGAATTTTTGCATTGTGAATACCTGTGTATTCCTATTTTTGTTTGTTTTGTCCTTCTAGCTGTAGAATCTATCTTTGGAAACACGAGGTATGTTTATAGTGGGAGCTTTTATTTAAAATGCTGCGTTAAAGGATTAGACTGTGACTTGCAAAAGTAAATGCATTTTTTGATTGCATACCTCATGATCATATTTGGATGGTAAACAACCCTATTCTTGGTTTCTGGCACAGTTACTATAGCATGGTATCTTTTCAGTGATGAAAGTGAAACATTTTAATGCTTCTCTCTTTTAATTGTCATTGGTATTCTTCCAGGAAACAAGCTTCTAGACTAAGATAATTTAAAAAGTGAACTTGTACATTTGATTAATTTGATATTTATTTTACTACAGGTCAGATCCTCCAAGTAGTTAGAACCGCAAATGGGGCTCAGTATATAATTCAACCACAGCAGCCAGTTGTTCTACAGCAGCAGGTCATACCGCAAATGCAGCCTGGGGGAGTACAAGCACCTGTTATTCAGCAGGTAAAAGAAAATTTTTGAATAGGTACACTTGAAAGAAAAAAACACAGTAGTAATTACTAAGAAGGCTTGCATTTTTAGGAGCAAACTGAAATAGAAATCAAAGTCAGAAATGGTATATTTAAAAAAAAAAAGGTTAAGTGTGGCGTGGAGTTTTTTTGTTTGGTTTGTTTGTTTGTTTTTAACTGACCCATTTTGAAATGTTGTTTTCAATGTCACTTTTATTCTTGCCAAATACTGACTGGCTGCAGTTTAAAATTTCTCTTGGGCATCTTCTGATGACAATTATATTGTGTGCATAATCCTAGTCTACGTACTATACGTAAAAATGTGATTATTGGTTAAAATTATTCTAAGTCCCATAACACACAGAAGAAAATACCTCAAATTCGCACCCCCATGCCCCTTGGTTATTTTAGTAGCCAATACAGTGTGTTTTACAAGGATTTTTGTTCAATTACAAGGACAACTATGTGTCCAGACTGTGTAAGCATTGAATCTAGCATAGTGTCACAGTTCTGCAGTTTAAAAAAACATTCTTTATAAAAAAACCAATTTCAAATTCTCTACAAATTGTTATTCATGCTTAAAATGATCTTTCACCTGAATAAAAACGTTCCTCTGCTGTGCTCAGAAGTCTGTGTGGTGGTAGTGCTAGTGTTTTACAGTGGATAGATAGTAGGTTTTCTTAAATTTAGTAGTGCAAAATGTAGGAAATAAACACCTACTAGTGAGAAGGTATTTGATTGCAATTTAAATTATGTATCTGATATAGTTGGAATACTTGTAACTTTTTTCTAATTAGTGCAGGTCAAATTGATATGCTTTGATTGTTTCTTTGAGTAAGTGATGTGGTTGTCTGTCATGTTAGCAGCCACAGTACTTGCTATGATATTCCATCAGGTTTTGGCTCCTCTCCCTGGAGGGATTTCACAGCAGACAGGAGTGATTATTCAGCCTCAGCAGATCCTGTTTACGGGAAATAAAACACAAGTCATACCTACAACAGTGGCTGCTCCTACACCAGCTCAAGCACAGATACCTGCAGCTGGTCAGCAGCAACCACAGCAACAACAGGCACAACCACAAGCACCACTTGTTCTCCAAGTTGATGGAGCGGGGGACACATCATCTGAAGAAGAAGAAGATGAGGAAGAAGACTATGATGATGATGAGGAGGAAGACAAAGAAAAAGATGGAGGTGAAGATGGCCAAGTTGAAGAGGTATACTGTTATTTCAGAAGACTGAATCACAGTTGTGTTTCATTTAAATTTTGTCAACATTTTAAAAAAACTGTTTCAAATACGATAGTTCAGTAATTTTGAGAATATAACTTAAGGTTTTTTATTTCCCATATTGAGGTTGTGGAAGCGGTGTGTATTGGCAAAGCACATTGAAATGCAGCTGAGGAACTCTGGGGGGCTGCGAGCTGTCATGGATGCCATTTTAAAAACTTTATCAGTAATATTTTTTTTCATTTCATGGAGAGGTCAGTCATGAAATTATGAACCTGCATGAGCAAACAGAAATAGTCAACTCCACTTGGGACTGAGTGGATATAAAAGCAAAGTGTATAGAAGATTGACAAAAAGGAGAGCATATATTTAGTTCACTGAGGGGACCAACAAATATGGTCTGACCTGTATCTCACTGGCTATTCCATTGCATTCTGGTACACTAGAACAAGCTTGAGAACTCAAATTTATTATAAAGCACCTTCTAGAAGCACATCTGACCTTGATTTAATAAAATCAGGAGAGAGGAACAGGAATGAGTTGTTACATTCTTAATATATGCTTAATTTAGACTTTGAATTTGCTTGGTTTTGGACTTCAACCAGTGGTTCTTGAAAAGTGTGTTGCACCAAAAAGCTCTACAAGAATAAGAGATCTTAAGGAGTAGGGGGCAGGCAGATACTAGTAAGTTAAAAGTACTGATATTTAATCTCTGACAGGAAGCTTGGCACTCCCTTAATCCATCCCTAAAATGCATTTTGAACTGTCAGATATCTTCCAAAGTTTTCTACAGCTTTTCCAATCATTTTAAGATTCCATTTAAAATGCCAATATGAGCAGTATTTCACAGTCATCCATGCAGGATACTCAGGTCAAATTTGTAAGTTTATCGAGGAGTTAAATCAGGTTTTCTGTAGTATATTTACAGTGGTGTCTTAGCACTACTTTTCTGTTACAGATTAAAGGTTGGGTTCACATCACTTTTCCATTATTTTGATCAGCACTGATGTCAGTTTGAATGTTTTAATAGTTGCCCTATTAAGTATAGGTCATCATGCTTAAATAATAAGTGTTCTTTAACACTTAATGCTAGCATTCTTGAATAAATTTTTTTTATATGCCAAGACTTCATTATCGGCATGCCAGAGATCTGTTATTTTTGCTTCTTTTGCTCATCAGCAGCTACTTTGAGTGGACTGGTTACTTACAGCTTTTGAAGTCAGTTAAGCAGAGCATTACTTTGAAAGGAATTAGCACCTGTAGTACACCTTCTCTCACTAGCATCTCCTCTGTTTAGCTCACGTACTTGGGAGTAGGTGGGGAAGGTGAGGATTGTACAGCAGACTTGTTGCTCTGCATTTATTAGAGGTTGTTTTAGCTTTTGAAGTGTTCGTTATTTACATGGGATGAAAAAATCCCATTAAATTTCTGCTGTAATAGTGTGTTAGCAGAAAGAAAAAATTAACTTTTAAGGACATTAAAATACATTCAAGAAGGTGTGAAGGAGTTATTTTTTGTGTCTATGTAAGATCATATTAAAGCATTTCCTCCCTCCTTGTAAAAACTTGCTGTGTATGTTGAAGTCTGTTTTCATTTGTGATTAAGCCACGGAGTTGCTATTTTTAAGGACATTTAGGGAGTGATGTGACCTTTCCACTGCTTAGATGCTTTAGGAAAATAAAAATCTGTGCATTTTCGTAAAGAACTTTTGCAAACATCAGGAGCAAGAATTGATTGTGACAGAAGGCTGCAGTGCTCAGAGTCTGGCCTGGACACTAAAGTCCCTGACTAAAACTGGCAGTCTTCTTAGGAATAAGGGTAGCAAGAAAGTGTGTGTACCTCAGCACTGTACTGGAAAGCCTAATGTTCCCCAGCTCAACTGCATATTAGGTGATGTACTTCATAGACAAGACTGTAGCCTCATGTAAGTAATCATGTAACCGTTCTGTAATCAAAGTAGGAGCTCTAATCTTGCTAAACATCATAACTTTTTGAATGTGTTTCAGGAGCCTCTGAACAGTGAAGATGATGTGAGTGATGAGGACGGACAAGAACTCTTTGATACAGAAAATGTTGTCGTGTGCCAGTATGATAAGGTAATCTCTACAAAACAGAATCCAGGAGTTCTACTTTCTCTGTTCTTCCTATCAAGTAATAATTTTTTAAGTAGTATGTTTATGACTGTTAAGTACAGGTAGATCTGTAAAGATTATAATATGATTGGAAATACTAGAATTAGCTGCTGTTTTTGGAACAAGTTTGTGTGGCATGTTTTTACTAAACTTGGTGATGAGTAAAGCTTATAAAAATTTGTCTGCATTTTATTTTTCTTCTTTTTGTGCCCTTTAACGAAGAGGAAAGTCCTCTGGGCTCAGGAGACATGAACTGTTATAACTTTGTATGTTTATCATGGCTATGAATAGAAAAAGTAGCATTAGGATTTAGGCTTTGGGAAAACTGTTCCTTGATCACTAAAAATATCTCTTCTCGATGATAGAATAGTTACCAGAGGAGAATGTTCTTTCTGTTTTATGCATTATGCTGTATAAGTGGCAATATGGAATGCTTGTGCTTGTTTTGCTTTGAATTCTGCTGAACTGTCTTGCCTCCTCTGTAATTAGTAAATTCTTGCATGTTTTCCCTGGAATATACAAGGATTCATCTGTGTCTGGAATTTTTTTAAATGTGTCTAGAGGATATCAGGCACCTTTTGGCTGAGGTAGTATGCAGAAAGATTATTCAGTGTGGATTTTCTTTCTTTTCCTATGGTAGATTAATGGGACTATGATGAATAAGGGTCCTTTTTAAAGCAGAAAAAAAGCTGTAAGTTTGTTGAGTAGAAACTCCCATGTTGCAAAGAGTGGCAGTGTTAGAAAATCTTCAGTTATGCCCAGATTCTGCTAAGTCTTGCCATCAGATTCAACTGAGAATTTAAGATAGAGAAAAGTGGTATCAGTATCTACATCCCAGCCATCTGTCTCCTACAGACTGTAATCCAAAACTCTTTAGTTTGAGGCAATTTTTAAGGGTAGTGAGGGACCTCAGAATAGCAATCAGGAAAGCTTGTTGGGTACTGCGGAAGCTGAGCGACAGGAACTACTCTGAAATCCTCACGCTCTTAGAAGTTAAGAATGGGAACTCGGTAGGGGGCAGTGTCCATCATTAACCTCCAGTGCCACATGCTCTGAAAGGACTTATCTCTTATCTAGCAATCATTGATTTGTCTCTAAACTACACAGGATCAGCTCAGAGCAGAGCAGGGTTCCCTCCTGCCCGGTGTCCTGAATCAGCTGATGGTGGATGCCTCTGGAACTATGAGAAAAGGGCAGAGAGGTGGCAATGCTCATGTGGAGAGCCTTTTACCATCCTTCTGTAAACTGTCTCTCGAGGAAGAGGTAGTAGTGGCTTCTTATCCATGATGAGCAGAGAATTTTCTCCTTTATTTGTCAGAAATTATTTTGAATTTTGAAATTATGTTTGAATCCTTGAAAACTTTCTTGTAAGAAGTTTAAATGCATTGTGTGATGTGTGGAGAATGATCTAGTTTTTAAACCCATTAGTTTCATATGATACCTCTTAGCTCTACAGAGTGTTGCCTTTTTGTTTTCCTGGTGTTGTTTGTGATATTGCAGACCAATAATAACCCTCCTCAGTCATCTCTTTGAAATCAGAGCTACACTTTGCTGTTATTTGTACAAGTGTCCAAACATTTAATTGTTCTTACTCTCATTCTCCAGATGTTTTATTTTTCTGTATCTTATTTGGCAAGGATAGATAAGGTTGAGGGACGATCAGAGCTATTCACAGGTGAACCTTCTGTTTATCGAGTGGTGTCACAATGTTCTGCAGTAGTTCATGTATGGTTTTGACCCCACTGAGCACAGAGCTAATGTTTTCGTGGAAGTCTTACAACTTTGGGATCTCATTCCTGACTTTTAATTGTTAACTCAAACCCATCATTTTTATTGTCCAATTGAAATCATTTTTTCCCTTGTTACTACCTTCATGTACATTGAATGCCACCATTGTTTTATTACACAATGAGTAAGGACAGTAACATTGTTCTGCAACTCTTCAGTAACTGTTCTTTTGTATCATCAATGACATTGTCATTTTCCAGATGCTTAGTGAGTTATTAAACTGCGGACTCCAACCAGCACGAACTTCTGTTGGAGTGATCTCATTTCACTGTAAAAACAGTGTTCTTACCCTGGTTTTCCCATTTTTATCAAGTTATTTATCCGTCTGAGGACCTTCCTTCTTACCTCATGGCAGCTAACATGCTGCTGGTGAGGGCTTTTTGTTAAATGCCGTTCAGTAGGGCAAGTAGCATATATAAGCCAGACCTTTCCTTGTTCATTTATTTGCTGACTTCTGCCACTGACTTTTTTTTTTAATTTTTTAGCTTAAAGTGAGAACAGGCCAAGCAGTATTACTAATAATTAATTGAGTGATATGGTCATATCTGTGCTGGTGCTACTTTACCGTTCCTACAGCACTCAGAGTAGATGGGAAAACTTCTTATGCTTAATTGCAGAAGGATTTTCTGGTTTTATGCCTCTGTAAAATTGATGACACTTTTTCTAGACAGGCATTTTTACATTTTACATTTTTGTTTTGTCTGCAAAAGTTTATTGTAATTTTTCCTCTTTTGGACAGAATTTCAGCTTCGTTCAAGTTCTTTGAGTATACTGTACTGCTCCTTAATTGTACTGGTGATCTTTTGTTCTTTCTGATGACATTTTTGATAGATGACAAGTATTTGCTCTATGCTTAGAGTATGTGATGGGTTTTTTGTTTTGTTGGGATTTTCTAATTTTTTTTTTCTCCCAAAGTTTACTCCTTTAAGTTTAGACTGAATTTTGTTCAACGTCCTTTAGTTTTAAATTAAGCGTACATGTTGGACATCAGGAGGAATTTGTTCACAGGAAGGGTTGGTAAACATTGTAGTGGGCTGCCCAGGGAGGTGGTGGAGGTGTTTAAGGAAAGACTGGACATGGCACTTGATACCATGGTAGTGTTGACAGGGTGGTGTTCAGTCAGAGGTTGGACTCGATCTCAAAGGTCTTTCCAACCTAATAGATTCAGAGAGAAGAACCTAAATTTACTTAAACACACTGCTAGTGGATTTATTTTTTACCCTTGGGAAAATGTTTCTCGTGTGTAGTTGGTGTAACTTCTGGTGATGATACTTTGTAGCTTAAGCCCCTGCACACTGTCTTGAACCGAGGAAAGGATTGTGGGTCTTGTGGGTTCCTGGCTTAGCTTCTTCATAAAGTAGGGCTTGACTGTACAATGTCTAAAACAGCCTCGATGCTGCATGCTGACATAGGTGTGAAATAATTGAAGTCCACAGCTGGTTTTTGTCTTTGTACCTTCTCTGACCTCCTTCACCACATTTGGTCAACCGGCTTCCTGTACTTGGATAATATTTGTTTGGGAATGAGTATGAAGAAAGAAGAGTTACTACTCTATGAAATATTTTTGTGAAAACAACATGAATAAAACTGTTGTTTTATTCTTTGTCTTATGCTGTGTCTACAGGTATATCCATTATAATATGAAGATTCATTATGTCACAGACACCCATAATATGGACTCTGCAGGAAGCAAGAGTTGAATTAATATTGGTGTTTTTCAAGGGGGTTTTTTGGGTGTGGGGATTTTTTTGTTTGTTTGGGGTTTTCGTTTGTTTTGGTTTAGTTTTAGTTTGTTTGTTTTGGGGGGTTTTGTTTGTTTTTTCCCCAAAAAAGTAGACATTGGAAACAAAAAGACTGCTCAGAGAAGTTGTGGATGCCCCATCCCTCGAAGTGTTCAAGGCCAGGTTTGATGAGGCTTTGAGCAACCAGGTCTAGTGGAGGGTGTCCCTGCAGGGGTTTTGGAACTAGATCCGTTCAAACACACAAACCATTTAATGTTTGGGGTTTTGTTTGTTTTCTGTCCAAGTATTTCTTAGGCTGTTGCAACTAGCTGAACTGATCTCCCAGCTTAATCTTACAAACTTGTTTTAAACAAAACCTTAAAGGGGCCAATATTTTAACTGGAAAGACTATAGCTTAAAGCTGAAGCTTCAGGCATCATTCCCAATACTGGAAATACTACTTTTCTCACTTGATACTGTACATTGAGAATTGGAATGTAAATCATGTAACAGACTCGCTGTTGAAGAGTAATTGTACAATATAAGACTGCTACATATAGAATCATAGAGTTGCTTAGGTTGGAAAAGACCTCTAAGATCATCAGAGTCCAACTGTTAACCCAACTCTGCCAAGTCCACCTCTAAAGCATGTCCCTAACTGCCACATTTGCACGTCTTTTAAATCCCTCCAGGGATGGCGACTCAGCCACTTCCTGGGGCAATGTTCCATGTTCCAATGTTTGACAATGCTTTTTGTGGAGTTTTTCCTAACATCCAATCTAAACCTCCCCTGAAGCAACTTGAGGCCTGTTTTCTCTTGCCCTATCACTTGTTATCTGGGAGAAGAGACCCCCACTTTGCTTGTGCATTTTGTACCATAGAGATTTTCAAACTGAAAACCTTGTAAATGATCTACTTGCCTTTTAATCAAAACTTAAATTTCAGAAATCCAGAGTCAAACTCTTCAGTTTAGAAGTGGAATGTTAAGTAGGCATGCTGTCTATATATACAGAACCTAAACTAGTTTTCATGCAGAATAGAGATTAGATAAGAGGTACAAATAATGAAACTTAGTGTTTTAGCCTTTCAGGGCTGTTTTAAAACATTAGTCTTTTTGTTAACAGTGGTTGAAATAAGGATTTCTAGCTTTCA
The DNA here is from genome assembly GCA_013399855.1 of Oxyruncus cristatus. NCBI lineage: Eukaryota > Metazoa > Chordata > Aves > Passeriformes > Cotingidae > Oxyruncus > Oxyruncus cristatus. The sequence goes on along the minus strand of VXAY01006571.1, from coordinate 679,058 downwards.
AGTAGAGTTCCATGGCTGTCGTAATCAAAGATAATCAAATTAAAGCATCAGAAGTGGATGTATCTTTATTCTTCTTTTCCAACAACCTGTAAAAATGTGCTTTATGCTTTGGATTTTGGAATGTCTCTGTGCCTGCGTGGTTTTGTGACAGTTGCTGTCACTGATTTAAAAAAAAATAAAAATAATAAAAAAAAAAACCAACAAAAAACCCCCAACAACAACAGAAAACCAACCAAAAACAAACAACAAAAATACCACACAAAAAAAACCCCAAACCAAAAACACCCTCCGCCCCGATATATGCATAGTTAGGTTTTGGTTTTCATACCTCAGTGCACAATTGATTTTCAACATATTTGTAGTCACTCAGTAATATATGTCTAATAGTTATTTTCATTTTTTCTTGCCCTTATTATTACGCATTTCTGATGCAAAGTAATAGTTCAACTTTTTCCCTCTTTTTAGATTCACAGAAGTAAAAACAAATGGAAATTTCATCTCAAAGATGGCATCATGAATCTTAATGGAAGAGATTATGTATTTTCCAAAGCCATTGGGGATGCAGAATGGTGAAGTTTTAAAAGACAAAAGAACTCCCTGTAAGAGGAAAAAAAATCAAAAGCAGGAAAGGCTGAGACTTTGATGTATACTCCAATCAAAATGTGTCTGCACATCAGAAATAAACAAAAGTATTGGAACAAAGGTAAAATGTGGCAACAAAGACACTACTTCAGATGAGCAAGCCATGGACTGTAGCAGCTATAGCATTGTCTGGGAGCTGGTTTTGTGTGTTAGGAATACCTTAATTATCAATTCTACATACAGGTACCTACAGCTGGTATTTAGCATGTAAGGCTTTGTCCCCCTCCCCCTTGATTTAAGATTTTAAAATACTTCTTCCACTGATTGAAGGAACTATTCCCTTTAATAGATTATTAATCTGAAAATGCTTATTGTGTGTACAAATCTTTGCTTTGAACACTTCCTTTTGGTAGTGAGGATGGTCAGAATGTTGCCTAAACTGCGTGCAAGCTTTGTACAGAAGGGTAAGACTTAAGGTGTTAAATTTTAAATAACTTGTATAAGGAAAATATTTTTAATTCTGATATGCTCATTAATTATTATATCTGTTGTTTTTAATGCAGTTCCCCATAAACAGGTTGTTGTTCCTAGCAGTTACAAAATGGTAAAATGATCACTTTTATTTCAAAATTATCTTAATTTCATGTGATAGATTTTTAGGGCTGCATTTTTCAAATTCCGAGCACCGGTAGCTTCTCCCCCATGAATGATTGCTTAACTTGTTAATTATATTCTTGCTGTTTGGTGGTGGTTCAGCATCACTGAGCTGACACAAATAACACGGTTTCCAGTGATTTTTTTTTTTTTTTTTAAAAAAGCATTTGGAGACCTTTTGAGTCAAGTGTGTAGGTAATGCCATAATAGATGCATTCCTTTATCTGCTTACTATGTGTGTAGCCCAGACATCCACAAATAATTCAACAGACCACAGGAACGACTAAATTTTTGATACAGAAAATAATATAAAAATTCTAACATCCTACCTGCAACTCTTAATCAAGGATCTGCTTTACTAAAAAGTATAGCCAAAACTTGCCTGCCGCAGTTAATCTCCCTAAAGTTTCCAGATGGCATGTAACTTCATGAAGAGAGCTGCACAGCTTTGAGAACACAAGTTTTTTTGTTAGAGTATCTTTAGACTGTCTTGGTAACAGGAGATCAAGCAGTCGGATGCACTAAATTGTGTAGTCACTTTTTCACTTGCCTTTTTTATTGTTTGTTTGGTTGTTTTGGGTTTGGATTTGGGTTTTTTTGTTTAATTCGTGAAAAGCAATGAAGTTGTTTCCCCCTCCTTCCCTTCCTCTCCTCAGAAGGTGAACAACTTGTCTTTGTGCATAGGTCATTCTTGCAAACCCTGCTTTTGGAAACGCAGTTACTTTTGAAAAAGGAGAGGGAATGGGCATTATACTTCAGAAACTCACCATTTCAAAAACAATTCGTGTTTCATTGAGTGCTTGGAAAGATTATGAAAAAAGGACACAGCAGAGATAATTTTCACTAAATAAGGGAAGAGTTTGAGAAGCAGATGTGATTTCTGATTTTTGCTTGAGAATGAAACTTCTGAATCATTTAACGAAGTCACGAGTGTATTTTAGCAGTATATAACAACTGCTCTAACTTTTATTCTCTCTGATTTACTTGCCTCCAAGTGCATTTGTAGTCTCAATAGTACATAGAAAAATCACAACAAATTGTAAAGTGATTCTTTTTCTATGATTTTTTACACCTGTGCTCTCATTGATACAGACTAAAACTGCCTGTAGGCTATGTCTAGAGCCATATGGTTGTTAGAAAGCCATCTACATTCATAAGCTTTATGACAAGTTATTGATGATTCTTCTAATTAATTCTTCATTAGTGGAATCATCATTTAGAGTGCATTTTTAGCTTGGGGCTTCAAGGTATCTCAAACTGATCAGTGTTTGCTTTCTTCTGAACAAAGCAGATATTTTATTTTTTTTACCACTGTTGACACTTCTATGTACAACTGCAAGGAAATCAATAATATACCAACTAATTCCTTCCCTCACTTTTCCATGTCTGTTACCAGTAAGTCTTAAGTAGCGGACTTCAGAAAAATTCCCGTAATGCTGCACAGCCAAACCAATCAAAGGAAAACAATACCCTTTTAGCTATAGATTCCTTTTTGTACTACTGGAACCCAGATTACTTGTACAACACTTTGTTTTCATACGTTCTAATTATATTTTTCTCCCACATACATATACTAGAAACTGCATCGCCTTTCTATTTATTTTTAAGGGGTAGCTGAACTTTAAAGGTAGTTAAGTTTAGTCTGTTCTGAAGGATGTTAGAAGCTTTCTGAACTTGCACAGTCTCTTGCAAACTAATTGTATTGTTTTCAGATAAGTTTTGTCTTCAAATACAAACGTCTGTGAAGTTTTGGGAAAGCCAGTCAGACCATGCACATACCAATCTGTGCTCTTATTGCTACATCAAGTGTTCCTTTTTTTAAATCAAAAAGCATGTTTAATTTCATTTTATTGTAACAGCTTGCTGTAAGAATGTAGTTTGCTTAATTTTATTATTGTACTTGAATTTTTAATCATGGTTTTAACAATATAACTGAACAGACCATTTCATTAGGTTCAAAAGAGACCATTCCTTTCAGAGCGCAAGGGATTCTCATGTTCGTAGTTCATAAATGAATTTTTCCCCCTTTTAGAAATAGGTTTTTTTGTCGTTGTTGTTGGGTTTTTTTTCAATTTAAATAGTTCAGTATTATGGAAACAATTAATGGTTTCAAGAGGGCTTATGTTAAAATTTGCACAGATAATGGAGCACCTTTTTATGATAGAAAAAATGGGGAAAGATAACTTCATGATTATAACCATGATGGCTGGTGGAAACTTGTAGAGCAACTGGGCAAAATTGAGTCTTGTGCCTTTTCAGTTTGCAGAATACCTGTTTTGCCAGTATGACAATACTTTTTTCTGATTCCTGAGAGAGTAAATTTCCTGCAGTGCTTCAATCAGAAAGGCAACTTTTTTGCTCTAGTTCTGTTGGGTTTTAGTGTGTGCAATTATTTAAAAACATCTAAGTGGAAAACAAATTGAAATATGTTTTCTTTTAAGAAGAGAATAGAGAATTTAGTCACATAAGGAACTTTATATTGGACTATTTAAATAAAATATGTTTTTATTCCCCCTCAGTTGCTGGATAGCGATGAGATTTCTTTGAGGCTTCATACTCCTTGTTTCCTGCATTGTACTCACAAGTTGCATTTGAACATCATTCAGTTTCCTAAACACTGTTTAAAGTGATAATTGTGGTCCGAATTTATTTCTAAGAATGATATGTGATTCTGAAGCACATTTTCTAGAAGAGAGCAAAAAACATACTGTGTCATGTAACAGATTTTTTTATAAATGTTTTCTTATCTCTCTGCTGCACAATTAGGAGTGCTGAAGTAAACTTCATTGAGTCTGTGAAAATAATTCCACCACTTGACAGTTAGCAGTAATTATGTCACCACATAACACTACCAGAGTAAAGTTTCTTAATTTCAGTGAAGGAGTTAGAGACCTTGTTAACTAAAGTTCATATTGATTCAATCTCTTCAATTTGTAAAAGCTCCTTTAAAACCAATAAAGCCCCCCCAAAATTTCCCCCAAAGGAAAAGCTTCCTATAATAGAATGCAATAAGATGTCTAGGAAGTGAACAGTGGTTTTAGGATAACACACACTGGATTGATACTGGGCTGCCTTACACAGCATTGTGGAGTTTACTGTGTGCCATCCCACCCCACCCACACCCTCCCCCACTGAGATTAGAGTTCTTCTCAGACTTTGAGATCAGTGACTATACAAGATGAAGAAACTTGCATATTGTTCTGTATTGGTGTCTGGCATTTAAAGTCTCGTTTTTCCCATTGCTGTGATTGGTTGGGAAATATGTTGTCTACTTTTTTCAGGCAGTTCATGCAGTGTGGTTTTTAATTACTTTTTGGTGGATTAGACGTTGTGGAACAAAAGGAGCTTTTTTTAAACAGGAAGAACTACCTTGGGTTAGCTGTATATACAGTCATCCAGTGAGACATGTTCCAGAGTGCATAGGGTACCAGTAGATTATGGAGAGGGGGACTATCCTTTTTTGCTGTTCTGAGCTACTATTGTCAACTGCTGTTGTACATATACTGTTATGTGTAAGGGGGTAAATATATTTATTATGTTTGTAAAATTCATTCTGTACAATTGCAGATCAAGGTTGCTCCTCTGTGATATACAGGATATTATGTTTCAAAGGCCATGCTTGGAATACGATTAGAGAACTTAGTATTTTGATGTACTAAGACCTATTTTAAGTTTAATATTTTGCCTTTGCAAAAACTTTAATTAAAGATGTTATTTAAAAACGTTTGCCACTTCATTTACTATCTTGCATATGCATTTGTTTCATACATAAGGCTTATGACTACTACATAATAACACTGAAGGTTCTGAATGGATTTTTATCTCATGCAGGTAATTCACTGTCACCTACTTCTTGAGTTTGCCTTGCAGACTTTCCATGTAACGTCATCACAACATTATAAAAAAAATTCCACAGTTTAATCTTGAGACCAGACTTGCACATTTGTTTCAGTATTTTCCCCCTGTGGTAACTTGAGGCTTAGGTGTTGAGACAAGACTGATTGAACAACATGGTGTTAGGGCCAATGGTATCCTGGGGTGTGTTGGGAAGAGTGTGGTCAGCAGGTCCAGGGATGTGATCCTCCCCTTCTGTGTGGCCCTGGTGAGGCCACATCTGGAGTATTGTGTTCAATTCTGGTCTCCACAGTTCAAGAAAGACAGTTACTGGAGAGGATTCAGTGGAGGCCACAAAGATGATTCGGCGTCTGGAGCATCTCTTTTGAGAAGAGACTGAGTGAGCTCGACCTGTTCAGTCCAGAGAGGAGAAAACTGAGAAGGGGGTCTCATTATTGTATACAAATATCTCAAAAACTGGTGCCAGGAAGATGGTGCCAGACTCTTCTAGGAGGTGCCCAGCGGCAGGAACAAGGAGTAATGGACATAAACTAAAACACAAGAAGTTCCACCTCAACATGAGTAAAAGCTTCTTTACATGGAGAGTGGCAGAGCACTGGAACAGGCTGCCCAGGGAGGTTATGGAGTCTCCCTCTCTGGGGACATTCAAAACCCACCTGTGATGTTCCTGTGTCACCTGTTCCAGGTGACCCTGCCTTGGCAGGGACGTTGGACTGGATGATCTCCAGAAGGCCCTTCCAACCCTAACAGTTCTGTGATTCTGTGTGACATCTCGGTGCCAGTCCTCTAAGTGGAAATGCGAGACAATGTCAAGAAGTTAAATGCAGAGTTCTTGAATGATAGCTGGCTGATCAAAAAGGTTTTGTCTTTAGCAATTAATCTGATCTGACAGAATTGCTTTCTAGCATAAGCAGCTGACAAATCTTTAGTTCTTGTCTAAAAGCAGTACCTTGAGACATGTGATTTATTTTTAAACCTAAGTTTTGAACTTGAAATTCAAATATAATTAGAAAGAAAGTAAGCTGTAAGCTGTACTGCCTCTATGGGGGTTGTATTTTGTAATGTGGGATTTTGACATAATCTTTTAGCTATAGTGGTGTCAAGGTATAGCAAACCAAGATTTGTAAGGAGTGATGTGTTTTGGTTTTTTTCCCTGGTACTCAAGGGTTCTTTCCCCTCCCCCCCACTTTAATACTTCTCTTTGCCCTCCAGCTCTCAACACTTGCTCAAGTCTGAAAAAACACTACCACTTTTTCCATAACATTTGCCTGACTTGCATTTGGAGTTGATTCTGGATAAGTATCAGAAATTTTGATGTTTTATCAGAAGAGATCATCACTGTCTGAGCTTGCATACTACGTAAGAAAAACAGGTCAGAAGAATGGCCTGTTGTTTTGGCCAAAATGTTTTCAAAAGGACCCTAATAAGAGGAGGCAAAACAGAACGATGACAAATTAGTAGCAAACTCAAGTTAAAACACAAAAAAAAAAAACTGTAAGGAAAGATGAGAGGTGAAAGATGAGAATGTAGTAATTAAATGTTAACTGCATTTTCCCAGCTGTATTGGAGCAAAGTATTTCAAGGAGGTTTGTTTTTCTGTTTTTTTTTTCCAAAATCAAGTATACTTAAAATTACATGGATTTTTTGTCTGATTTTTTTTTTTATAGCTTGTTTATTGTCATTGCAGAGGTATGCGAGGATAAGAATCTTGAGATATTAGCGTAGCTTTCAGTATATCCCCATTTAGTTTCAACTACACATCATTCTTTACAATTTCTCTTCAACTGTATCAGCTTTTGAGTTTGTGTTTTGTTTTTTCTAACCCAGACTTCTGTTTGTGAAATACCCTGTTAAAGACTTGCCCCTTGTTTTCAGAGCAGATTCCAGCGTTCTTTTTTCAGTTTTTACTAGTAATGGGATTATGCTAAACTCTAATCCTTTTAAATGTAATGACATCTGTAGTTCAGCCAGATGAACTGCAGTTGAACCACGTTTGACCTTCAGTGAGCAAATACAACGTTCAGAAAATTTTTTGTACATGGTTTTCTTTGGAGTGAAGTCTTTCCCAGTTATTTTTGTGTGATGTGCCTGTGCAGTTGCATCTTTTGAGATAATATAAATGTGGATACCCTTGTGACCTGAAAGAAGGTTATCTGAACTAATGAATATGGAGAGAAAATAAATAAAATAGTGCTTTACATTACAAATGATACTGAGTTGCCCATTTAATCCCATAGGTCAAAAACTGCTCTCTGAAGATGCATATTGGTGAACTGGTATTTTAAAATATTTTTTTAATGATAACTATGGTATCTAGTTTTGTTTTCATTTTTAGTTCAGTTTTGGAAATAAAAAGTTACTGAAACTGAAAACATGGTGTTTAATTTGCATAGGTATATTTCAGTAGCAAATCCAAAACAAAGACTGTCATTGAACTGTAAAAATAATTCTAAAAAAAATCTTGTAACAGCAAAAAATGTTGTGTGTGGCCATGTGATTCTGTCAAGGTAGAAATGCTTTTTGTTCACTAGAGGAACCACATGAAGGAGAACTGCACTGTGGAAAAATTTCTCTAAATGCATGAACAGAGGGCAACATTTGAATCCCAAGAAAGTTGGGATGCTGCTTTACAAGTGCTGGAGCTGTCAGGATTTAGAGCCAAGGTAAAGAAAAACCCTTCCTTGCTGGTGATGGAGAAAACCATTTCGACTGGCAAAATAAGGAAGGTAGTCTTTCTGCCAAGGCTCGTGGCTGCCTGATTTTTCCAATTTCTCCTAGGAATCCTGCTGCAAGTCCCTGCAGATAGAGCTCATCATGTGTCCTGTTGTACCTTTCCCATCAGAAGAACAACTAGCTGACTGGAGATGGGCAGTCTGGTTCCAATAGGTAATGTATTCTGGAAAACAGCATTCTGGAAAGTGCAGCATTTTTTAAAAGGATTTACTGCAAAATTTATCTTGCGGAAATACTGCTTGTAGGTTTTGTTTTGGCACAGGGTTGCCTTTTGTTTCAGAAAATTCAAATTACTGCAGGATGGAAGCTTTTTCCTCCTGAGCTCACCTTGTCTGAGCTTTTAACAGAGAAAAGGCATTACTACTAGGAAGAGTATTTTTGATGTACTGGTTTTTGTGGGCTGAATTTAACAGTCTGGTTTTCGTAAGTAGCTTCAGTCTTAAAACAATGAAGCAGCATCTAATGAAATTCTATGTATGTTTAGAGAGTTGACAAATGGCTTGGTAAGTGTGATGATGGTACTGGTGTTAAAAATGAGTTAGCTAAAGGAGAAGTACATTTACATCACAGACACTTTTGCATGTATCACTGAAGTTGGCTTTGGGAAGGGGCAGAGGAAAAGTGGAGCAGTTCTTAATTTTAGCAGTTCAAATTGCTGTTAACCTTTACTTAAGAGTATCTTTTAGCTCTCATTTTCTGTCCTGAATGATTTTCATATCCTGAAACTACTTTATTTCTCCTTGAGGTTGCTGTGTTGCCATATAGCCTAAATCACTTTAGATAGTAGGTGGGAAATACAATTCTTCAAACAGAGTGTAGGGTTTCTTCCAATAGTAGCAAAAGGAGCTGTAAAGAGAAACGGGAAAGAAGAGATGGAGACTACAGAGGAAAAGGTAAAATAATGCAGTCAACCTTTAAAAACAAAATCAAGGAGAGACTGCAAACATTCTTTCTTACCAAAAGAGAAGTGTGTGTATGAAATTAAAAAAAAAAAACACCTTTTTTTTTTCCCCTGGACATCCATGGGAAAGTGCATGGGCCAGTGTATCAGCAACCCTCCTAATTCGTTTTTAATGAAAATACACTTCTTGCTGCTTTATACTGACATATCATTGCAGGGTTTAATTGGAAATCTGTAGCTGGCTAGAAAAGAATTGATCTGTTGTTTCCACAGCTCCCTCTAGGCAGCAGCAGTAATCCACACACGATTTAGGGAATTCTTACTACAGTCAAACTTGAAAGCAGCATTGTACACGCAGCACAAATGCAGCCTTGGTGCTTCTTGGTGTTTCAGTGCTATTGTGTGTGTGTCAGCAGCAAGCCAGGGGGAAAACAGACATCCAGATAACACCACAGAATTTGCAGTGAGAAGTTTTTTGTTAAAACTCGTATTACTTCTAAGGCTTGATTTGTTGCAGCTTTGCCTTCACAGAAAACATGGAGTACTGTAACTTTTGTTCACTTTTCAAAGAAAAGCCACTGTAATTTCAGCTGAAAGTCTGTAAGACAACCAGCATGGGTTTGGCAGACCAGCCCATTGTCAGTCTCAGTGTTTGAAACAGGGAGGCTCTTCTTGGCAGCAAAGCAGGTCTTATAAAGATATCACAGTATATATGCAAGCAACAATCTAACAACTTCAATCACTTTGTAGTGACTGTTTAGCAGGCTCTTAGATATGGGTTGTTAACGAATTTGGTGTTCACAACAGATTTCATTCCTTAAAAGAGAGAAGAAAAATAGAGAACCCAAAGGAGACTCCTCATCACAGCTGCATTTTGAATAGCTGAGAACCAAAAAGGAATGTGCCCCTTCTCCTCAAACTCATTAACAAAGCTTCCTGAGCTTCAGTGGAATGGCATAGGTGTGCAGCAGTAAGGATATGATGTCAGATGGCCACACAGACAAGCCCTGTCATTGCACATAATCTGGATGGCACAGAGAAGTCCTCCCAAAAAGGTAGGGTAAGATTCAAGTTGATTATATTAATCCTGTAAAAGTTAAGCTCTTGAAAGGAGTAAGTTCAGGATGGCCCCAATGAGGTCCAAGTCCTGTGCTACAGTTGATAAAACTTTTCCATATTTTGGAATAGTTTTCTGATATTTTCAGGGTGGAAAATAAGGACAGGCAGTTACAAAACTCCACAGGATTGGTATCTTCGCTAAGCTGAGAACCTGGTGATTTGAGGTACTGTGGAAATACATACCAGTGTGTGTACATGGGGGAAGAGGGGAAGCAGGTGTGGGATGGGATAGGAAGTTAAAAGTGATGGATGGTTCTGCTGATGAAATAGAGTGTATTGACTTCATAGAGCCTTCATTTGTTCACTTTCACATCGTGATGTCCAGTTACACAAGAGTAAGTCAGGTCAGATGGCAGGGCCTAAACAGATGAGAAGTATTTCAGCTTTATGCAGATGTGTTACTGAATCTGTGAATTCTAGGCTGACACTGCTCTCTGTGTGCGTCACTAAGACCTCTTAACTGTCTTCTGTTCCGGGGCATGATGATGGCCCTTCAACATCTTGTGCCTTAGCCCACAAAGCCTACACCTAAATGCAATATAATGTCATATATTTTCAGAATCCCTACCAAAGAAGAGGAGAGGGCATAATGGAAAGGCATAATATCCAACTAATTTTGTGCCTCACTATGTCCAATTTTAGCAGCAACCCAGAAACCATTTGATTACTGAGTGGTTTTAGAGTACAGACACCTGCATCATTAGAAAAACAATACAGATTGTATTGCTATTACTTATCAGCCTGCCCAAAATCCTGGAAGGGAGGGTTTAGTTCATTTTAATCCACAAGCATAGGGGTTCTGCTCAAATCAATTTTCATTTTTGAAGGATTTTTTTTGGTACAGGTTTTCCAAAGACTGTGCCACGAGCATTAATACTTTAATTATTCCACACGAAAAGAAACAAAAGTGCATCTCATTTATGTTAATAAACCAAAATGTTATGGTAGTGATGTGAAACTTATCTTTGATTGCCTGTGGTATTTTCAAAATCCAGATACCATAGCAGGGTGTGCTTTACTTTGACTGTAACTGACCTGTTGCAGATGATGTCATCTAGAACCGATACCTACTAAGTAAAAAACCCCATATCTGGCTAGCAAAGGTCAGAGAATGTTCCAAGTCTTAATAACTAAGGCTCCAGTTCAACTTTACAGCTTTTTTCTATAGTGTCTGAGAATGAAGAAGTCTTCAGTAGTGTATTACCATCACATAAAGCAAATAGAATCATAGAACTTTATGTAGAGAAAATAATGGCATTCTCTGCCACCCTGAAACAAGATTTTCTGTACTCCAGTCTGAAATCTCAGAGCCATCTGAAACCCCAAAGAATGGTAATATTGTCTCTTCCCATTTCTGTGCAGAGTTCTGAGAGAAGCCTCTGCCCTCATGTGAAAGCACTTGAGCTATGAGGTCAAATCCATTGAGGCAGCACTGTGAACAGGGAATACTGTGTTTTTCACTCAGCTGGATTTTTTTATCTGCGTGGCTTCGGAGGTCGGGCCTGTTGAAGGAAGATGAAAATGAAGCTGCCTTTGCAGTCTGAATAGGGGAACTGGTTGAACATAAGCGGCTGCTGTGTACCAGACCAAAGGTCCTTCTGTGCCCGAATCCTGACTCTGATAGCTGCTAATGGTGCATGGTGAGCCAAGAATAAAAGAATAAGCAAGCACACATGATGCACTCCCCAAGAACTGCCTCCCATTTGCCAAATATTTGCATTCAGGAGCATCCCCATAGTTTTTGTAGGTTTAGTATCTTTCCTCAGCTTTCTCTTCCATGAATTTTCAGTTTCTCTGTAAACCCATGTAAACTTTGACCCACAGCAACCTTTGAGAGGAAGTTCAGCAACTCAGCTTTGTCATATCCCTTCTGGTCTGAGGGCTCCTACTTAGTGATTCCTTAGCTGCAATTCCAAACCTTTCATTTTCCTTGCTACCCTAATCTTAAACTTTTCTAGTTCTATTATATCAGTTTTCTTTTGTTCTACTCTTTTCCCAGTAATATAATTTGATTTGATTTTTTAATCTCCAGGAAGCATAAGATGGTATTTTCATGAACTTGTCTACTGTACTCCTAAGATCCTGTCCTGAATTGGGGTTGTCAGCTCAGAGCACATAACTTAAGATATTCGTATTTTTTAACCAAGTGTATTGTCGGGAGCAACCGGGAGACCTTTGAACAATTTGAACTGTGGAAGAAAACCATTTATCCAAATCAGAATATATAAAGATTCAGGTGAAGAAAAAAGAAGAGAAAGCTTTACCAACAGTTCCAAGTTTCATTGTTAGATGAAATATTGTTAGTGCATGCTTGTTATGTATTGTACCCCCAGTTTTAAAAACATTTTTCCCTCACAATTTCTCTTAAGTTTATTTCTAATTTCCTATTGTTTAAATTTTGCCGCAGTGCAGTGTTCTCCATATTTAGCCATTCTCCTCCCCTGTTTACAAGTATGGTGTTGTCTCCACCCTCACTTTCCAAGTTTGTATTCCTCTCCTCCCCTAAATTCCCTTTTTTGTCAAACTCCTCCCTGGTTCCAGAACCATCCCTCACCGACCCTATAAAAGTCCAACCCTCCTTTCCCTTGGGGGCACACTCTTGAGCTCAGAGACCTCCTCATACCTCTGCGCCAAAACATTGTGCCCCTACCATCAATAAATCAGAGGATTTCAATCCTTGCCTATGCTCAAGAACCCCGGTGTGTCGCGTCATTCCACCCTGCGCGCGACAGTGTATCACTTAATCTACATTGAATTCCTCTTCATTCAGTCTTAAGAAGTCTTCCTACAGTTGTTCATAGCCATCTGTTTTTCTTATTCCTCTGAGTATCTCAGTATTATAGCAAACTTTGTTATCTTCCTGTTCACTCCTTTGTCAGGTCTCCCTTATGCACATACTGAACTTCCTAGGCCTCCTGGAACTATCTACTCCTTGTCACTTGTTGGCCCATTGGATTTTATTGTAGCCTGTAAGCTAAATTACCCTAGCTGTTGCCAGTTGGCATCTGCAACTGAGAAAAAGCTTTCCTTGCACTCTAAAGCTTCATGTAGCAGGAAGTACAATTACACGTGTAATTGGCAAGGTGCACAGATAGTGAAGTCAGGTATCTTTTCTGGGACAGGGAGGGTATGTCAACTGATATTTGATCACGTTGACAGTTTTCAGCAGTGGGAGTTGTCCCTCACATGTTTGGGAGTTGTTGTTTTGTGGGGTTTTTTTCAAGTAATGCAAGGATCCACATAGCAAAGACAGTAATCTCCCCCCCCCATTGATAAGAATTATGGAACATAAAATTTGACAGCATAAATTTTGACAAATACAGGGCTAGGGATATTTGCTCTGAGAGAAGACCTAGTGGGAGGGAGGGATCTTATGTTGCATATGGGTAGATTTGGTTAGTTGTTTTGAGAATTCCTGCAGTAGAGTCTGCCACACAATCTTCATTGTATGTAAGTATTTTCTCATGAAGTGTTCAATGCTTAGTCCCTGTTGCAGACCATACACGTTAAGTTTAAAAAGAAGAATGAAAAGATTAGATTCCAGATTTAGTTTTTTGAACAGGACCTCATGGCAGTTAGGTGATTCTTCTGATTGTCCTGGATGTAATTAATGATGGTTTGGGAATCCCAGAGCTATTGTTCCTTTCTATCCCTGCTGCACTGTCTGAGATGACCATTTAGGACATCCCTCTCACAGCTAGTGATGGAGGGGAAAAAACCCAAACCTGTGTCAGACAGCGTGTCATGCGGTCAATCTTTTTGGCTGTAGGTCAGCCAAGGAGAACAATGAAGCTGAGTGTGAGAGAAATAGTATTAACTTCTACAGAAAAAATATTTTAAGACCTTCAGAAAAAACTTGCTGAGCCTCTTCCAGTTTTGAACAAAACATTTTATTCCAGCGCTCTGCATTCTTTCTTAAAGTATTCTACAGAAAATACTTACTGAATGCCAGAAATAATACGTCTTGCTGAGACAGATATAAAATAGCAAGTGTTACATAAAGGTGTGCACAAAACCAAAAATGGCTGCAGGGACTGATCAGAGCAGAAATGGAAGAGAGTATCTGTAGATACAAACATTTACAAGAAAAGGTCTGACAAATGGATTATTTAAAGTCTATTGCCTGGACCTTTCCAATAGCTTTTAAAATATTTTTCACCAAGTTAAACACAAGGAAGGATAAGCAAGACAAACTGGAAATACCAAACTTCATTGATAAAGGCAGTATCATGTAATTCTTTCAATAGGCAATAATATATATGCAATGATAAGAGATAGAAAAGCTCAATGTGTAAATATATCTGTCCTCCATTAGTAACAGCAAAGAGCTGTATTAATTCAAAAGCAACCTGCAGTCCAGCATACCACATCTTTCCAATGTCCTACTAGTTTCCAGGGAACAAATATTCTGGTTTAATGTCAAAAGAGGTTTGAATTAAATGATCCGTGTTACTTTTAAAAGGACTTTTAATGTAAATGTTGATTTAGTCTTTCTTCTCTTTCGGAAAAAGAATGTGATTCAAGCTCGGATGTTCTTTTCCACTGGTGTCTGTGAAGACTATAGCATAAATGTCTGCTAGAACTTGATTTTCTTAGCTGCTGAGGTACTAAAGGCATTCAGGAAACTTTTTCTCCCTTTAGTGGTTATTCCAGTATCAGAAGGGTGGCAGAACCTGGGGGTGGGGTTGCATTTCAACATAATATTGCTATGGGACTCTCCAGTACAGCCAGAGCATCACAAATGCACCTGTTTCAAAAGTAGGGAACTTTGCTGATCTGCACACTTAAGAAGCTATGTTTATGTTTCTGATTTAATACTGGGTGAGTCCAAATTACAGAAGGGGAGGTCATAAATCATTATTGGTCTCAAAGTTTGCTGAGAATGAACAAAAAAATGGAAGCGTGCCCCTCCCCCAGAATAAGCAGCTAAATTAATCTATAATGCAATATTGTAGATTTTTTTATGGCGCTAACAGTGATGGATTAATTATTCTGTATTAGACCATCTCATGGAATTGGTGAATCTAGGCCTTTGTTTCTGCTCACTGAAGCAGCCTTTGTTTATAATCAGAAATACGGAATCAAACTAAGTTTGAATTAGAGTATGTGCAATCATTCCATTTCCAGCTGTAGTAGCTAGCAGTTTGAAGGGCTTGACCATTATGGTTTTTTGGATACTACTAGCCCACATTATAAAAGATCTGATAATTGTCTGTTCACTTTAATTATAGTCCCTCAAAGACTATAATTCCATTAAAACCAGTATAGATGTTACAAAATGAACTTTACAATACCTACCTGAAGGCAAATATTCACACAGTGTTCTCCATTCTTATGGCAAGGCTTTCAGATAGCTGAGTGAAATGACCAGTGGTAATTAATCTTGGTAGCAGTCTTACAGAGCTAGTCTGTACAGTTGGCTGTGCACAGATCTGATCCTGCTGGCACTCAGGCCACACAAGTGTTAACAAGCCAGCTGGGCAGAGCAGCTCCTACTCTGAGTCCTGATGTCTGCAGGTGTAGAGCGGCAAGCCCCAGTTCATTTGTTTGTGGTGTATGAATGAACTGAGCACAGCCAAGCTTTATCTTGGTCTGGCCCCATTTAGCAGCAGATGTGGCAGAAGGATGCTTCAGTGCTTCACTGGAGCAAAAGACCAGAGCAAATGAATTGTTCCTTGTATTTGAGCTTGGATTTCCTTAAGCACAGTGTGGAAAGTATGTGCCCAAGCTACAGGTAGGCTGTGGTCAACCAGAAGCAAACCATGTGATTTGTGTAGTTGTACTGCAGATGTTACAGAAGTCAGATAACAGATCTCACTATAATATAGATGTTCTTATAACATGTTGGAGGAGCTGGAGGTCAGCCTTCCATTCAGCAACTGTATGGCATGAAGTAACCTAAAGAGGTGATCCAGTTCTGTCGTCTAAGTGTAGATTTGAAGAAGTTCAATATAGTAAGTGCTAAAGGGAAAGTCATTCTAGCCCTGTAAGAGAGAGGTAAGCAGGGATAGCAATAGTCGTCAGAAAGCAGGAGTTACAGAGTGTTCAGAGCGATAAACATGCTCCGATTAAACAGCACTGGAGTCGGGTAAAAACTGGATCCGTCATCAAAAAATAAAAATACAAACGTTATTAACTTGACTGTGTAGCCTGTTCTTCTAAAGAAACTCGAATTAAACCATCTCCTAAACAGGTTTATTATAAACTGAGAGAGTGATAGTAAGGGAATTTTTGCAGAACACAAGTGTCCTAGTGTTTCTTGCCTGTTATCTTACAAGCACCTGCAAAATCGGTATTTGCCTCTTACCACTGTATAGCCATATGAAGAAGCTTCTTTTTCCACCTCACCCAACTAAACCAAGAATGGCAAACAAAAGGCTAGATTTGTTTTAGGTCAGGATGACAGAAGCAGAAGAAATCTCTTCCATTTTAGGCCTAGTGAAAGTTTTAGAAATTTGCTATTAGAAAAGAAACTGAGCCTTTTGGTACACAGGCATTTGAGAACTTCAACTTTTTTTTTAATCTGATTTTAATTATAAAACTCTGTCCTTTTTTTAGTCATATCAATACCCCCAAGTCTTGTTAGTCTCCTGCTACCTTAATGTTTTTTAGATTAGGGTATACTTTGTATTTCCTCCATTTATATATATAAATTTTCCTAGTTAGATAAAGTATTCACATCTACTTCCAGAATTATCGTCAGAACAGCAACTTTTGACCCGCACTGATAAAAGTGTGAGACAAGAGGTTCAAATTGGTGGCTTGTCCAGAAGAACACCACTCTGAAGGTACTTTAAGACATAGCAAAGGATAGTCTATGGAAAAAGGATATGGAGGATGTTATCTTCTCACTTGATTCACTGTATGCACAATCACCACTTGACCAGATTTTGGCTGTGACACTTTAAGATGTTATAGCTCCGTTTGTTTGCATTCTTCCATGAGAATTTGGTTCTGCACTGTCACAGCAGGAAGGTAATCATTGACTGGGTCTTGAATGCTTGTGAGAATCTGGCCTATCCCTCGGCTGATTCTCTGCCCATATGACCCGCTGCTGTTTTTGGCTGAGATTGTCTGACCTCTGTAGACTTGAGCCTGATGCTCACATATACCAAACTTGCTTAGCAGGATAAACACATCTCTACGAAAAGCTTTGGTGAAAATCGCATAAAGAAAGGGGTTGGCACAAGAATTGAGGGGGTAGAAAAGTACCAGCAAAATCTTGGAATTGGTGACAGTTATCAATGGTTTGTTCATAATGGCAGATAAAGCATGGAAAGAGATGGGAGCCATGCACAGAAAGTCCGTGAAAATCAACACAGCCATCCGCTTGGCAATTTTGGTGTCTTTGTCCCCTGACTTGTACTGAGGGTTTCGCACAGTTACATAGATTTTAATGTAGCAGGCACAAATGATGACAAAAGCAATAATGTTACATATTAAAACAAAGACAACATAGGCTTCAGCCACTGGTGTTTCAGTGTCCATAGGCAAACAGATGCTGACTTTGCTGTAGCTGCTGACCCCAAGAAGTGGCAATAAGGCAAGCAGAATGCATGAAAGCCACCCTCCCAACATGATAACCAAGGCATGCCGGAGGCGAATCTTCCGATCTGGGTGCATGGCGAATGTGATGGCGTACCAGCGCTCCAGGGTGATCACAGTCAGTGTGTACACTGAAAGTTCACTAGCAAAGACAGTGAAAAAGCCAGCTGTGTTGCAACCGGGCCCAGTCTGCCACTCTATGGCATGGTTATAGTACTCTGACCTGGTGTAGAGATCCACTGAGGCGATGAGAAGGAGGTATAACCCCATGCAAAAGTCAGCAAAGGCCAAGTTACACATCAAAAAGCGTGGTACAGTCAGTTTATAATGGCTGGTGAGAAGGATGAAAAGGACAAAAATGTTACCTAGGATGGCAAGCAGGTTCACAAACCACACCACAATCCTCAGAAATTGATATCCCATTATATCTTCACAGGGATTAAACTCATCAGGCTCTGGAGTGCATATTACATCTTCGTTGCCACCACAGACAGGATAGTCATAATGACTGTCAAAGGTCTGGACATCTGCCATTTGAGGGTTTTTGAGCTCTTTGCCAAAGCCAAGATTTCCTTCTCCAAGTTCTTCCAAGAAAATGTAATAATGGGGATTTTCATGAAAATCTGTGAACTTGGTGTTTGTGTCATACACAGCATTAGTGTGGTCTGTGTATTCTTCTGCGTAATCTTTGTAAAATGGACCTCTGAGAGCTTTGACTGATCTCTTATGAAGGCTGTGGCTGCCGCTATGGTTACAAGTCAGGTACTCCAGGATCCTGAAAGAGTAGCAGGGGAAATAATTTCTGGCATTTACAGTCTGACTGGAGCACAGTAATCAAAGGGAACACTGCAAATCATTACAAATGAAAACATAGCTATAAAAATTTGATAGGATATATTTCTGTTAACAGAGCATATAGTGTACAATGCTTGAGCGTTTCTGGGCTTTTTTTTTTTTTAACTGTATTTTTACTTTCTCTGTTGTTATCAGCTATCCCTGGTAGTAATTTGACTTGTTTAGTATCCATAATTCCTCTTCCTTTTTGGGATCTACATTCTTGGTAGGCAACAAGACATTTATCTGCTGTTTATAACTTCTTTGATAGTACACACAGTATTACTTTTTTTTACTGTTGCTCACAAATCAATTTCTCCCAGAAGTTCCATCAGTTTAGTATCTGTTCTATAGGTTCTTTACACCTAACTAGCAGTGCAGTGATTTGGAATACTGTGCTTCACGGTGTGATGCACCTGTATTTCTAGTGAAAAATTTGTCAGTAGTCAAAAGCTTTTCAGTTTGAAAACATATGAGATTTGAGGCTATAGTCCCTCCCACACTTTTCTCCAGGTCTTGCTACAGCACTGTACCCTTTTCTTTTTTCTTTCGCTTTAATTCTGGGCTCAACAAGAGGAGGAACTTCTGGAAAAGGTCCTACAAAACATTCTTTTTTCTGCCAGTTTGCAATTTTAATTTCTGCTTTAAAGAGCATCATCTATACCTAGAAAAAATAGTAACAAAAGTGCCAATAGATGTAATTTTATATTAATAATAAAACATTGTCTTCACTTTCAAACTTAAAAAAAGAATGACAGTAAAACTCACCCACTTTTTTTTTTCCAGCTCTTGAAAGCACAGCAGTGACTTGGGTATGATAGGTCAGCTCGCATTATCTGAAGAAATACCTTTACAGCTGGTAATTTCTTTAAAGTCCATGTATTTTTGGCCATTAGTTCTTTTAGGCTTTCCAGTCCTTTGGCTGGAAGGTTAGAGACAGCTGTTCTGGAGACATCCCTAGGTAAAGGAAGAAAAAGACAAATGCCAGAATATTCACTGACTGGATCTGAATTTTTTCGGATTCTTACAGTACTTCAGGAGTTTCATAGAATTCTACAGCAAAAATCAAATCCAGAGGAGGTGGGGATTGCATATTGCCTTGCTAAGTTCTGATACCATTCAAGTTCAAGTAAGTTATTATTTCTCTGTGATTTTTTTATCTTTTAAAGCTCTTGTCTTTAATGTTTCATAGTGCAGAATATGAATTATAAAGCAATATCATGACTTTTAAAGTTACACATTTAAAGCCAATCAGATACAAGTGCATATGCAAACACAAAGCTTTAAAAATTCTTTAATGAAACCACATCTTCCACTGGAAGAGGTGTATTCCCTTAGACTTCTTTATACTCATTTTAATCTATTAGCACACTTTAATAAAAAGTATTGCAATTACTAAAAGAATATTCTTTATATACGGAAATTAAAATCTTTTATCTTAGTCCATCCTGAATATCTCTGAAAATTGAGTATTATGTTTGTTGCTTTCTACTTGCCTGCTGAGGTGGAGTCAGTACCACCTCAACAGACAATTGATGAGGGAGGTGGCTTTCCTTTAGAACAGCCAGGTGAATGTCATCTGGTCCTGATAGTGTTTTCTACTAAGTTTTTGTTTTGTCCCAAAACCTCTTCTACTGACTCTTGAAGTCACGATGTTCTCAAGAGTTACACTCTGTGATGAAATAACCCTGTAAAAAGGGTTCTAGTGTAGAAACATTGAGCACTTTTATCATGAACACCCTAATAATAAATAATAATTCAGCTTTTTTCTTTGGATTGGTTTTTAAGAGTGCTGTTCTTATCCCTCTAGAAGTCTTGCCCACTGGCTAGTTTCTTGCACCTAAAAGAAAAGTGGTACTAATTTTATGGCCTGTACCAAACAGCCACAATGGTGTTTACCCTACTATGTCACCCTTTTATCCTAACCCATAAACTCTCAACTTGCCCGTCATCTATCTAAGACAGAGCTCAATACGTTCCAAGTGTTGCCTCACACAGAGGGTAACTCCACCACCATGCCTTCCTGGTCTGTCTCTCCTAAATAGCATGTAGCCCTTCATGACAGCATTCCAGTCATGCAAGCTGTCCCACCACGTCTCTGTATTCACAGTGAGATCAAAGCGCTGTGACAGCACACAGAGCTCTGGTTCCTCCTGCTTGTTCCACTGCATGTGTCGATGTGCAGGCACTTTACAGAAGTATTTGATTGTGTCAGTATCCTAGGAGGGGTGCAAAGGAACGCCCCATAGTCCTGTCTTGAGGTTATATCTTTGGATGCTTGTATTCCCTCTTAAGTTTCCCCTTCCTCCTTGGGTGGTTGCTGTAGCTCTCCCCATACCTTATCTCTGTTGAGCTTGGTGATGTCCCCATTCCCTTTCAAATGTAGTTCAAAGCTCCCACAATGACCCTTGCTAACTCTGAGCTAAGATCCTTTTTTCCTTTTGAGACATTTTACAGAACTCTCCCTTTGGAGCAAAGCATCTTGGTAAACTAGGTCTTGGAATAGATCTTACCAAGACAAGACTGGCCTTTCAGCAACCCTCACGGGTGTCCACTGAGTCCTCATGGTGGTGGCAGCTATCTGCAAGTAGGTAATGTGGTTAAATGCTGTGTGATGGGAGATGCTAAGACTCTTTGCAAGGGAAGTGATACCTCACAAACTCTTGGGAGTTCTTTGAAGATGTAGTGGCACAAGTTATGGAGAAAGGTGATCCTGTTTGTGCAATGACTTGGGATTTCTGAAAAGCTTTTACAAAATCAGATATCAAGGGCTGTTGAGGTAACTAATCTGTTATGTGTCAAAGGGAATGGCTCTCCTGAATTAATTAAAAAATAAAAGAGTGGGGGAAAAGCCTGAGAACAAGCGACAATTTTTCATACTAGAGGAAGAATGGAAAAATTAATGGATATCTGAATATACAAGTCACTGCAGTAGGGTCCATAGAGCCCAGGCTTGCACTGGTACTACTGAAATACTCAGGAACTGTCTGGAAAGAAAATGAGAGTAGCTGCAACAAAGCTTGTTTCTGACACAAAGTAATACAAGGTAGTGAAAGCTGAAGGTGATTGTCTAAAGAAGCAGAAGGCTCCTGCAATACTGTGTGACTGAGCAGTAAAATAATTGATATGACTGAATGTTGATGAATGTAAAGTGCATTTAGGATCAAACAATTTTAATTGTACAAGGATGATAATGGGGTTTAATTTAGTTAGCACTCTGGAAGGATCTTGGAGTCCTCTGCAAATATCAGGTCAGTGCTTTTAGTAATGTTCAAGGAAAATCGAATGCTAAGAAATTTTGGGAAAGAACTAGAAAATAGAACAGAAAAACTTCACTTTGAAAATCTAATATGACTAACAAATATTACATGCAGTTCTAAAAATACTATATGCACTTACAATTAGAACATGAAAAGCTACAGCTAGGATGATAAAAGTAGCAAGTTGTTTATATATGAAGTAATAAGGAGCAGATAAGGACTTTTCTCTTGGAAAGAGCTATGACTGGATGCAATAGTAGACTATAGTACCATACATATTGGTAATGATTATTCACTCTTGTGAGACGAGTTTTGGGAGACCTAAGAATATGAGACTTAAGAAAAGGTGTAATCTTTTCACAAACTGCATCATTCCATTGTGAAAGTCATTGCTATGGTTCATTGTGCAGGTCAAAAACCCAAAGTAACTAGAAGAACAATATATCTTTTTG
Organism: Oxyruncus cristatus; assembly: GCA_013399855.1. Classification (NCBI taxonomy): domain Eukaryota; kingdom Metazoa; phylum Chordata; class Aves; order Passeriformes; family Cotingidae; genus Oxyruncus; species Oxyruncus cristatus. Next base: position 657,123 of record VXAY01006571.1, on the reverse strand, counting down.
TTTTGTTGTGTAATGTTCCCATCAGAAATGGCCAGGTCAGGAGGAACACCCTAGGGGACAAGGGCTCTTGCCTTGGAAACAGCTGCTGAGATGAGCTTCGCCAGGGCCCTGGATGCACAGGGAAGGGAACTGCAGCCTCTGGAGAGCTGCGAGCAGAAGGGAGCAGCCAGCCCAGGGATGAGATGGAAGCAATTTCCCAGGGAGCAGAGGTGAACATACAAAGTCTATGGCAACTCAGAGTGTTATCAGGAAAGATCAAGTGTTATCTATTCAGTGAGAAGAAAGGATTTGGAAGAAGTAGTAATAAGATTATGTAATTTCTGTTCTATCTTACTGAATCCTTTGAAGTCTTTTGTGTATGTGCATAGGGTGTGTATTTAAGCAGTTAGGTATTGCAGGTGTTATTTTCAAGTACTCTGCTTGTTTTATGCTGGGGAGCTTGGCTAACAGTTACCGGCACAGCTGCACTGATGTTCTTGTTGATTTAGGATTAGTCCTACTGCAGAGCTAGCAATAGATAGTTGGTCCCACTCACGCGCTACATTAAGCGCAATGGCACGGAAGTTTGGAAGTTTCCAAAATTCCCAGTTTGGGAAGTCCTCAAACTGCTGGTATGGTGGCTGCCACCAAGAAGTGTTGTGACCTCTCTGTACCACTGCTCTTGCAAATCAAAAAGCCTCCTGGGAGAGTCTGATGATAATTTGTCTCCCAGTGGCACAGATAACTTCCTAGTTACTCTACCTAGGCCCACACTTAGTGATGAAGTGTGTGTCAGCTGGCCAAGAGGAAAGTGTGGGATTTTCAGGGATTTTTTTTACCTTACAAATCTAGTCTTGATGATTTTCTATTCAGATTCACAATCTACTTCAAGCAGCACAGCAGCTGTCTTCAAACTGGCAAGCATGGGATTGATAAGGTTTATAAATTACTCACCTTCAGAGCTATGTGAATCCAAGTAGGTGGAGTTTGCCAAGGCTAAAATATCTGTGTCTGCATTCATATAGAAGACACATTTTCCTAAAAGATTTCTTTGTAGTGTGCCATTGTATAGAATCATGGAATCATTGAGGTTCTGAAAGACCTTTAAGATGATCAAGTCCAACCATCAATCTATCAATCCATCAATCGAGCACCATCACCATGTTCACCATTAAACCATGCCATCAAATGTTTTTTGAATACTTCCAACCCTTTCTCTGAAATTTTTTTTCCTGATATCCAATCTAAACCTCGCCTGGAGACACTTGAGGCCATTTCCTCATCCTTTCACTGGTTACCAAGTCCTGATCAGGCAAGTACAGTCAGTCCCAGTCAGCCAAAGATGATCAGTCCTGATTTTGGTCTGCTCAGGAAAATGGGAACTAACTGCAGTTATGTCAGTCTCATTAATATCTAATAATATTGATAACTAAAGATGTTGTTTAAACACAACAATGCTTACATTGCACGGAAGAGTTATATTGTGAAGAGGTTGATGATCTCCAGACGTCCCTTCCAACCCTGACAATTCTGTGATCCTGTAATTCAACTAGTTCCTCCTTCAGCTGCTTCAGAACTTTTCTGGTGAAAACCATCCAGCCCTTGTGACTCACTATCATTCATTTTATCACAGTTTCCTGCCTAGCCTCTTTTATAGTCACTTCAGTTTGAGATAGATCCTCTTGACAAGTCTATCAGACCTCTTGCCCATTCTCTTGTGCAGCCTTCAACTTAGCTCCTCTGCAGAAAGGCACCAAATGAGCCACCAACTAATAGGACATACCTGGGAAAAGTAATCATGTAAGGGGCCTTTGTAAAAATAAGTCCTGCCTTGCAAACTGCTCTGAATGTTGTTCCTAAGAGGTCCTCAGAGACTCCTGGGACTTCTACAAGGCCTTTGACAAATGCCCACAAGGCTGATACTGAAACTGGGCAACCACACTCCTTGTGGAAGGTGTCAAACGTTTAGGATTATGGTGAAGGCAAGCAACATTCACTTGTAGCCTACATCCAGACCAGACTTTACCTTTTAAATAGCCATGGTCTAGAGCTCGCTCAGGTGCTGGAAGTGGTCTGTCTGCGGCAGCGTAGTGAGGCATAACAGCAACCAAAGTGCTCTCAACCAATTTAAATATTTTGGCTTGATAGATGGTTTGTTTTGTCCTCACATGTTTTCTTATAAATCTCATGTGACTCTTCTAGGCTGTTTCTTATCTTACATGAAATTTGCACATTAGATTAAATGTTAAAGAGACTTTAGAGAGCTTCAGATAAATGTGGGAATAAAATACTGCTTATGATTTCAGAGATGTTGTTTTCTGAACCAACTGTATATTACAGCAGTGTTAAACAGATATCTAGTTGCTCAAATTTTATTTCTTTTTTCCTGGGTTATTATTTTTTGGTCTAATTCTTTGTTGGCTTTATGAAGTCAGGAGAGATATAAGAGATAATAGCTTTTGCCAACAATTCTTTTCATTGCTGTAAGCATGCAGTTTAGTATGAAATCAAGTAATATTGATTATTTAAAAGACAGATAATTAAGAAAAAGAGACTGATTCATAGTACAATTGAGAATTTTTACCCTGTATTCAGATTTCTGAGTATTGCAATAGTTAAAAAGACATAAAATATATAATAAATATATAATAGATGGGCTTAGATTACAGATGTTATTTTATTCTCTACTGAAAGATTTTTTTAAATCTATGAATTTGCATTGTTTGATTAGCAGAATGCAGAGTGCTCCTGTTGCTTGAAGACTTGCTTGTGCCCAGTGGCAGGAACAGAACAGACTCTCCTGAGGTAGGACCCTTTCTTAGATTGGGAAATGATGCTTTAAAGAGCAATTCTGCATTCTGCAGAGAATTAGCTAATCATATATATCTTGTGTGACTGTAATGTTTTGAGTTTGGACTGTGTGTTTTGTAAAAGCTAATTGACTAATGAGCCTGATTGTGTTTTTGTTGTACTCTGTTGAACTTTTGCTCTAGGCAGCAGCTCTCATTGCATTTAGTAAATCAGGTCCGCTGAGTTGTTGCATCCTTCCCAAGATTTCATTTTCAGTTGAAGAGCAATGTACTGTTATTATACTGTTAAAATAGTTTTCCAAAGGGAGCAATCTGTGTATACACTATGCAGATGCTGTATACATCTGTGACAAAGGAACCAGAATTACTGACTCCCTGCTTCCTTTGCTGTTGTAAACTGAAAATTTGAAAAAAAAATTACCTAACTTTTTAATATCTACTTAAATAAAATGTCTAATCAGGGGTTCTGAAAGCATGGCCAAACTAACACAACAAAGACAAGACAGGCACAATTCTTCGTAGCTAAATCTTTCTCATTGGTTTTCTTTAAAGTCAAGTGGTGTATTACCCCATTAAGGTGGGTCTATGGTCTGTATTTCAGCCTTTAAGTTGCTGTTGCTGCTGAAATTCTGATCAGAAAAAAGCACTACCTTTGGGGCAGATGTTCCATCAACCATAAATTCTTATCTCTATTCAAGAGTGCATAAAGGGAACTCCAGACAATTAGTTCTTCCAGCTTGCTAGGGAAGGCAAGACAGAATTTCTCTTTTGAGATCTGTAAATGTTCCTTTTTTTCTTTTTTCTTCAAAAAATTTTTCTACATATTGCTCCCACTATAAGCAATGCCATTCATTGCTCCAGTAAAAACGCAATGTTCTTACAGTAATTTTCCATAGAGTTAATTTTCAAGACAAAACAGTTTTGAAAGTAGAACTTTCTTTTTGAGTAATATCCAATGGCCAGCTAACAACAGCCAAGTGCCTGAACGAAAAATGACTTAATAAATTATTTCTTATAATAAGCCAAGCTGTTTACACTGCCCAAGGAATATGGACGGACTGTATTTGGTCAGAATTCTCAGACTGTTACGCAAGTTAACAAATCTCTGGTCTTTCAATAAATGACTCATTAATATTGATCGTGATGGTATAGCGGGGGGTGTATACTAAGGCACTAATTCCAAGGACATTTCTGTTTCCTGTGGGAGATGTTAGTGGCCATTTATGTGACACAGCAATACATACTAGGTTTCCACTCAGTTTTTGGGTTTGGCTGGCAGAGAGTTAAATTTCTTCACAGCAGCTAGTATGAGGCTATGTTTTTGATTTGTGAATAAAAATTGTGTTGATAATGCAGGGATGTTTCAGCTGTTGCTGGGCAGCACTTACACTGAGCCAAGGCACAGAATCATAGAATCAGATGGGTTGGAAAGGACCTCTGAGATCATCAAGTCCAGCCCTCGACCACCACCATGGTTACTAGACTATGGAACTAAGTTCCATGTCCAGCCTCATCTTAAAAACCTCCAGGGATGGAGAATCCACCACTTCCCTGGGCAGCCCATTCCAGTCCCTGATTACTCTCTCTATAAAGAATTTCTTTCTAATATCCAACCTAAACCTCCCCTGGCACAGCTTAAGGCCATGCCCTCTTGTCTTACTGCTGGTTGCCTGGGAGAAGAGACCAACCCCCACCTGGCTACAACCTCCTTTCAGGTAGTTGTAGAGAGCAATGAGGTCTCCCCTGAGCCTTCTCTTCTCCAAGCTAAACAACCCCAGCTCCCTCAGCCTCTCCTTGTAGGACTTGTGTTTAAGTCCCTTCACCAGACTGGTTGCTCTTCTCTGCACCTGCTCCAGCACCTCAATATCCCTCCTGAACTGAGGGGCCCAGAATTGGACATGGTACTCAAGGTGTGGCCTCACCAGGGCTGAGTACAGGGGGAGAATCACTTCCCTGTTCCTGCTGGCCACACTGTTCCTGATCCAGGCCAGGATGCCATTGGCCTTCTTGGCCACCTGGGCACACTGCTGGCTCATGTTCAGCTTCCTGTCAATC
>VXAY01006571.1:494071-651493 GCA_013399855.1 Oxyruncus cristatus | reverse complement strand
GATTACAGGGGGACTATTCAGCTTCTTATCCCTGTCTACAAGCTCCAGAAGCTAGCTGTCCTCAGGACAACGTGTCTTACTGTTGAAGACTGAGGTGAAGAAGGTGTTAAAGACCTCAGCCTTTTCCTCATCTTTGATAACTATGTTCCCCCCCATTTTCTGCATTTTCTGCTCCTTATACCATCTGACGATCGAAGAGGCTGAGGGTGCACAAGAATTTGGGAGGGGACACAGCCAGGACAGCTGCCCCCAACTGATCAAGAGGTATTCCAGACCTTATCACATCATGCTCAGCAATAAAAACTGGGTGGAAGTTTGCCAGGACTTCCATTGCTTGGGGACTGGCTGGGCATCGATGGGCTGGTGGTGAGCAATTGTTTTTGTTGCATCACTTGTTGTTCTTGGGTTTGGTTTGCTTTCTTCCCCCTCTGGTTTGTGTTTTGGGTTTTTTTTTTGTGTGTGTGAGGTTTCCATGGGTTTTTTTAAATTATTAAACTGTAATTTTCTAAACCCATGAGTTTTCTCACTTTTACCCTTCCAGTTCTCTCCCCCATCCCACTGGGTGCAGAGGTGAGTCAGCAGCTGTGAGGAGCTGAGATTCTGGACAGGGTTAAACTGTGACACCATATTAAAATCTTTAGCTTAGGACTAGTATATCAAAGTACCTTTTAAATCACTGTTGATTTACTATGCTTACATGCCATTTTTTGCTTTCTGCCTTTCGGAAGCAATACCTCTCTCTGTAATAACACTATTTCTCTTTAGTTGTAAGTACTACTGGACTCTTATTAGCCGTGGAGGTGTATCATTCTAATAGGAGATGGATAGCTGGCTGTTTAGACTGAAATATAAAACATCCTGAGGTTAAGGATCAGTGGTAGCTGGGATAGCACAATAATTGTAGAATATTATAAAAAATTCCAGTCATTTGAGAGATCTAACTTGAAAACACAGAATAACAGGGAAGTTCTTTACAGTTAGATATGCATATCCTCAGAAGTCATCTCTAGCCCCTTGCGTTGGTTTCATGCCAACTGTCTGAGCCCACAGGTAAAACCTCCCCTTCCTTGCCTCCCCCAGGGCGAAGGAAAAAAACTACAGAAACTGAAGAGCCCAAAACCAACTGAATTATATAAAAATATATATATTTGCATATATTACAGTTATATACAGCTAGAATACTATGTACAATATTAGGGACCCCGAACATCCCCCTCCCCTGAAGGGAAAGGGAGAAGGGGAAAAACAGATATACACAATCAAAAACTAAGAACTAGCAAAATAAAGAACTGGCAAAACTTAATCTCACCACGTCCCTTAGAAAAACAGGATCGCCAGACACAGCCGGCACTCTCCAATCTCCCGTGTGGCAGATCAGTAGTCGCTGCAGGCTTCAGCTGATAAATAAGCAAGACTAACACAGAGACCCACTACTCCCGAACCTCTGCGGAAGAGAAGAGATCAAGAGCTTCCTCTCCCTTCTTATTTATACCCTTGATTATGTAAAAATCATATGGAATACTGGGAACATGGCCTTGGTTCCTTGGTTACAACCTGGTGACCAAGGAAGGTCTAGAATCAAAACCACTACACCCCTAAACCAAGAGCTTTCATGTAGCTCACACATCTCAAAGTTAGCCCTTGCAGAGGAGCTTACCTGGCAATGTTATTATAGCATATGATTAACCCACAACCCTTAGCAGCATTTTAACTTGTTCAGCTGTCTAGCATAAGAACAACACTGGTGCTTTAAATATCCACAGTAACCAAAGTTGGAGTCAAGAGTCAAAAATCTGTGCTGCTGCAAGCTCTCACCTCCCTTTGACTTAACATCATCAGTATTTTGTCTTCTGCCATCTCTAGGAAGAAGCTTTCCAACCCAATGTAGCCACCTGTAGCCTCAGAGGGAAGATGTGCAATGCTATCTTTGGAAGCTGTACTACAGCACAAATATAACACAAGAGTGCACCTTGCTTGGAGACTGTATTTATTGTTACCATGTAATATTGTATTGGAAATTCATGTAAAGTTCTATCAACTGAAAAATGTCTTTCTGGCCAGGAGCAAAAGGGCTTCTTTGGTGTCATCTGCAATATTCAGTAAAAGGCCTTATTATACAAATACTAATTAAAAAAAGGCTGCCATGTCACCAACCCAGCCTTTGTCACAGTTCTCTGACCACGGCCATTCTAGTTCAGGGGTAGGTAGCCTGACCCCTCCTAAAAGCAGAAGCAGTGGAAATGAAGGTGATGCAACTAGCAGGGAGGAAGAGGAGCAACAGCTACCACAGACAGGAAGTTGAACAGCCCCTTTGTGAGCTTTTCCAGCTTTCCCTCTTGATTTGTTGCCTCCTGCTTCCTGAACGCACTCTTTTGCTCTGCCTAGGTGGCCAGTTTTTCTCCTGATGTTGGACCAGGGTTTTGACTGTGCTTTTCTTATACAAAATGTATAACTTTTAAGACATGGCTGGAAAATATTACCATCTCTCTGCTGTCTCAGGATCTGACCACTCATGGCACAACTGAGGTTTATCTCTCAGGTGAGTCAGTGATACGAAAAAACAAAAAGGCATGTTTATGTTTGACAGTGTCCTGAGTGACACAGTGCTGTGTGTTACTGCCTTTACCTATTCTTCTCGTACACATCTGCATCCCAAGGATTTTGCAGCTCCAAATTAAGAGGTCTGGAATTGTTCCCTCCCTTTGCAGACCTCTGGAGAGAAGCACTGGGTGAAATGACCCACCAGCTGGTAGCTAGGGCTGCCAGACTTGAGGTGAGAAGGTTTTGAAATATGTTATCCCTATTAACCTATGTAGTTTTTTGCAGAGGGAAGGGCAATGAAAGTAGTGAGTGAAGTGGGGAGGAGAACTGGCCTGCATGTCTGAGTAAGGATGACTTCACTGGTGCTTCCCAACTTCATTTTTCTGAGCAACTCCACAGCAAAGCAGCTGGTGATGCATCAGGGCTCACTGGGAAAGTGACTTTAGAAATGGACAAAATGTCACCCTGGTGTGACAGGAGTGGCTTGGCATGAATTGCTGTTGGAATGACTGATTATGACAAAATGTCCCACTTAAGTAGATGAGGAAAAGGCTGTGGATGCAGCCTGTCTAGGCTTCAGTAAAGCCTTTGATACAGTCTCCCACAGCATCCTGCTTGCAGCTTGGATGGGTGGACACTTTGATGTTAAAAAACTGGCTGGATGGCCAGGCCCAGAGAGTCGTGGTGAATGGACCTAAATCCAGTTGGCAGCCAGTCATCAAAGGTGTGCCCCAGGACTCAGTTTTGGGGCCAGTCCTGTTTAACATCTTTATTGATGATCTGGACACGGGGATTGAGAGCACCCTCAGTAAATTTGCAGGTGGCACCAAGTTGGGTGGGAGTGTTGATCTGCTCAAGGGTAGGAAGGCTATGCAGAGAGATCTGGACAGACTCAGTCACTGGGCTAAGGACAACTCTGTGAGGTTCAATAAGGCCAAGTGCCAGGTCCTGCAGTTGACAACCCCATGCAGTGATACAGGCTGGGGGAGGAGTGGCTTGAGAGCTGTTCAGCAGAAAGGGACTTGGGGGTGCTGGTTGACAGCTGGCTCAATATGAGCCAACAGTGTGCTCAGGTGGCCAAGAAGGCCAATGGCATCCTGGCCTGTATCAAGAATAGTGTAGCCAGCAGGAACAGGGAAGTGATCATTCCCCTGTAATCAGCACTGGTGAGGCTGCACCCCAGGTACCACACTCAGTTCTGGGCCCTGCACTTTAAAAGACATTGAGGTGCTGGAGTGTGTCCAGAAGGGCAACAAGGCTTGTGAAGGGGCTAGAAAACATGTCTCATGAGGAACAACTGAGGGAGTTGGGTTTGTTTAATCTCAAGAAGAGGAGGCTCAGGGGGGACCTCACCACTCTCTACAACTGCATGAAAGGAGGTTGTGGTGAGGTGGGCACCAGTCTCTTCTGCTGTGCCTGCAGTGAGGGGACTAGAGGAAATGGCCTCAAACTGAGAGAGGGGAGATCTAGATTAGATATTAGAAAAACGTTTTTCACTATTAGGGAGTTGGAATAGGTTGTCCAGGGAAGTGATGGAGTCACTATCCCTAGAGGTGTCTAAGAGGCATCTGGATCTGGCACTGGGTGCTGTGGTTTAGGGGTTACAGTGGTAGTGCTGGATTGATGGTTGGACTAGATGATCTTAAAGGTCTCATCTAACCTTGATGATTCTATGATTCTGTGATTATTATGGACTGCTCCTCTAATGTCCAATTATTTAAGGTATGTGGTTCAGACATATGACTCTCTCTCCCCTCACGCCAGTGAAAGGAAAACCTGGTACTTCCCAGAACTGGTCTCATATCCGGTTCCCAAGGACTCTGCTAATAACTTCCGTGGACCTTGTGGTAAAGAGTGATATGGAGGAAGGATGTGGTCCTGAAAGGTGGGCCTCCAGCCAGAGCTTCCTCTTCACCCCAGATGATAATGTAATTTAGGTGACTGAAGCAGAAGACAGGCTACCCTTCACACACAGGCCTTGGAATGCATCTGATTTGAGATGTGGGGAACAGAGAACCAGAGATATGATGATGACCTTGCCATCAAAGGTCTGTTGCAATTTTGCACAGCAAGGACACAACTCTTCTTAGCATAAATTGGTTATGATAATACAACTTCTGCTGTAGTTTCCTATGTTGCTGGTAGATGTCATGATGTTCTAGAGTTGGAAAGATTCTGGAAGAAAAATAATATCTTCTGTATAATCTTTTGTTATTATAGCTAGCTGCTAGGATTCTTCTGTGAACAATACACTGTTATTCTGCCATAAATACACTATTTTGCTGAACAGCACAAAGTAAAAGTTATTCTTACGTGGACTGAGCACTGCCAGTACCATCTGGTTTTGCAGTGGAGGAGGAAATCCCAGTATTTCAGTTCTCCTTGTGATCAGTTGTATGTTCTACATTACATACGACATGATTTGAGCCAGGGAATATGATTCTTCAAGAAGTTCTTAACTTCTTTAAAGCTTTTAGTTTCATTTTGTATTACGACTCCTAATTTTAGTGAAAAGTTCTTTGGAGAACTGTAAAATCAGACCGGAAGCAAATTACAGGAGGAAAAAGAAAAGACAGTACCAGAAGTAAGTATTTTTCTGCCTAAAATTATTTTTTCATCTCTTTCAATTTCCTTTACATGTGTGCTACTAGGGTCCTTATTTTATATTACAATTGTACAGTCATAAAACAGATTGTAGTACAGAATCTTTCAAAAGAAAAATCGGTAGGAATAGTGTATGTAGTGTAAGATACAAGCATTTCATAAATCAGTTCCCTAAAGCGCAGCTTCTGTTGCTGGTATTATTTTTGTATACATGCTATTTCCATCCCTGCTGCTCTGCTCCTGTTGGTTGGAAAGAAAGTGCAACCTAAAATAGCATTATTTTTAAAGATTTCTCTACTTCATTTTCTCCTACTTACAGTAGAGTTGGTCCACTGTGCACTCCCAGAAATGCATCATCATTGATAACTTCCAGGTATTTGTTCTTGTGCAGGTAGCTGCAGAAACAAACAAAACACAGTGATGTGGAAATAGTTATCCATAGGTTACAGAAGAAGATCTCCAGTTTACTTGCCTGAACAGATTTACAAAAGCAATATGTATAAGGGTCATCCCAATAGCATATTTAAGCATAATCAGTTCATTTTCTGTGTACCCAGGAAACAAAATACAGGTTTTCCATTTTGAAAAGAAATTAAGTCTCTCAATTAATAAACTTCCCAATTTATTACATTTTTTTCTCATTGTCATACACATAATAAAGACACATGCATGCACACTGTATCTTCAGGTGCATATGTGAGATGCTGAGGTGAAATAATTTTGATTTCTTTTATCAGAATGAGCTATGGGGAATTACATTGTTACAGAATCACAGAATATTCAGAGTTGGAAGGCACCCACAAGCATCATCAAGTCCACCTCTTAAGTGAAAGGGATTGAACCCACAACCTTGGCGGTGTCATTATTGGTGTCATACTCTAACCAACCAAGCTAGCAAATCATGAACAAACAGGAAAATAATTTCCTCTGTGTTTTGAGTATGATAAAAGTTTTAAATGCTTTAAAATCTCCATAGTGAAGTGTAGGTTTCCTTATACAGGTCAAAAGTTAAGACTGAAGTTGTGTTATAAGAAGAGCAATGGTGGTAGTAAGGAGAGTAACTTCAAAGTAAAAAATAATTCTAAATAATTAATATAATTCTAAATTAATATAATTCTAAATAATATAAATAATTTCTTGGGAAAACCATGAACAATTTCCTCAGTATCCAGCCCACACTTTCCTGACATATGTAAAGCTGCAAATTTCTCCTATCATTACATGATTGAGGTAAGCAAAGTCCAACATTAATTCCCATCACTCTGTAAACTGATGTATAATAAAGTATGGATTCAGAAGGTAGTTGAGTTAATGGTATGTAATCAAAGACAGGTAATCAAAGGCTACTGAACACTCAAAAAAATTAACATAACCCAAATGACGCAATCAATGTTAAATTAATTTATGCTTTTTTAGGTTTAAAAGTGACTGATCTAGAAGGAATCTTGATTTTATTTTTTTTTTAAAGCTGGATTCCTGTTTACCATGATCTAAAACTGTCATTTGAGAAACTTATAGATGCATGGATTATCATTGCAGGTAATTCAGTCAAGTTCCAAATTGCTTCCGAGAGGCTATGCATTTCTGTCTGAGGCTTTTGTTCTCAACGGCCCAGTAGAATTTATAGTTTTTGTGAAAAGACTTGGGAGAAATAATTGGCTTCACTAGCTCCACAATTGTAGGTGTACAAAAAAAACCCTGCTGCAGGAGCAGCATGAGCACAGTGTTGTGTTTTAACCCCAGCTGACAACAAAGAACCACTCAGCTGCTTGCACACACCCCCCCCCAGTGGATGGGGAGTAGAGTTGGAAAGGAAAAACCTGTGCATTGAGATAAGATCAAATTAATAATTGGGAAAAAATTATAGTGGAAAGGGAGACAGCAAAAAGAGAGACAGAAATAAAACCCGCAAAGCCTGAAGAGTTTCACGATACCATTGCTCACCACCCACTGACTGATGCCCAGCCAGGCCCCCAGCAGCGCTTGGGCCCTCCCAGCCAAGTTCCCCTGTTCATATGCTGGGCATGATGTTCTTTTGTGTGGAATATCCCTCTGGCTAGTTCAGGTCAGCCATCCTGAATGTGCTCCCTCATGGCTTCTTGTGCTCCTGCTCACTGGCAGACTGGGAAACTGAAAAGTCCCTGACTTAGGGTAAACACTGCACAGGAACAACTGAAACCATCAATGTGTTATCAACATGAGAACAATCCCATACTATACCCAAAACACAGTACTGTACCAGCTACTAGGAAGAAAATTAATTCTATTCCACCTGAAACGAGGACAAATACAGAAATATGAAGTAGTTGGGTATATTTGACACGTTAAAAATGTGGGTTTGGAACAATTGTTCAGCTAAAATGTACTTCATGGTACACAACAGATATGTTAATTTCCTTGATGAGGTGATTCCTCCTGGTTATCTAGGAGGGAGAAGGATTGCAGTTATATGCAGCTCGATCTAAACACACGGACAGGAATATGCTGAATTAGCTGAGCAAAGAAAAGAGACTGTAGATTAGATTGCAATGTATACGTAATACATACATGTCTGTCTGTTTATACATGTACACATGGATACTACTGTGATAATTCTTTCCTTAAGACAGCAATTAAACTCTGGGTGGTGTTTTTACTTAATTCAATCAACTTCTGTCACAATGTTTACAAGAGACAACTTGCAGACATCAAACCTTGTCATGCCTTTTAACTTAATTTAGATGGAATTTGAAATCTTATAATGGGATTAAGAATCATTTGCCCAATATAGTACTCCATGGAGGAGGATGGAGGAGCATCTAGCTCCTTTGGCTGAGGGGAATGAAGACAAGAAGCAAGAAGACAAAACAGTCCAAGTGTTTTGTTTCTGTACTATGATGAGAAAGGACCTCTGAGAGAAGGTTGAACCAAGGCAGCAAAAGGGATAGTACAGTTGCAGGACCACACTTCGGGGCAGAAAGGCAATCAACCCATTAAGGAGGAGAACACAGAAAGTTGTCAAGGAAGGTTTTAGAGGAATATGTCTGTTTCCCTTGATGAAGTAATGGGAAAATGATCAATCCTGTAAAGGCTTGGAAGGATTAAGGTGCTTAGGTGGGAGAAACTTGTAGCACTTTTGACTATTCTATTTATAAATTTTATCAATTTTCTGCATCATGGAAAGGGTAAAGTGTAATTGCCCCAGTAGCAAACTGCATATGAAAGCATGAGGCTGCAGTTTGGAAGAGCAGCAGGGCCCACAGACTGCAATATTACAGGTAGCTCAGGTCCCGGAGAAGCAGGAGGAGAAACTCACAGAGACAAAAGTATGGCAACAGTGGATGACCCAGATGCAATAACTGCAACCTTCAGGATTACTTGACATTTTACCAGCAAGGGCACAGAGCTGGTGGAGGCTTTGTAAGGCAAGAATGAATAAAAAGATGACTGCAGATGATGACCATAAAACACTGTTCAAGAGAAAACACTGTGGTCCTCAGTCCAACTAAAGTGCCTGCCCCTCCTCTTCCCCTCATGAGGAAGTTGTAGACTGAAATAAGACCTCCCCTCAGTCTCTTCTTTTCCAGCCTGAACAGACCAAGGGACCTCAGATGCTCCTCTAGAGGCTTACCCTCTAGACCCTTGACCATCTTTATAGCTCTTTGTAGCTCTCTAATGGCTTTATATCTTTCTTCTGGTTTTTTGCCCAAATTTGCACACGGTACTCAGGATGAGGCTAGAGCAGAGCAGGACAGTCACCTGCCTTGACCAGCTGGCAAGCCAGGGTGTGGAAAAAATCAAGTAAAATTTTTAATCTGTCCTGGTTGAAGTCATTGGCAAATTTTTCGTAACATTCACTGAATATAAGCTTATATTGATCACCATAGTGAGAAATGAGAAGTAAATGCACTTCATCTGTGTTACACAACAGAAAGTCTTAGGGAGCCAAACCAGAATAATGCTTCTGGCATGTTATGCATTGGACATTTGCCCATGACTTAAGCCTTGTTTCTTAGAGAGGAAAATAGCTTACGTCACCTTCTGAGCTATTGTTGTTTGAAAGAAGCTTTTATTCTTTAGAAATACATGGCACTCTACTATCGCCTGGTGTTTGTGTTTTCTGAGAACTGACTTTCTGATTCTGTACATGGCACACTATTGTTGTGAACATTTCCTTCAGTGTAAAAAGTTCCTCATGATTTCATCTGCAAAACAAATACAAAAATTAAAACCAATAATCCAAGATTTTAACATCTAGGTTGTAGTTTTGAAGGACACAAAAGCCTGCTTGACCTAACAAAACCTATCTGCTTTAGTAACTAGACACTGTTATACAACCAGATAATTGCTTGTCCAATCTCGAAATATTTTCCCCTGATATTTGAGCACCATGGTAAGTAATAAACCTGAAATACAATAGTCTACATACACAAAATAACCCTTCAAACTTACAAATAGAAACAGCTAGAGACTTTGGAAAGTTCATAACCATGTGTTACTAAGGAGGGGCTGCAGTGTTATCTGCCAGTTTACATGTCGATGAGTTAGGCCCATCAGAATGTGCAATTTCCTGATGCTAATTGATTTCAGTTGTTTAAGCTCTTTTATTTTGATAGGTACCGCTTTTAAATGGAAAGAATAAGACTTTGGTAGATATTAGTTTGAGAAAGAAAGCTTATGTAGAACCATTATAGTTCCTTCTGAGACTGCCTTTAATCCTGTCATTAGCGATAGCTAAATGATACAGAACGTCACTTAAATACACTGCAGAAGAGAAAACCACAACAGTGGTATCCACATGTCTAAACAAATGTTTGAAGTCTTAGAAATCACATAGTTGATGTGTAATATCTAACCTCAGTGGGGACACTAGAATAATAGTTGTTTTGGAGAGTTTGTAGATGGCAGTCAGATAGACGTGAATATCACAGAGCGAACTATGCCAGAAATCTGTAGTAGTGAGCGTGGATGGTTTCGTGGTGCTGTAAGTAAACGAAAGCTTTTTCCCCCTTTTTTAAATCCAGTCAGATCAGTAAGCTAACCATACCAGTGACTAATACTGAGTCTTTATGGGCTCAAGATTCAGGGGCAAGTGGGAAGAATATTGTGTTAAGTCTCAGCCCCGCCAGAAAACAACATGACTGCAGTGTGCTGAACAGGACCTTCTGAGGGCACGAAACACTAACAGGACATTTCAAGTGCTATGTAAAACTGGACCATGTCATGTCAGGGCATGACAGAGATACTGAGTGCTAGTTTCGTAAAGCAACAGGTTAGAGAGTCTGCATGAGGAAAAGCAGCCTTTGATTTCATCTTGAGTGGCATGCACACTCTGTTTCAAAATGTTAGTGCCTCAAGTCTCTTTTAGAAGAGCAACCACCAGGTATTGATAGTCAGCAACTCTCTACAGCCAAAAAAGCTGAAGAGGCAAACATAGCTATATTCTCCAAAAAGTAGAAATAAGTATATATGAGAAAACTTCCTTAAAAATAAACAAAAGTGTGAAAGTTACATCATTGAGAGCATTCTGGGAGCTCTTTAAGGGTATTATTTTGGATATGCAGAGCAAACGTGAAAAGCAAGAGTTGGCAAAAGAAAAACAAGATCCTGAATATTCAAAATATTCAAAATATTCAACTGAGATGAAAAACTGAAAAATACTGAAAATTCTGAAGATAATTTTACAAAATATTTTACTTTTAACAAAAGTGTACTTTCTTCTGGGAATAAAAGATATGAATGAAAAATGCTGACCAGCTACCTTCAACTAAAGAGCATATAGTCAGTCACCTTTCTTTAAGTGTGAAAGATTTCTACTTCTCTTATTTCATAGTCCAAGATCATTCATGCTATGCCATGTGTTGCAGCTGCACACACCTTTCTTGGTGGGTTTTTTTTAAAGCTGGATTATTTCACTGATAAGGTTTTACTGCAGTCCCACAACGAGTTTTATCTGCACAGGGTATGACAGCATAAGAATGAACAGACAGATTAGGAAAGAGGGGAGATTTTGCAAAATTTTCTTCCAAAGGGTCACTTAGTTGAAAAAGAAGTAAATTTACCGAAGTTCCTACTTGGAACACCTCACTGTCTGATGGAATGATGTATTGTCTGCTTGCTTGCTTTCAGCTTCTAGTTTTAAAATAAGGCAGCAGAGCTCAAAGAAACAAGAAGATAAATAGGTTGGCTGCATATTTAAGTATCACCACTACAACATTAAATGGGCTCTGGACATGTAACGTGTTAATGTATCTATGCATCCAGTTGGATTATGAAATTAAGGTTAAAGAAAGGGAGAACAGGCAGAAGAGATGCATTGGTAAGTGAGCAGTACTAAGGATTCATCGTATAATTTTTCCACACAATTTTTTATCTTGACTCTGAGCTGAGCCAAGCATTATAAGTGAACCCTGAAAAAGTATACCAAAGTAAATATATTCTTTCAGAGTTTATTTTTGTAATTAAATTTTGCGATTGCACACTTTCCATTTCAGTAATTTAGACAGCTCTGTAAAAGCTCATCACAAATATATTTTGCCATTCACTGAAAATATGTTTTAAAATCTCTTCTTTCCTCACCAATTTCCTTACAGAAATAAACACTGGTGGAGCAGCACCACTTGCAGAAGTCTGCAGGAGTGATGCAGTTTATGGACCTTAACGATGGGTTAGGATGAGGGATTCAAGTTTCAGATGAATGCTTTTCAGCAAAAGTGTCACTCAGCCCTTCATTCCTGGTTTCTTACTTCCCCACCTTTATAAAACTTGTACAGCAGTACTGTGGTTTGTTATCAAACACACATCCTTGCTGGATGAGAAGATCAGTTAGGTAGTGCCATTACTCAGGATGATAATGGAAACCATTTATGCATGGTTTCACGCCTATATCTGCATTGATTTTTTTGACTTGGAATTTCATGGGCATTTTAATACTGCAAGAGTGATAGAAAGGCACAATGCATACGAGAAGATAGCCTCAGAGATTCCCAAAATGTCTTTTGATTTAAGGCTGGAACATGGAGTCTTTGAATAATCTGTCAAAAATTTATTATTATTTTCGATTATTTTCCTTTTTTACTTATTTTCCTCCTTGAGATCATCATTCCAAA
The DNA here is from genome assembly GCA_013399855.1 of Oxyruncus cristatus. Classification (NCBI taxonomy): domain Eukaryota; kingdom Metazoa; phylum Chordata; class Aves; order Passeriformes; family Cotingidae; genus Oxyruncus; species Oxyruncus cristatus. The sequence goes on along the minus strand of VXAY01006571.1, from coordinate 639,260 downwards.
CCCATTCAAATTTCCCTCACCCTTTTTCTGTTAGTTTCTTTTTGCTCCTATTTCTGTCAAGTTCAAAGGCCCTTGAATCAGACACAGAGAAAAACAGGTACTTCCTTCACTGTACAGTGGTAGATAAAGAGGAGTTCAAATTAGAAATATCAGAATAGAGCAAATGAAATATTTGCCTTTTGCATTAACTTAATGCTGCTACTAGAAACAACAAATCTCCAAGCTTGCACTTAGCAAAATTATACCTTATCTTGTCGTATGGTAACCAAACTACTTCAGAAAATTAGTTTCAGAATTTCAGTGTAGTTTATCAAACAGATAAAATCTTTACCACTGATGTTCAGCTCCCTAGTTTGCCTTGCAAATCTGCAGTACTGCTTTGCTCCAGGTAAATGTCATATGATTTAGTTAGGAGAAAAGTGTTTATTGTAATAAACCATTTTTACTGCTGGTAGATAAAGCCATGAACATAGATTTAGTTCTAGTTATTGTGTTGTTTTGTTGGTAGGGTTTTTTGGTTTTTTTTTTGTTTTGTTTTGTTTTTCTTTTTAATTTGATTAACTAGGACATCATAGCCAGTCTCTGAAAAGATTCGCTTAGAATTGTAGAACATATCCATATATCCAGTTATAAGGCCCCCATAAGTATCATAGAGTCCAGCTCCCTGCTCCTTGCAGAATGACCAAAAAGAAAATTATATGACTACAACCATCATCCAGATGCTCTTTGGACTCTGACAGTCTTGGTGCTGTGACCACTCCCCATGAGAGTGATCTGACCGCCCTCTCAGTGAAGAACCTTTTCCTTATGTCACATCTGAACTTCTCCCGGTGCAGATTCATTCCATTTTCCTGGATGCTATTGCTGGTCACCAGAGAAAGATCAGCACCTCCCCCTCCACTGCCTCCCTTGAGGAATTTGTTGGCTGCATGAGGTCACCCCTCAGCCTTCTCTCCACCAGGCTGAACAAGCAAAGGCCCCAAGGTCCTGCCCTTGAGGCCTTTTACGACCTTGACTTCTCTCCTTTGGACACACTCTAATGGTTTGTTGTCCTGCTCATATTGTGGTGCACACAGCACTAGAGGCGAGGCTGCACCAGGGCAGAGCAGAGCAGGACAATCCCCTCCCTCGCCTGGCTGGCGATGCTTTGCCTCATACCCCCAGGACACAGTTGGCCCTCCTGGCTGTCAGGACACTGCTGGCTCATATTTAACTTGTGACTCCCAGATTCCCTCTGCGAGACTGCTCTCCGGCCTCTCATTCCTCACTTTGTATGTAGAACCAGGATCACGCTGTGCCAGATGGAGAATCCAGCAAGTGCTCTTGTTAAATTTAATATAGTTGGTGATTGCCCAGCTCTCAAGTCTGTCCAGATCTCTCTGCCCTCTTCTCTCAAAGCCTTAAAGAATACTTAAATATCCTTAAAGAATATTAACTACAAATGTTTTTTCTACAAGGAAGCAAGCAGTATCTACAGGAGCTAGTATGTGTTGTCTGCTTCTCTAGTTCTCAGTCCAGTAACAGATGTTAGGACTCCAGATCTTCTAAAACTACATTTTCACTTGATTCTTTAATAATGATGAGAATTCAAAATAGGCCAGAAGCAATAGGACTTTCACACTATCAGAGAGGCATAAAGAAAAATTGCTACAAAATAGTCTCCAACCTGTGTTTCATCAAAGTGTAAGAAATGGAAGAACCAACACAGTTCATATATTGGCTTAGAAAGGTTTTAAGTATTGCTACATACAGCTTAGATGGATTCAGTCAAGACACTGGATTATTTTTGCCATATATCTTGCAATTTCTGTGGGCACTAGTAGAAACACTATGTCATCATGAGAAACTTCCTTTCTCATGTGAAAGTTCAAAGTAACTGAACTAATGTGAGTAAAATAAAATCTATTCCAGATCTTAATTTAACTCAAACCTTTCACACTCTAAGTCTAGCTACCTGTTAAGGTAAAAAAGGAAGTTTGAAAAAATTAAGACCATGTGAAGAATTCTGTAATGGAATTCTTACAGAATTTAAGCCCAATTTAAAATAAAGTACTGAAAAGAAGCATATCTATCTGTATGTCTCTCTGGTTAATTTAAGATCTCACGATGAAGAAATCTCTTTACTCATGAGATTGACAGCCAGACTCTTCAGTAAAGGCTTTGTAGGACCAGAGTAAGCTCTGCCAAAATGAGTGAAGCCTCTGGAACTGAGATTTATTCTGTGTTAATGATTGAGGCAGATGATTTGGGGTATGGTGTAAAAAGGATATTCGCTCACTAAATATTAACTTTCCAGAGAATAAAATAAGAAGGTGAAGAGAAACATGAAATGATTGATTCATGCTTTTGAGATGTGCGTCTTTCATTTCTGATGCAAGTGACTGGTTCTTCTGAATTGCTCCCAGCACCTTACACCACTATCTTTTCTGCAGGTAAGAGATTTCTGTGAAATCTGCCATGATTTTATTTCTGAGCTATAAATATACATACCAAATGAAAACACACTGCAAAAGACATTAAGCGACAATATTTTTATTGCTGGCTGAAATTGACATCCTCTTTTTACTCCTTAAAAGTAATTAGAATAAGATATGTGTTTCAGAACCTTGAATAAGCATCAAAGGTTGTTTTTTCCTTCTGAAAGAAGAGAATGATCTGCTACTTACATAGCATCCAGATTTGTCCCATTAAAAGCATGGCCTTGGATACTGGTAAAACCATTATTGTAGAGTTTGCTGCAAGGGAAAAAAATATTAAATTAGTCTATTTTGGGTTGCTTCAATACCCGAATACCTTACATCTTATGTATCATTTTTCTCGGCAACAGCACATTTATGGATGGGTTAATTTTGATCTCTTGAAGAAGTAGTTATAGGGCAAGGTCAAACCAAATGCCCACAAGCATTCTTGAATGTACCTGAATCAAGGATACCCTGTGGTAGGTGTGCCATCTTTTACGTCTTTTTACAGCAATGATAGAATGAGACTAAACCACTGTGCTGTAACTTTCCCACCATCAAACTAAAAGTAAGGAACCAAAATCCTGCTAGGACTGATTAAGGAAGGCTGAAGGAACTAACAACTAGCGAAATAGGTCGGATTTTACTACCAGGCCTGCCTGAATTTTTAGAATTCATTCTTTTGCTCCCTTAGAGCAAATGGGTTTTTTTAGAATTTCTTCAGAAGTCATTCATTTGCATTCTAATGCTCTAGAATGAGTTATGAGTTATGAGAATGAGTTAGGAGTTCAGGTCATAACTCATTACAGTAATTTTCACTCCCTTTAGCCCTTTCTTGTGGCTCACACTGACTATATGACTCTTCTAATGTTTGCCATCCATTAGTTTTCATGGTATGAGCTATTTAGGTTGCAAAAAGAGTTAGACACAGTTCTAACCATGCTGTAGCTTTACAGGGGGAAAACTGCAAACTTCTTCCTTTGATTTTCTCCAGTGTAATCATTTGCTGGCATTAGGGTCATACAAAACCCAAACCACTTTAATCAAGACAGTTTAAAGGAAAACAGAAGGACTGATTCAAATAGCAGTCAAAGTACAGGATTTATGCAAACTAAATTATGGATACTGCCTGTCTATGGTGTTTCTCTGTTACAAACTACTAGAAAATAGGACAGGGATAATTTTTTTTAAGCATTTTACCATATGCATTACCAGAGAGGTCATTGCCTTGTGACTTAAACTGGAAGAACTTACAGGGTTAAAGATTCATTACAAAGCCCATGGAAAGCATTTGCAGGCACTGAAGTCATGTAAGGATTATCTGCAATTTCTCTGAAAAAAGGAGACAAAATGTCACAATGAAACATCTGCCCAACAGAGCTTCTCCAGAACATCTTTGTTATTAATTTATCTCTGCTTTGATAATAAATGAAGGTTCAAAATAAAACTTCATTTATTTAAATAAATTTATTCTATATATATTATCATAGAATTAATATTAAAATTAATAAAACCAATGTTTATTATATATTGTAAATTTAAATTTATTTAAATAAACATTTATTTATTTAAAAATAAATAATATTTTTAAAGAATAACCTGTTTAGTTATATCTGAGGCGAGAATATACATGTGGGATGAAGAATTGAGCATGTTCCAGCATCCAGGAAGAGAGTTTGTGAGGTAGATGGGTTTTGTAGTCCTGGTGAGGTGTGCCAGCCTGTGTGATTATAGTGGCTAAGGGCACAGACAGGTCCCTGGTCTCATGAACCAGAGAATTAGCAGAGTGAATAATGCTGCAGTGTGAACTGAACAACCCAAATGGCTTTAGAGCTGAAATCCTGCTCTCTAAGGTCAGATAAGGCATCAGATAATACATTATTCAGGACAGAGGCATTGCACTTTACAGAACTGCATCTAGCACAAGTGAAATAACTTACTGTGGTATCTAATCCAATGATTCTTCTCTTGTCCAAGTGACTATTTCCTTATCTGTCATTTCTTAAATACTTTTTTATTCCTACTCTTCAGTCTTTATAAATACTATGTATTTTCAGACCAAAACTCTGTTGGTAACGAAAGATAGAAGAATGGACGAGATTTACCATGACTAAACTGGAAAAAGGAGAGAGGAAAAAGCTGGTAGAAACAAAGGGCAAAGCAAAGTGTCTTATTCTCCTTCATCTGATTTTTCCTGAATCATATTATAGTCTGGAAACCAAAATATTGTGCAAATTTTTCTTTTCTTCAGCTTGTGGATTAGATATGGTCTGATGAGGCCAATATAAGGTCCATAGGCTGACAAGTCCTAACAATAGCCCATGTGCCAGGAACAATTTTACTTCTTTTCTGTGCTATATCTGCATACACTGAGCAGTACTACAGCAATTTTCATTCCAAGTACTTTTCACTCATAGGTGGTTTTCACCAGAAGTTATATTGGTTTGATGTTTTCCAGATTGGTTCACTTTTCTAAATAAATGTTTACTTGTAAGTTGCTTGACCTCAAAGACAAATAGTAATATAATGAATGCTTTTTCCACCGCTATACCTTATTCATCATTTAGAGACCTATTATTTTTCAAGAGCATTTTTTTTCTTGATGAAAGAAACTAAAAGGCTACCTTTCTTTGAATAGCAGTTTTTAGAAATATACAACATAGAAATATCTTCCTTGAAAATACAGGTCTACTCTTTAAAAATCTGTAGCATATAAGACCTATGTTTATCCCTTATTAGTGATCTCTATCGAAAAAAATTCAAGGTAGAAGTAAAATAATGTTTTGCTTTCTGCCACTTAGAAAGGCACTGAGTTGGTTGGAAGTAAGAACACAGATGCTTCTGTTTCATCTAGCCTATTAAATTCTTGCTTCTCTTTACTTAGTAGTAGTATCTAATTTACAATCTAGTAGAGCTTAATCTAAGCTAAAGCCCTTTTGGTCTTTGAGAAACTCCCTAATAGTTTTTAAGATATAGGTGTATCTCACTCAGAGTTGTGAACGACTCAGGTTTCAATCTTGGGGGGCCTGCAGCCAAGGTGAGCATAACAGCGACAGGTTATGGAGTGTGAGTTAGAACAAGGCCTACCTCTGGTTTCAGAAGATCCTTGGGAGGGAAGATCTCATTGCTTACTAAAGGTGTAGACTCTTTAGCAGAATAAGCAGCATTTCTGCATTGCTCTCAGGTTTGTCTTGCCAATGGCAGACCGTGAATGCAGTGGGAACTGACCATTCTTGACCAAGAACGCCCCTTGGGAGCACTGAAGCAATGCCTGGGATAGATCGTCAACTATGTCTTTGCAAGTCGCCTTCAAGCATAATACTGCTTATTTTTAGTAGCCTTTTGCCTAGCACATACAGCATTCAAGCCTCTTCCATCTGAAAACTGCTACAATACAAGATTTCTAACTATTCTCTAGGACTAAGAAGTGACCAAGACACTTCTATCTTGTGTCAGCCTGCAACTCTTCATTTGAGCTGCTCTTCCTTCTTGTCTGGATTACAACCCAGAATTTGAACTTAAATTGCAGGTTAGTGCACAAAAATGGATGTTGTCTTTGCTTTTTGAATACCAAGAAACACCTGCTTTTTTTTTTTTTTTTTGAGTTCAAAGCAGAACTCTCTGTTTCTGAAATACCTTTAGGTAGAATAGTGGGAGACCTCCTTTTTCCCATTTGTATTCCCATTCTCTTAAAGAAATTGTTCTGCAATTTGCTTCACTATGCCAGCACAAATTTGTTGGAAGAATGTTGATAGCATGACAGCTTCATGTTAGCAGGATCTATGCTAGCTCAGGTCCTGTGTGTCACACTATTCTGACTTCATATTAATTTAGGTATTGGACAGCCATTACAAAAATAAAACCAAAATAAAAGCAAAAGGCCTGTAGAAGTGGTGTATTATGAATGCGCTTGTGTGTCCATGTCTCTAATCCAGGTCAAATGTATTGGTGACCTGGCATTTTCCAGATTTGGTACTAATGATAGTTTAAATACAGCTTGAGAAAAACTTCTTTATCAGACTTATTTGATATTTTTTCTTAAAATCAGAAACCTTCATTGTAGGTTTCTTGGGATCTGAGGATGGCAGTTATTGGAACCAGCTGTGAGGATGGATACTTACAGTAAAAAATTCACATCAAATGAGTAGATTTTTTTGAGGTCTGGAAATACTTTGAGTCCAGTATTGAAAATACCGCTAAAAAAAAAGGAGAAACAGAAAAAATTACATGTACTGGATCACTGAACAACAACAAAAAATGCATTTAAAGTGTTTGACAATGCAGGATGGTTATTTCATCCTCTCTATTGTCAATCCATTTGTTTATAATCAATTGTCCAAAATAGAGGGATGCAAGAACAATTGAAAAAATTCAAAATAATGGATTTATGATAAATTATAGAATCTAAAAAATGGGAACACAGAATAATAAGACAGCTAAGCAGATCTGCAGAGGAAAGTAGCTTGTGAAGTTTCACTTGAGAGTTTAAGGCTTCTTCCGCTAATAGTCTGGACCCCCAAATCCTCTGTCTCGTTGAGGTTAAGACCTGATCATATAGCTCTAAAAAGGGAAACTGTCTTAAAATGTGACTATGCTTAATGCTTCTTCTTTCTCAACTCCTGTATAGTGGAAATAACTTAAAATATAGTTCTCAATATTTAAAACTATTTTCCTGAAATGAAATTTTTTTACTACCTTTTTTTTTTATTAGTATTATTGCTTTCACATCTATAGGAGAAACCTGGAAAAATCCTTCCTCCTTGCCCCAGCGCCCCCCCCGCCCCGAGTCCTTCCTAGTGTCTTCCAAACAATTACTCAAAATCAGAGAAGTTTCTTTAGCAATTCATGGGAATTTTTCACAATTTCTTTCTGCAGTAGATATTGTATGAAATCTGGTGTATATAGGTGGGCTTTTCGCATTTGGCTGACAGGTATGCTTTAAAATCCTGTGTAACTATCTAGCAAAAAGATGAGTATATATCTGTTGTGTCTGTTCTTCCCACTATTCCCTACAAAAATAGAGTATGACAGCACTTACTGTGAGAAGAAACTAGCTGTGGAATTTTGCCAAGGAACATCAGTGTATTCTAGATATTTAATCAATAAGACAAATGGGAAAATTACTGATGAATTTGTGAATGTTTTCTTTTCTTACAAAAGTAGTAGAAGTTCCAACCCATACCCTATCTGGCTTTCTGTCATTAAAATAAAACAACAGGGAAAAACATGGCAATCAGTTCCAAAATAAAATGCAAAGAAACAAAACTGCTATAATGTAAGGAGTCATCTGTGAAATTTAGGTGCCGACTTGTTACAGGTGCTAAATACTTACAGGTATTTCAAAACTGGGAGGTTCTTAAATGCATCTGGATCTATGTAATCCAAGTTTCTAAGATTTCGGATTTCACTGGAAAAAAGGGAGAAACATTGGTAATTAATATTTAATTACTTATCCCAACAGAAATCAGAAATGTTAAAATGAAATTTCAGGGACTTAACTCCTGCAACAAGCTTTTTGTACTAGCCAGCGCTAGCCCAAGACCACTATGCATTCTGAGCAATCTTACAGTGATGCATTATCATCTGGATAGATGCCCTCCTGGAGACTGGCTACTTGAAGCAGGGGGGTAAGAAGCACCTGAGATTTGATTATGGATCCTTTGACTGCATGGTCCTAAAATCAAAACAAGTACTCTGTGTTAATGGCTATTACTTTGAACACAGTGAGAGTTTTGTGACTGCAAAGTTGAGTAAAAAGAAAAGTTAAGTAAAACTTTCAGTATTTATATATAATAATCCTATCAAATTACAACCACCTGTGTAGCTTATAATTTTATGTTCTGTTTTTCTCATTACTTTCTTCATGTGCCTAACAATATTTTGTATTATTTTTCCTGTCTCTTTCGCAGAACTCATCAAAAGGTGGCTCAGGTCACTTAAATTAACTTTGTTCTGAGACTTGAAATGGGCACACTCTTCACTGTATAGCCATGTCCAGCAGTTTAGAGGATAGCGTATCTCTGTTATATAATGACGAAAAACAACATGGACTTCATTCCTTACATCTTCTGTCCATGGTTAAGTCTTTAAATACTTCTACCCAGGCAACAGCTTGGTCTGCAAATGGCTTTTTAGTTTGCACATGTTGAAAAACCAACCTGGCACTAATCACAGCTATGGCCATGATGGGTGTTTTCTGTAGGTGCCCCTCCAGCCATCATGATCATTGCCTGGAGTCATGACTCTTCCCCATTTCTCTGAAATGTTTGTCTCTTCCCTTAATGTAATTTCCCTCAATCTTTCTCATTCCTCTATTTTCTATCAGATTTCTTTCTTTTCTATCCACAATGACAGTTAGCACTGCCTGCACCAATTAGACTGTGCCAAAATTCCCTGTCTAGACTCACTAGAGCTACTGAATTTTCATCTTTTATTAAAAAGGCCACACATACTCTCCCCCATCATATGCAGACTTTTCATTTCCTGGCCTCTTTACTGTCTCCAGAAGAATATGGACAGTTTTGCATGGTTTTTTCTATTTCTTTATCTTAAACCAGCTCTGGACACTGGTCTCATATCACTGCTGGAACAACACTCAGCGTTTCTTAATATAGAAACCATATAGAAAGTATGGTGCCAGTCTTCCTCCTGATGCTAGCAGTGGAGCAGCAGGTTGAAGAAAGCACTTCTGCCTACATATATAGAGAAATTTGATGAAGATAACAGGTAAAGATGGCATAGTGGTGCAGGTTATAACCGTGGGTGATGTTCTGGTCTTAGGTCAGTCCAAGATGTGCTACCACTGGACAGAAACTCAGTGGGCAGAAACCAGTAGTATTTAATTTACCATGGCCTAACAGTGCCAAGTAATCTACACAATTTAAGAATCAGAAAATCAGAGTTTAAGGCTAACTCTGCCACTGGAATTATTTTTACAGGATAAAATCAACCCAGACAAGTTGTCTAAGGAATAAAAGTGGGAAAAGAGACTGAGGACAGTAGATACCAGTACAAAGATTTCAACTTCTCTATATACTGTTGTACTGACAAAACAGTTCTGCTCCACCTTCAAGTCTTCAGTTGTTATTCTGTTTACTACAACACTGCAGGGAAATGAGGATTTACCTTTTACTTGCTTGTTAAACTGATATTATTAATAGCTATAGTACTGCTACTAAAGTGCTGCATTCAAATATTCTTCATGTCTGTTAGCTAGTTTGAACTGTAGCTGTGTTTCTGTATTTAAAATAAATCCTCTCAGTGTCAGTTTCTTGCTTCTTTCAAATTATTTTATTAGTTATGTAGCTATCACACTACCATCAGTGGAACTTGCTCCGTAAACTTTAACTGACATGTTTTTTCCGTCACTGATTGCCTTCAAAATTTTGGACTCATGAGCTTCCTGGCCTGATACTGCTCTGTTGTGGACCAAACATATTCCAGGGAAAGACAGTCTTCAGATCAGCCTTCAGCCTGGAAATGGATGATGCTTTGGATTATTACAGAGTCATCAGGTTTTGGCTTGTTGCTATTCACAGTATTCTGCATAAATGATTTGGATGAGGGTACTGGAAGTAAGAATTTGAAATCTGCAGATGGTACTAAAATTGAAAGAGCAAAATAATGTAATGAGATACAATTTTGGTTTATTAAGTAACTGGGCCATGAGAGGACATGTGCTGTTTAAAAAAGGCAAATGAAAACCTAATTAATCTGGGAATACAATATTTTAAACTGCCAGATGAGACAGCACAGTAAAGAGAGAAAAGCTTAAACAATGTGAGCAAGGGAATCAATATGATTCAACTGAACACTGGGGAAAGGTGTATATCCCTGCTGTTCAATTTACTTGAATTGGTAATGCTAGGATTAGAAAAGAAGTATGCTTTAATATATACTCTTCTTATACTTGCATTTCATCCTACACTTTGTATTATAGAGATGTCTTAAAGCCCAAAAGGAAGAAAAGGGCCCATTGCGAAGCAGATAGTTGCGTAGAAGTCTCTAGTCAAAATAAATGAGAGAGAGGATAAGAGAGATATGAAAAGGTAAAAGGTGATTTGACAAAAGTGAATGTTATGCTTAAGGAAAAAAGTGAGGAGGAAAATCCAATATTCCCTACTTCTAGTCCAGTCAAATGTGCCTCCTGCATTTGACTGGCCTGAATATGTGGCCTCTCATCTCATCTGCATGAAAAGGAGGAAGATCTTCAGTTCCATTCATGAACTGTACAGCTGTCTTGTTTTAAACACCTAAACATCATTACTCTTAAGAGTAGTGGAAGGAATTCCCCCGTAAAATCACAGATTTAAAGGATATCTAGTACTCTATTGATAAAGGAGCAATTAACATAATTAACATAATTAACATAATTAACATAATTCATAATAAGTTAACAGGATACTGATACACAAACTGAATTTCACAATTTCTTTTACAGTAATCCATCATAAGTAATATACTCAAAGGTGCATAAATGTTATATGATACTAATTTTCAAATTGTAATCAAAAGACTCCTCTGGTGTAAAGATTAATCCCAAAGGATCCATAAAGCTAAGAAGAGCAAGTCGATTATCAGTAAATTCGTTAAGCAGAGTTTGCACTTTATCATTTAGCTTTTATGAATTGGTGAGTTGAAAAGATTGAAACTCACTAAATTAAAAAGTTAAGGTTCTTTGAAAAGCAGCTCTAGGAAAACTACTAGTAGACTTAGCTGCCTAAAATGCAGATAAAGCCAAAGAGTATACTTAAAAATGTCTACTAAGCTAGTTCCCAGATATCTAAGTGTTTATGAGAACTGATTTTAAATGACTTTTGAAATGCAACTTTGACACACTCTACAAACACAACTTAATCATACCATACAGCAATGTAACAATTCCGAGTCCTTCTGGGAATGAAGTGCTTTTAAGATACAAAACACACTGAGACAGTTAGTAGGCGTTTTTGTTCACCATTGATGCAAGAAGGCAAAAGGTGCCCGGAAAAAACATTTCACTTGGCAGTCCTAACCAAAATTACCTAGAGATAAGAAAGAAAGAGGTTGCTACCTACCCACAAGATAACAGAATCATTGTGGAATATTTACAAAATTGTTCAAAGTTACTTTACAAACTATTCAACTTCTCCATTTTTAGAAGTGCATAAACCATTTAAAACTGGCTTATTTGTCCTTTAAAGACAATTGATATTTGAGAGTTGATATTCTGGCGCTCAGACTAGGAATTAAAAATGTACTAGGTTCACAATCAAACCACCACGTGACTGTCCATGAACAGCAACTCAGTTTTGCTTTTTAAAGAAAATACACAAAAAGCTTTATCATGTCAAGAACAGGTATGTAGAGAAAGTCACTTAATGATATAGACATATGTCGAGACTTACAAATAATTATGAACTGATGTTCAGTCACAAGTGTAACTATTTAGTTCCAAATCCAAATGAATCTAAAAATGAAACTAATAACAACTAGTCAAATATTAGTCAAATTAATTAATTGAGACATATGTTTGCCAGGTAACTTCTAGAAAAATTAATATACTACTTAACATTCTATATGAATTTAGTAACATTAAAAAAAGCACAAATATTTATATATTTAAGTGGATTCCAAGTTTCTTTTACCAGATATGTTTTTCCTATCTGCCTTGCAATATTGACTCATCCTTGAGTTTGCTTAAGCTCAGTATTCAGAAATTATAAATCTGGCCATAGAGTAGCAATATAATCATGTTATGCTGAGATACCTACAAAGACTAAGGATATCCGGGTCAAAAATTCTGAAATGTTTTAAATAAGATCTTTTTTTTCCTCTCTTGTTATAACTTGGGGCTCCTCTCTACCATCTTAGACTTACTTCATCTATAGCTTCCTTGGCTTCTCTCACTTCTACATCTACTTCCATGTTTTATTCTCCTCCTACAGGCAAACTATGTTATTTCATCTGCATGCACCTGTGCAGCCTTTGCACCACTGGCACCAGAAAACGGGCTTAGGCTATTTCAACAGCCTATTCCCTATCTCCAGACTGCAGAATTTAACAAGATTTTTCTGCACAACACTTATCCCTGTGCCCTGAAATTCACTGCAGGTATACAGCAGTCCCCCACAAATCTCTTCAATCTTCCTCTCCATTTGCTTCTTATGTTACTTCCATCAAATCACTCTTTCTTTCTGCAGCGCTGTATCCCACGGCCTGGCATCACAAGCTGTCCAAGGGAAGTGCAACCCTGGCCCAGAGGGTGGTGAGGCTGCCCTGGCCCTTGGTTCCATCCCACTGCAGCTCACTGCAGAGATGGAGAGTGGTCCCCCTCAGCTCTCCAAAGGACATCACATACATGAGGGCCAGCCACTTGAACCATTGGCCCTGTTCCCAAATACTCAGAGAGCTTTTTATCTGGTTGTGTAAGAGGAGAATACTTTTCAAGTGAGGAGAAGAGAGTAGGGAGAGATCAGAGGAGAGAGAGCAGAGACACAGAGAAGAGAGGAAAAGAAAGAATGATTTTTTCTGGGGTTCCTTTCACAGGAATGTTTCCCTGAGAAAAAAAGACCTAATTACAAAAGGTTTTTATTTAGTGTGATGTTACCAAGCTGCAGCTCTACTAGTAAAACAACCACACAGAGATATTGACTGATAATCAGACACTTTCACAATTACATCTAGAAAAAATAAATACTTATGTAATTGTATGGGAAAGACAGTTCTGAATTTGCAAGCAGGTTAAGTTTGACTTACAGACATACTTAAAAAAGAAGAAACAAGAAACAATTGTGAGACCAATTTAACACAACTGGGGGAAAAAAACAAACCAGCAAAATCTTGTCCCTTATTTACATCTTCACAGAGTGGGACTTTTGCCATTACTTATAACTGAAATAAGATCTGGCTCATTAAAATACAGCATGTGATCAGTATCCTTAGTTTGCAGAAGTTGCTCAGTACTTGAAAGGCATAGATTCATAAAAATATGACCTATGCTTAAAGAGAGCTGAAGTCTGGAGGGAAAAGAAAGTCAGGACAGAGGCACAAGAAACAAATAAGGACCAAGAAAATGAATTGCTGAAGATCAAGGCAGATGCACACTATGAAGCTTGGCAGACAGGGATCATGATGAACACAGGTTGCCTATTCACATAACACTTGACTTAAGCCAAAGCAATTAGTTCCTCCCTTCTACAAACACTGAATTTTCTCCTAAGAAGTTCTTATATTTAAAAACCAATATTTTTAAAATGAAACCCTGTGTATAAGTTGAAATTAGGGTAAAAAGATTAGTTTTATTTACGTAAAACTTCACTTTAGGAAAGTTCAATGAAAAACAAGCTGTAAAAATGGAACTCTGTGAAATGACTTTTCAAAACTGTTAGAGTAACCTCAAACTCCTTTAAAATACCTTGATATCTTAACCCAGAATTATTTTAGCAATAATACTTTGAAAATACTATGTAAATGGAGAACATTAATCAAATGCATAGCACAACAAATAAATTTAGCCCCATATAGTTCTGCTGTTTGGATCAAATCCAACAGTGATAAGTGTTAACAAATCAGGAATTATGGAAGCAATTCATAAAAATTATCAGATTTATAAATTGTTTTCTATCACATCTTATATGCAACCATCTGACTTACCAAATGCCTGGGTATTCCCTGATTAAATCATACATGTTTTCCAAACTTATTTTAAAAACCTGGCAAGCACTTTTGAGTGGTAGAGCCCTTCTTTGTGGGCTATCTGCAAATGCTGGGGGGTTGCCTATAACTTCTGTGAATTCTGATGTTTTGCCCTGGGTAGTATTTTTGACTCCTGTACAGAAGAAAAAAGAAAAAGTATATCTTGTATGTCTGTGTACAGTTGCTTTTTTGGTAGTGCCTTGTGAGATATGTAAGGGGTCCACATTACTAAACTCCTTGTTATAGCAGATCAGGGAGCATTTTCATCATGCCCTTCCCACAGCCTGTGCCGTAGGTGATGTGAGTGTAGGTGCCCATGGGCTCTGCTGAGTCCTGCCCGGGCCTGCAGCTTCCCACTCACGGACAGCACATCCAGGCCTGGGGTCTGGCAGGGTGTGATAACACAGGGATTTTGGAGCCCTCTGCTGTGCCCTCCCTTCATGGGAGCCATGGCAGAGGCCTGCTTATGGCAAGGGGCACTGGCTGTCCTCCCAGGCAGGAATCTGAACGTGCTTTGGAGGCGATTAGAGAATGGAAGAGGATGAGAGAAAAGGCTTCTACTCACATTCCTCATCACCTTTAGGTAGCAGAAATTAGTGCAAATTAGGCAGTGTTATAGAGCATATCACAAGAATGAGTGCCTTGGGAGGCAATGGCAACACTCGAGCTCCATCCACCACTCTGTCAAATTGGTCACACATTTAAAAGGTGTGCATTTTGTGGAAGAGTTCTTTATATTCAAAGACTTACATTATAATACTCTTAGAGGGAAATTCATTTTGTGTTATGAATTCAGTCTCCACTTGGAATCTAATACAGAAACAACAGAAAACAGCCATCTAGCCAGCTGGCTCCTTTTTCCTTAACCTGTTCCCAAGAAGCCTTTCCATCCATAAAAGATAAAAACAGCAAGCTACTACACTGCGTATTGCATGGAAGAATCCTACAATGAAATGTGATGGCCCAGGAGCATTTTATCTTTAACTTCTAATAAAATGAACCACAAAAGAAGTACCACATGAGGAATTTGTAGTGCATAGTGGCAAATGCTTTTTTCATTGCTGATAAAATGTGCTGCCAGTAAATGTTTCATCAAATGTTCATTTGTATTAAACAAGAAATTCTAAAGGCAAAACAACTGTGAAAGAGAACATGAACACAACAGGTCTGGAAAAAAAATCTACAGAAGAGGGAATGGTATTACAACCAATGAAAAGTACTGATATTACACTGAAATCTTCCTCTGAAACTCTTTCAGGAATACTACTGGAGCGTGTTACTGGACTGAACTAAGTCTCAGGATTCTGCACTGTACTTCTTGCTGTGTGTGTTAGGTTCTCTCAGAGGAGTCACTTATACTTTCCAGTATTAGTTTCTCTCTATCTGCAGTAACAGTAATGGTATTTTCTCCTGTAACTTTTTTAGTCTTTCTGTTTCACACTGTGTAAACTAAAGGGGAAAAAAAAATCATAGAAAACAGAGCAGTGTTAAGTTGATCATTTAATTCAATTTCCTTCTCTGAGTGATTAAATAGATTTATGAAGTTTCTGATCACACAGCTTTAAAGGCCTGCAGTGATAGGGACTATGTCTCCAGGAAAACAATGCTAGTGTTTACTTATGGCAGCCATACAAAAAACACTTCCTACAGTCTAACATGAATTTCATATATTCTAATTTAACCTTATTATTACTTTATCAAACATCAGTGTGGAAAATGGGTGGTAATTTTCACCCCTTACAACAACCTTAAAGGACGTATCTGCCTCTGGCATGTTTTCTTCCTGGACACAGAAGCTTTTCTTCTCTGACAATGTTTTCTGGATCCATGATGACCAACAGTGCTCTCCCATGGAACCTCTGCAAACAGAAATCTTCTCTGAAGTATGACAAACTGTAGCTCATCCTGATGAGCTTTACAACAGTGGCATACTTTCCATTCCCTCCTTTGGATCACTTGTGGAAACATGGAAGAGTACCAGATACAGGATGGATCCTATGAAGGTCTCTATTCAGTACATTACGTTCGCATTTTAACAGGGTCCTGAGGAATGACAGGAACTCTCTGGATGCAGCTATCCTATCATTACTGTAACTATCCTAGTGCATCATTTGGTGAGGACCATCAGAACAAAAAGGTATAAAAGCACTTCTCAGAAGCCTTCTTCCATATTATTCCTATTCCATACAATAACCATATAAACACTTCATTTTACTAGTGCATTTTCAGAATGATTACTTATTATTCTTCATGTCTCCAGCTAGTGCCATTTTGCTCTGTGCTCTGGCCCTTCTGGTTTTATTTCTGGTGCTTATATTACTGTTTTACACTTACCTTGCAGTTATACCTGCAGTAATTCTTAACTGCCATTTTATTTCAACTTGCCATCAATTGCATGATGTAGCCCCACATATTTTTCACTATATCTACCTACATTACTATGGGAGGATACAGAACAGCAAGGAAACAAAAAAGATGTATGGAAAGAAAGCACAGTAAAATTAGCTCAAAAAAAGAGACTGACTTATTCCACATTATGTAGAAAGGAAATGAGAAAAGGAACATTTAGCTATAAAGGAGACAGGAATGACAACTCAAACACCATCATGTATGTTATTTCCACACATCCCAAATTTATCTCATTGCTGTATTCATTTATTTAATTACAGTACTTACATGTGAGTGACTTTACTTAAACTGCTGAAGGAATGGGCCTCCAGCCTCTGAAGTGTTTCATCTATAGAAATGTAGCTAAACACCAACAAACAGAAAAATAAACAGGTCTCAGACATTGGGAAGACACTGCTAGTGCCCATCATACCACTTCATTTTTCCTCTCAGTATTTTTCTCATCCACCTATCATGACACTGCCAGAGACATGGACAGTATCTGAGGGACACACTTTTAAAATCCTTTTAAGGATTTTGATTTTGACTGATTCTTTAGATGCACATTATACTGCAGAATACAGTGAAACCAAAACAACACACAACAGTGCTAAGTAGCAGCAAAAGCAGACACCAGTCTTTCACAGTTCAGCATCATATTTCTTCGCTTTTCCCCTGCTTAAGATCACCTTGGATACCTCCAGGGGAATTTAAGCCTCAGGTAAATTGGCACTTTTCTATATATCAGAGAATTAAAAAAAGGAAGGAAAGAAACGGAGATGATCCTTGGGCCACCACTGCAACAACTGTTGCAGTTTCTGTAGAGAGAGACGGGTCATCGGGGCAACTGGTGCTTTGATTGCAGAGTTAAAAAGTGTGCTAAGACATGGATTTCGAGAGAAACTCTAGCCATAACAGTGAGTGTCATAGAGCATGTAAGGAGTAATGTGGCTCAGAAAAAAAGCCAGACAGCAAGCCTAAGAAATATTTATTTGCATACAGTTCAGAATCCATTGCATTTGTACTAATGGTGATCTATGGAATGTGATGAGAAAATAGCTCTACAGAGTCTCTTCACCATCACGAGGAGAATGATAACATTGTAACTACTGTTACATGCTTTACCAATCATCAGATGACTAATAGCACTAACTGGATGGGAGTTTATGTCTTTTCCAGACTGGAGCTAAAAGCATATTACCTGAATTAATTTTAACTCTTTAACTATGAGATTTATTTTTGTATTGGTCACTTTGGAGATGTATTCAACTGTCTTTGAAAAGATACCAGAAAAGTAACAGGTAGAGATTGCATGACTATCAGATTCTCTTTCTAGAGTAATATTGTTTTTCCAAAGCTATTAGCCTCTTTCAAAAGGTAGGAAGATAATAAAAGAGGGATACAATAAAAAAGTATTCCAGTTTGTACCTCTGTGATTGAGTGTTGCAGAATTAGATGTTTATGTGAGATATTTTAATTTTGTTCTCCTGTGAGTAATGATGTCTGTTGCCCAGGAAATTGGGGGTTTAGTCTTGAAAGAAAATTAATTATTGAAATCTAACAGACCCTACATTTTAACATACCAAAAGATACGTTATGTTAACGACGTATTATAAAACATAAAGTTGCTATATGTAGCAAACAGACATATATAAATCAGTTTGTCAGAAAATTAAAACCAGATAATGAACAGAGATTACATCCTCATGCCAGGGCTAGGAAGTAGAGGAGTACCTTTTTTGTGCTCTGTAGTCAAAATGAGTCACCTCACATCTGGCAGGCAGGTGCTTTTCTCTCACATATGAGAAGAGGCAGAGAAGAGGATTCCCTCTCCTCTCTCTCACCCCTGCAACTATCATGTGCCTTCCATGATTCATGTCACATTTTTACTATATGCTGCCTGGTTCGGGCCTGACTGAGGTATAGTTTTATATTTTTCAACCGTGGGATGCAGTGAGAAGGAAATAGCTTATTTTCTTTGTGTGTTGACCTCTGCTTTTCTGCTTCATAATCATGTATATTTGTGTGAATTAATTAAATCACACCATCATTGATGGAAGGGAAATGAGTAGTTTTATTTGCTTTAGGGTCATGTAGATAAACACCCAAACCCCACGCAAACACACTCAAAATCTCCTCTGAGATGGGGATGTCAAACAGAAACATGTATTAATGGCACATAAACATTTACTTCTAAGTGTTCAGAGTGCCTCCAAAAACCTGTGGCCTCTGCCTATTGAACACATAATATCACACACTAAATGTAAGCAATAAAAATCAAAGTAATCAGAACTGGAAGGAGTTGCATCAGAAGAAGAGGGAAAGCATGTTTAAATTCCCATTTTGAATGCATGTTACTATTCAGCACCTCCTCTGCCTACCAGCTGTGTTTAATTTGCAGGATTTCAAAATGCCTTCAACACCCATCATGAATGCAATGACAGCTTAAACACCAAATGCACAATTTCAGAGAATGTCTATTTGCAGACAACACAATCGCCTATTCAGAAAGAGCCTGAGAGCACAGGATTTGTCAGATCAAGCAGCCACAAGGGCCCCTCCCAGCCCTTATTTTCTTCCTTCTCCGTCTCTCCACCTTTTTTGCTTTTTTCCAGCCTCAGCACTCCCTGTGTTGCAGAAAAATGGTTGCATAGGGGAAAATGTGCTTTACATGGGGCTGCTGGCAGAGAGCACTGTGGGATGCAACTTTGTGTGGAGAGGCTGTGGAGAAAACACTCCAGGGAGCTACAGGTCAGGTGTCTGTGAGGCACTCATGAATGTGACCCCAAAGCACCACCCTAAGCCCAGGAGAAATGTTCCTTATCCTTGCCCTTAAAAATAAAAATACTGAATGTTCCATATGTCCTTAAGTCAGTAGGAAACACCAGGTGAATCCCTTCTACCAAGACTGAATGTATTTGCATCTTTAAGAATGTAAACCAGAAATGTCTTTGCATTTGAATATCCTATAAAACTATTTTGTATTCAATGATGCCTTTCTGACAGGAGTTATATTTGCAGTTGAACATGTAATTAATATCTTTTTCTTTCATTCCCGTGGAAAAGCAGCACAGGGAAACAGTCTAACTTCTGGCTACCAAGAGTACATATATATGCATTCATTTATGAGAAACTGTAGCTCTAAAATTTTTGTTTGAACTAGGTTCATAAAGAGGACAACTACATTTTCTTTTCAGTACAGAGGAAAAAAGTGTTTATTTGTGGAAATCATATAGTAGAAACCATATAGTAAAATGAAGTGCTGTACTTGGAACAGTAAACACAATCTATATCACCCTACTGACACTTCAGAACATTTTCTAGATGAATTTACCAAACCAGGAATGATCTGGTAATTTTCATTGCTGATGGAAATTATGGGCTGAGAGAAGCAAATGAAACATGTGGTACCTTAGAGGCCAAGATATACACATAAGAGTTGTAGTTAAAATACAGGTACTGGTTCCCTAACCTGAAGTTTATATCAAGAAGGTGGGAGTTAATGTTTTGTGGTAGTTGTAATGCTATAAGAAGTATCCAGACAGGCATTGACACTATTCAGATCTAAACTGCTGGTTTTGGAGGTTTTGGAGGCATATTTAGAGAAGGGTTCCCTAAATTTTTCAGACGAACACCTATTATTTTACAAATTCACAAATATTACAATGGTAAATGAGGCTGTAGATATTCAAGAACATTCAGTGCAGGTAGCTCAGTGTGCAGCTGCAGTGCCAGCTGCAGGTGGAGCTCTGGGTGGCGGGATTCTGAGGCAATGGGCCATGGAGTGCCAACCCTTTGCACAACAAAGGGCACGAGGACCTGTGGTGCCAGCCAGGGGACCTGACACAGCTGAGACACAGCAGGACCTGAGGACCCCAGACAGTGAGGGTATAAAAGCTCAGGGATTTCTTTGTTTGGGGTCCCTCCTTGGAGCCACTCAATTCAAGCTGTTATTTTGTTATTTAGTTATTGCACCAAGAATAAACTATTTGAAAGATCTGGACATTTGAGACTCTCTTATGGGAAATCTGGGGTCCAGCCAGTAAGGAGACCTGGTTTGACTGCATGAGGGTGGGGTGTGTGGCTCCAGAGGTATCTCAGTCCCAGCTCCAAGTAGTGTGTGAGTGACTACCAGAGTGGCTTCTGGATGGTTGGACAGGGAAATTTCTTTAACATAGCCACCTTCAATGAGACAGATGTTGATATGAGGCAAATAAGTAGAGGCTGCTGGTTCTGCTTTTGTGGACTGTAACCATACATGTGTTTGCACACAGAGGGAGTGACACAATGGAGGTCCCTCTCACATCACACAGACACTAATATTTTGGTGAAAGTCCACCTCTAGTCTACCTCTATGCCACATGGTCTCCAATGAGATGAGTTACAAATCACGCTGGCAGCTGGAAACAAATTTTTAGCCAGGACTAGGAATTGAATATGTTAATTTTTAAGGAGCGAAAAAATGTCCCATAATTTGCAGACTGAAAAAAAAAAAAGTTTTATAGCCTTATTTATCACATTGACTTCAATAAAGGTGTGGTCTTATCCACAAGTGCCTAGAATTCTGTCCTATAGCTGATTCAGGTTATTAAACAGGATTATTACCTGCAGTTCTAAAATGTAAAATGAGGTAACAAAGGTATAAGAATATTTTCTTTCCACAAGTTTTTAGAAGACAGAATTTTGAAGAAGGAGAGTGATTTTTAATAAAATAGCTAAAAAACAATATCAGAAACAGAACTTACATCCTAGAGATGTTGGGGAGATTGGAAAAAGCATCACTTGGAATTGTTCTTAGGTGAGTCTCCATAAACCTCCTAGAGGAATAAAAGTTTGACAGTTAATATCCTTTGGGAAGTACAATTTAACATTAAAAAGTCCTACACAACTTCAGCTCTGCTCCAATATTTTTATTTTTATCTTTCCTTTCCCCAGTGTTGCTTTCTTTGCCTAATTTCTATTCCTGTTTCATTACGTGACTTGCTTTGTTTGGTGTGCTCCCTCAATCTGAATTACAACCTTCTGCATCATCTCTCCTAGGGAACTCAGGGGTGATGATAGACCTCCCCAAACTCCAGAGCACGACCAGCAAACATATTTACCAATGAAGGCAATGAGAGAAAAAGCATTTTTATAATAAATTCAGGCTCCACAAAGATTTCCCATCTCTCATTCTCAGCAAGACATTCAGATATATCAGCCAAAATTGAATTAGAGCATACAACCTCCACAGAATTCTCCATTTTCTTTGTAATAAATGTAACACTCTTCCTCCCTAAACTGCTGATGTGGGAGTGTCATGTACCTTACCCATCTGCAGGAGATTTCAGAAAAGCAGGCAATATTTAAGGGAGATAGTTATCAACAGCCAAATTCTTAACAGAATGAATCTCCAGCAGACTGACTACTCTAAAAAACCAAGGACAAAACGTTTTAGAAAATCAGCCTATGATATCTGTTGAATTTACAGTTACAACCTGTCATTGTTGGATTAGGTAATCTTTGGTTTTCCAGTACAGTTTGGGAATACACTTACATAATTTCTAGTCAAAGAATAATCTGAAGAACAATCAAGAACAAATGATAAACTTTTTCCATAGTGGCTGTTTAACAACAGTTCAAGAGAAAGGAAATAAACAAATCAGAATGATTCCCTAATTCTGTTTCCTGTTTCATAATGTGAAGTATCTGATTACTATAATTTTATTTGATTTAAACAGACAAAAATATTATCATCTTAAGATTTACCAAGCTTCTGGAACTTGCATACAAGAAGTAAAATTATCTGTAGAAATTCTTAAAACTTTCGTCTTGAATAAAAATATAAATAAAGAGAATGTACATTCCAGTAATCCCAAGGGAAGTCTCTACTTCCAAGTATGCCTGCCTTACTCCATATACTTGTTACAAGAATGAGTAAGGAGAATGGAAAGACTTCTACTTTTCCAAAAAGTGGGTTGATGCTTCTCCCGACCTCCATACATCTGGCTCCAACCCAGCCCCTGATCAGGGGAATGTGAATTGTCAGTTGCTTATTCCCCTGCACTCATAGCACTGTGACACCCATACCAGTGCTCTCCCAACCTTCTCCATGCTCTATTTCATACTATTGCTTCCTTCTATTATCACAGTCCTAGACTAAAAAATTGTAGAAAACAGCTGCTTAGTCCATCACAGCCTGCTGATCTTACTGTTCTGTTCCAACATCTGTCTGTATTTCCAGGCCTTTGAGGAAGCTGACAGTGATGACCATGAAAGTTCTGTTCAGACAGGTTTCAACAAATCCTAAAGTAGAACAGTGACAATGAGGACCTTGCCAGGTTGGAGAAGTGGGCCGATTGGAACCTTACACAGTTCAGCAAGTAGAAAGTGCAAAGTCCTCCACCTGGGGAGGACCAACACCAGGGCCCAGCACATGCTGGGGGACAACTGTCCGGAAAGCAGCTTTGATGAAAAGAACCTGGGGTCCTGGTGGACACCAAGTTAAACATCAGCCAGCAACGTGCCCTTGCTGCAAATAAATCTAATGGTATCCTGGGTGCATTAGGAGGAAAAGGCAGTTCTAAGGCTTCCACATGAGACTGTTGGAACTAAAAACCCAAGAAAAATATAGTTTAAGTCACTTCTGACAATCCAAGCTCACTTTTAACCTCTCTTATGGTCCTCTGGTCCTCTGTTCACCTAGAAAATGCTGACTCACACATAATTACACCCCATTCGCAGCTATTACAGGCACTAGTATTTAACCTATCGCTTAAAAATTACTCAATTTTCTAGAACAGGAAGAATTTAAACACCATTCTAAGTCTCTTCTTGACCTCCTGCTCTTATGTCAGACATTCATACCACTCCAAGAATGGAGTCAGGCCCATCATTCATGAACTACATTAACTGAGCTCACATTAACCTTTTATTAACATACTTGAAATTTATACTTCCTATCAGGAAAGCCTGGAAATTCTGGATGACATTTATTAATCAATTATATCAAATTATTTGTATTATGAAATGATCAAGAAGCATACCCTTCAAGGTTATATTTTGACCGAATGGCTGATAAATTTAATATATGAGCTGGAAGTGGGAGTATCATATTTCTTCCTACCTATCTGCTATGGTTTAAAGATTTACCAACATTCTGCAAATATGACCAAAAAAACCATAAAGGTTACAGGATGTGTTTAGGAACAGACTTAAAAAGAATAAAGAGAGACAATAAAGTAGAGGCAGGAGAAGAGAAGAAATAGCCTATGACAAAAACTTAGTTGTGTGGGGAAGCAGTATCAGAGATTGTCAGCAAAGCTAAAAGGCTCCAAGTTCATGTAACACACCTACTACATAAACAACCCACTAAATAGTAGCATGCAGCACATATTGACAAACTGGTGTTTATTAGAGCTGTCATTCCTCAGCTACTTATTGTCTTAACAGATTGCTGACTGAGTGCAAAGTGTCAGTGTTTATGCAGACCATAAAAGAAATTCTACATGCTAATTTCATTTTTTTCTGAGCAAATTATAACAAACAATGACCTTCCAGATTTTATATAGGAGAAATGACCATGACAGCTAGGCTAATGGCTAGGCAAACAGCTATTGACTCATTAGTTTCTAGGCTTTTGTATTCAAAGAAATCCAACACTACTAAACAAACAAAAATATTTTTTAAATTATTCCCAAATAAATGCATTGTCATCTTTCAGTGATGCAAAAATAGCTATAAAAAGGCATTTTACACAGTGAAATGCATCCTGAGCTTACCAGAAGATGATTACCACCTAGTGTCCAATGCTAGTATTACCAATGTGATAGGAATGAAAGGCACACAGCAAAGTAACTCTGAAAGTAAGGAATCACTTCCAAATATGCTAAAATTCTACATAGCTGCTTTCCTACAATTAACTAGCAGTCCAACAGAATAACATAAAACACACATCAAAACTGGCCCAGCTCTGAGTGTTTGGTACAATTCTGTACTGAAAGTAAGTTCTTAGTGCTAATGTAACCTCTTCCTACAAACTGAGGTACATGTGGGCACTGTCAGACTGTCAGGGCTAATTTATAGCAAAAGAGAAGTTTGCTAATTTATAGCAAACAGAAAATACCAAACCAGAATGTTGGAGCTTATCCTTGCTCAGTTTGTGATCACTCACTGCTTCTGACTGGATTTGATTAAAAAAAGAAAAGACTTTACAGGAAGCAATGACCCTACTGAATGTTACTTTCCATTTACCAGCAAAATAGTAGGCTGCTAATGTCACAGCCTACCTTGTGGATGAGGGAAAGGCTGTGGGTATAGTCTATCTGCACTTCAGTAAAGCCTTTCACACTGTCTCTTACAGCGTTCTCCTGGAAAAGCTGGCAGCCCATGGCTTGGACAGGTACGTTCTTCACTGGGTTAAAACCTGACTGGATGGCCGGGCCGAGGGAGTGGTGGTGAATGGAGTTACATCCACTTGGTAGCTGGTCACTAGTGGAGTTCCCCAATGGTCAGTATTGGGGCCAGTCCTCTTTAGTGTCATTACTGATGATGTAGACAAGGGGATGGCATACACCCTCAGTCAGCTTGCAGGTGACACTGAGGGGGAGTGTTGATCTGCTGGAGGGTCGGACGGCTCTGCGGAGGGATCTGGACAGGCTGGATTGATGGACCAAGGCCAATTGTCCAAAGTTCAACAAGATGAAGTGCTGAGTCCTGTACTTGGGACACAACAATCCCAGGCAGTGCTACAGGCTTGAGCATCTGGAAAAAGGCCTAGTGGAAAAGGACCTGGGGGTGCTGGGCAACAGCAGCTGAACATGAGCCAGCAGCAACCCCAGGTGGCCAAGGCAGCCAACAACAGCCTGGCTAGTATCAGGAATAGTGTGGCCAGCAGGACTAGGGAAGGGATCATCCCTCTGCACTTGGCGCTGCTGAGGCTGCACCTCCAATCCTGTGTCCAGCTCTGGGCTCCTCATTACAAGAAAGATATTGCGGTGTTGGAGCATGTCCAGAGTAGGCCAATGAAGCTGGTGAAGGTTCTGGAGGACAAGTCTTATGAGGACCACCTGAAGGAGCTGGAGTTGTTAACCTGGAGAAAAGGAGGCTCTCTATAACTATCGAAAGGAGCTTGTTGAAAGGTTTTCCCAGGTAACAAGCAATAGGACAAGTAAGTAGCCTAATGATAGGTACAAGTTGCACCTGGAGAGATTTAGACTGGATATTAGGAAAATGTCTTCAGAGAGAGACAAGTGGTCAAGCATTGGAAGAGACTGCTCAGGGAAGTGATTAAGCCATCAGCTCTGGAGGGATTTAACAGACATGCAGATGTGGCACTTAAGGACATGGCTTAATGACAGACTTAGCAAGTTTACAGTTGGACTTGATGATCCTAAAGATATTTGCCATCCTAAATGACACTATGTTCTATGATTTTATCATTTACCGTGCCTGAAACTGATAGTGTGGTTCCACTGTAGCCATTATGTCTTAAAAGGCCTACTCCTTGAACATAATACCTTGGAGATAAGTAAAAGACATGTAGACATGGTGATTAAGGGACATAGTTTAGTAAACTTGGCAGTACTAGACTTTTGGTTGGACTCAATCCTAAAGGTCTTTTCCAACCTAAATGATTCTATGATTCCATAATGCTATGGTTCTCATAAAAGCACAGCTCACCTCACATATATGCAAGTTCTTTGAAGAAATCAGAAAAAAGTGATGATTGATTTTTGAACTCATATTTTCAAAAAAAAGTCAGAAAGGATTTTAGGATCTTAGGAAAGATTTGAGACAAACTGGCTGTTAAACATAGTAAGAAAAGCTGGTTTACGGATTGACAGTAGGTTCAAGCAAGGACAAAAAAAAAAAGGAGGTAGTGAACACTGAATTTTCAGCATATAGGGAATTAATCAATGTATCTTTACTTAAAACTCTGACACTGAACACTCTGGGCTCCCTGTTCAGGCTCTTCTCATTTTCTTTTAATGTGGGAGTTGTAGTAAGCTGCACATAGATATGTTGTGATCTTGATGAGTCAGCTGCCATCAATACATGCCACTTTTATATCTTGCTATTTTTCCTCAATAGCCTGTCACCAGCCATTACTGAGGTAGCTGAAAAGACAAAAATCTTTCTATTCCCTTTGAGTGAGACGAATTGCCTTAGAGAGAGTAGGAATTACACAGATTCATTGCAGGGAGACTAAAACCTGTTGTTTACTGATGTAGTTTCGTAAAGAATGGTAATGCAACTTTTTGCCCACATCTTTTAGAAACTGGCCTCATAAGATTCCAATAAGATGTCAACTTTGATTACATGGTAAAAAAATATTTGGGTGGGGAATGGCTCCTGATCTACTGCCATTTACTTGTAGCAAAAAGAGCATGCTTGCTTTCTAACAACTGTTTAAGTAAAACTCTCTGTAAACACTCACATGACAAGTATGTCACAAAAAATGCAAGGTGCTCATTTAGGAATTTCATTTGTTTCACCTGCTTAATAAGTTGTAGAGGCACAGATAGGGCTCATGCGAACATCTAGTCTGACGTTCTGGATGATAAAAAGCATAACATTTCCCAATAGGTACAGTACTGCTTCTCCTTTTTTATTTTTTTGGGGTAGGAAAGTCATATATTGTTGGTTTAAAAGCAATACCAAAAAGAATGCCATACAATAACTGACAATTTGTTCAAGTGCTCAATCATCCTTGCTTTTTGTCTGTGTTTGTGGCTACTGGTGTGCAGTACAAAGTTGGAAAGTGTACTTAGGCACTGAATTTATGCACTTTGAATTGGCACTCTGGAGTGAATTGTCATTACCTGCATTGATTCCAAGAATTTCAGGCTTCAGATTTTGATCCTCTGAACTGCATTAAAGAAAAATGCTGTAATTATCCTGGAGTAAATGGCTGGGATAAATCCTTTCTCTCTCAAGATGAAATCTGGTCAACTGTAGCTTTATGCCACTAGATTTTGTGCAGTCTTTACCTTTTAAATGAAAGAACCTCAAATTCTCACAGTTAACGTGATCAAATGGCTCCTTTTTTGTTTTGATAAGTTGAACAGCTATGATCACAGAATTACAGAACAGGCAAGGGTGGAAAGGACCATAGTGGGTCATCCAGTTCAACCTCCTGCTCCAGCACAGTCATCCAAGAGCACACTGCACAGAACTGCATCCTGGAGCCTTCCACTGTAAGGTACATTTTTCAATACTTTATTTAAACCTGTGATTCCTTTCTGAACTGTTTCCAGCATTTCTACATCCTTTTTAAACTGTGAGCAGTAGAATTAAACCACCCATATTCTTTATTAAACATTTTTTGGCATAGAAATCCAGGCAGTTATCCACTGAGCATAACCAATACATCATTTTCAGTGTCTTTGGTTTTAAGAATAGTCTCTGCCTAACCTGTAGGAAAAAATCGTAGTTTGCTGTTCTTTCAAACGCTTTTTTCCCTGCCTGTCTATTTCAATGCACATTGTGTGCTTTACTTGGTTTACAAAATGTTCCAGCTCCATTTATTAGTGACTTGTCCTCTTCATTATTTTATAATTTTCACAGAATTTGTTCTCTGTTCGAGTCCTGTAATTCAGCGCCTTTGTCAGTCTCCCCATCAGAAAGTCTGCTTTCCTTCTTTTGTTGAATCTTGCAATATTTCTTGTTCGTATAGAGATCGTAAGCAATTTATACCCCTCACCTTCCTTCTCTCTCAAACTGTTGCAGTGCAAATAACTCCTCAGCTGAAAGATGTTTCTTATCAACTTGATAAAAAGAAGATGAAGTTATTATTTAAGAACCAACTCTGGACTTAACATCAGAGTCTAAATATGAATGTTTCTTTAAAAGCAGAATCTTTTGCAAGGTTCATAATAATCAATGAAAGACTAAGTTTGCTGAAACTTTCAAATCTTCCTATCTTTGGAGTACTTTTCTCATCTCTCAAAGGTAATTATTGCCTTCATTGCAAAAACAGAGGATTGATATAATGACATTGTCAATGAAAGGCATTTACATGTAAGAACTGATCACCATACAGCAATTTTCTTTTTTTTTTTTTTTCTCCGTAGATTTTCTCATTTCTTGGTCTACCTTCTTCTTGTAATGGAATTATTTTAGAAGTAGCCTATGACATCTTGAAGCCAGGGACAAATATAATCAAAAATACCTCAAAAGGAAATTCTTTTAAGAGCAGAGGAATGACTGTACTTGGTGAGACCAAAGGTCCACCTAGTCCACTATATTGTTTCTGGTAGAGTCCATTGGCTGATGCTGAGAGAAGAGTATAAGAAAAAGAGAAGTGAATATTGTACTTCCCACTAATATTCTCCTAACCTTTCACAGTAAGGTTGTTAATGAGCTAGATCTTCTTGTCCCTATGTAGAAACAACTATTGGCATGTTGTTTCCTAGAACTGGTCTGTTTATGAAAGCTTTCAGCAATGGTGTCTTCCCAAGTAGTTGTTTCCACTTCACTCTCTTCCTGATGCTTTTCTTCGGATTGTTTCTAATTAATCCACAATTTTCCTGAGAAGCGCTGTTTCAAAATGCATCAATATCAGTGCTGATTAGGTTCTTCAAGTAGATTTGTTGTTCCTAGATATAAAATGACACATGTGGGGAGGTCAGGAAGAGATGGAGGTTTTTTTCCCTAAAAACACCCAGACTATTTCTAGCTGCTGTAGAATGGAACTACGCTAAAATTCCACCTCTCAATTCAAAAGATTTAATGGAGGTATAGGAGTGAAGTGACTTTTCATTTAAATAAGAAACAATTATTATATTAGGCTACAGCAGTGACATTAAGAACGTGCAAATAGCTGTGCTGATCGACATGAAAGACCCATTTTGTCAAGTACTCTACATCTGTGAGAGACAGAGAGACTGGAACGGTAGAAATAGGCCAGGCACATGTAATACTCCCTTAATACTTTCCCAGCTTCACACCTTTTTCTGTTGAAGGAATTTTCCGAGTCTGTTCATTAATGTATTTTTTGCCTATTTCTAATTCTCAGTGGATCTCTCAGTTGCACACCCTATTTTGCCTTGAGCTTTTATCAGCTTCTTGTATGTCTTTTTAGAAGGAATTCCAAAGGCCTGCTTCTTGTTGCATGAAAAAACACTTTCCTTTTGGTTTTGGGAACTTATTTGGGGTTTTCTGTTTGTTTGGTTGGTTGGTTGGTTGGTTTGGTTTGTTTTGATGTTTTTGGGGACTTTTTTTGTTAACTTTCCAAACTTGTCTACCTCTAGCTTCAAATATATGACATTTTGTTCTTGAAGAAGGAGTGAAAAGTCAATCCCATTTTATCCCCACCCTTACTGATGTGTAGAACTCCATTACACCTCCGTTCAGCAATTCTTCAGCCAGAGTGAAAGGTCACAGGCTACCCAGTATCTTCTGTGGAAACCATTCCATACCTTTGGTCATCCTTCCTGCTTTCTTTGTATTTCTTCAATTTCTAAGTAAATATCCTACTCCAAGTGATAATACCAGTGCTCTACAAGGTATTCAAGGTACGGGCAAACCCTTATTTGTACAGTGGCAAAAGTATGTTATCTGTTCCTTTCCCAGTATTTTGATTTAGTTGTTTTGAGGGGTTTGTTGTTGTTGTTGTTTGGGTTTGGGTTTTTTTTGTTTGGTTGGTTGACTTGGGGTTTTTTTTGTTTGTTTGTTTCTGGTTAGCTGGGTTTTTTGTTTAGTTTGGTTTGGTTTGGGGGTTTTTTGTGTTGGGTTTTTTTTTTTTCAAACTCTTCCTGAGCACTGAATCCATGTTTTCACAGAATTAATTCCAAGATCTAACATAATGTCAACATCTCCTCCTGATGAAATGATGAGCTCAGAACTTGTAATTTTTAATATATGTATCTAGTTATGGTTTTTCCACTGGGTATCATATCCTCTATTAACCCCAAATTTCATTTCCCATTTCATTTCCCATCCACTCAGTCCTGTAATAGCCCTTTGAAATTCTTCATAGTCAGCTCTTAGCATTAGTGCCTAAATAACTTCTTAGAATGAGTAAACTTTGTTACCTTAGGCTACCCACTGGATTTTTGGCATTGGTCTGGAACCTTTTAAATGAAGTTACATATTGAATGTCCATTTGCATATCAGATGCACTTCTCATACTTACCCATATTTAACTTGCTTTGTCATCACCACAAGTCAACTCTAGATCATTCCTTGCATTCATCAAATAAGAAAAGATCAAGCCAATTACATTCATTATTTAATTCATTGTCTATATTTCTATCATTTGTGGACCAAAACCCTGTAACTGTAGGCACTGTGTGAGGACAGGACATAGATAGTTCTCGCCTCCAAATGTAAAGTAGAACTGCATATATAGACAAACATGAGCATCTGTAAGGCAGCAGAAAGCTGTATATTTATATATATGATATACGCACATTTCTGGAATAGGGTTGTTTTCCCTAAGGCTGAGCTCTGCCACTGTTGTAATTCATAAGTGGAAGTTATTTAAGAGAAGTGAATGTGAAACCAGAATTACTGTTTCTGTGTGTTTTCAGTAGAAATTCAAGCAGGTTTGAAGTAACTTCCTGTGTTCCTTCTTTATGTGCTTTAAATGTACAAAATGTACAAAAAATAAGGTGTCAGAGGTCTTTCTACATTTTATAGTATCTCTAACTGTTCATAAAGGCATCTGAGGTTTTTAAAGCCTGTTTCTTCTCTGTCACATATGATCTCAGACTTTCTTTGTCTCACAAAACCAATTGTCGCTTTTTTGGTTCAAGTGGAATAGCAGGAAATTTCTTAATTTACATTTGAAATGTAAAGAAAATTATTAACTAAAGCATGCTGTTCTATAATCCCCGCTCAGCTAGTCAGTTTCCAACCAAATTCCCTCCTTATTCTCAATTAAACATAAAAAAATTTCTTTAAAGGGACATGGTTCAAAGTGGTCTGTAAAATCAAAAACTCTAAGGCATCAGTGTGAATAGGACCTAGTGAAAGATTTCCACAGTCTGGGAGAGTGGCTTCTGTACTGCAACAACTGTTTAATCCATATGGCTGACTCATTAAAAAATCAAGAAAATTAACAAAAAAATTGGAGAAAAAAATAATAATATGCAAACGGAGAGAAAAAAAAGGTTAAGTAGAAAAAGAAGGTATCATTTTGGTGGAAAGGGTGAAGATTCTTCTCTTGTGGATCTGGTAACACTTCTTCTTCCTGACAGCCAGAAAAAAAGGTAATGCTGGTTGCTCAGAGTTGGGATTTTGCAATCAGGACAGATACACATTTTCAGAGTTATATCAGAAGGAAATCTTTTATTCTGGGCTACGCGAATTTCAAAATTGCCATCAGGACTGTGTCAGGCTCAGCTGAATGCGTGTGGGTCATGGTCAGGCATGACAGAACATTGTAGTGGAGATAGCTTCTGAAGAAGTCAGCTAATTTTTTCCTTTGTAACTGAATTTACCCACCAAAAGGAACAGAATTATTTTTCTCATAGCTATGTTAATATATAGGCTTTTAACTCTCACTCTCTTGTGACAGAGATTTCCCCTTTTCCCAACTTGCAACAGTCCTTGTGGACTCTCCCTTGTAGGGGGAGGAATTTTACCTCTTGGAGAGATTCTGCAGGAAAATTATATTTCATAAATTCCTAGTTTATACTACCATTTGTGGAAACTCTTTAATTTAATGGGTAAGGAGAAAACTGCATTGTTTTACCATGGAGTTTTTTAACTGTGGGATGGGAGATACAATGAGAAGAGTAAAAATGAAGAAACTTGTGGGTTGAAATAAAGTTGGTTTAATAGATAAAGTAAAAGCAATATTAGCAAAGCAAACCCAGGAATTAATTCAATGCTCTCCATTAGCAGGCAGGTGTACAGCTATACCCAGGAAAGTAGAGCTCCATCAACTGTGACTTGGGAGGACAAATGCCATCATTTGGTTAGTACCCCCCTTCCTCCTTCTTCCCGCAGCTTAATATGCTGAGCATGACATCATACGGTATGGGATATCCCTCTGGACAGTTGGGGGCAGCTGTGCGGCTGTGTCCCTTCCCAGCTCCTCATGGACTCTCCACCTGTTGGGGTGGTGTGAGAAGCAGAAAAGGCCTTTGCTCTCTAAGCACTGCCCAGCAATTACCAACTAAGCACTGCCCCCCGAATTACCAACTCTTTCCAGCACAAATCCAAAACATAGCACCATACTAGACACTATGAAGAAAATTAACTCTATCTCAGTCAAAATCGGCACACTTAAGCACCTTGTTTTATTTCATCTGCTCCCAGGCCTCCTAAGTCCCTCGCTGGCAGCACAGCCTGAGGAAATGGAGCATTACCTGCCATAGAAGACAGACTAAAGAAGCAGTGAAGTGTACTGGGCATACAGCAATCTATGGGACCTGATGGGCTGCACCTTAAGGGCAATGAGGTTGATGCCATTTTGAGACCCGTCTATCATCTTTGAAGGACCATCATGTTCAAGGTAGATTATGTCTGAGAAACACAAGCATCATGCATGTCTTCCAGTGAGGAAAAATGGAGGATGTGAGGAAACACACGCTGGGGAGCTGGTTTTTGTATGTAATTAAGTGTGTATTTTTGAATGTCCTTTTGCAGGTGCTATGTACACAATCTATGGAAGAGAAAAATTTCTTTATTTTCATCTATATTTCTGTCTTAATAATTATTAACACTCAGCTTGACTTTTTGACCTCTGCTGAGCAGCTGGCAGCAATTACAGGCACTTAGTAGTTCTCTGATTAGACACAATAGCAGCAAGCAATTACAGCCTGTTCTTGCTTTCTTTCCCTGTAGGAAGTGAGCCTCTTCAGACTGCTCTTTTCTGAAATTTGCAGCCATTTTATAGACTCTTAGCTCAATATTTCAGAAACACTGCTCTTCTCTATTGTATTTTATTGTAGACCATCATAAAAGTTTAAAGTTCAGGGGAAAAAATGCAACAGCATCAGTTTTAGGTCAAAACCTTAGTTTGAAAGGTGTGCAATAGGTATGTCTGTGGTCACAATAGTAGTAAATAAGGCTATAATGTTTTAATATGGCACTTGAGTGAAGTCCCAGGCAACTGGAAAAAGGGAAATAATGTATTCATTGTTTAAAAGGGTATAAAGGAGGACCCTGGGAATTACTGACCTGTCAGCCTCACCTCTGTGCCTGGGCAGATCCTCCCAGAAGCTCTGCTGAGGTATATGAAGGACAGGGAGGTGATCTGAGACAGCCAGCATGGCCTCACCAAGGTCTTGGCTGACCAACTCAGTGGTGGAGTGACTCTGTCAGTGCACAGGGGAAGGGCTACAGATGTCATTTATCTGGGCTTCTGTAAAGCCTTGGACAAGGTCCCTCACAACATCCTTCTCTCTAAATTGGACAGAGATTGATTCCATGGGTGGATAAGGATTTGTTTGGATGGTTGGCATCCAGACAGTAGTGGTCAGTGGTTCAGAGTCCTGATGGCCACCAGTGACAAGTGGTGTCCCTCAGGGGTCCGTATTCTGTCCAGTACTGATCAGTATCTTCACCAATGACATGAACATTTGGGTCAAGTGCACCTCCAGCAAGTTTGCAGATGACACCAAGCTTGACACACCTCAAGGACAGGATGCCATACAGAGACCTGGACAAGCTCGAAAAGTGGGAATCTCATGAGGTTTGACAAGTCCAAGAGCAAGGTGCTGCACATGGGTCAGGGCAATTCCCAGCATCAATCCAGGCTGGGGGAGGAACAGATCAGGAGGAGCCCTGCTGAGAAGTGCTAATGGATGAAAAGCTGGACCATGAAGGAGAGCCACAAAGATGGTCAAAGGGCTGCAACACCTCTCTGTGGGAAAAGGTTGAGAAAGCTGGGCTTGTTCAGCCTGCAGAAGAGAAGGCTCCAGGCAGACTTTACTGCAGCCTTTCAGAACTTTATAAAAAATTTATAAGGATTAATAAAAGAGATGGGGACAAACTTTTTAGCAGGGCCTGTTACAAAAGGGCAAGGAGTTATGATTTTAAACTAAAACATGGTAAATTCACACTTAATATAAGGAAGACATTTTTACAATGAGCATGATGAAACATGGGTACATGTTGCTCACAGAAGTAGTAAGTGCCCCATCCCTGGAAACATTCAAGATCAGACTGCATGCTATGCTGACCAGTCTGATCTGGTTACAGATGTCCCCGCTCATTGCAGAGGTGGTTGGACTAGATGACCTTTAAAGGTTCCTTCCAACTCAAACTATTCTATGATTCTATGCTAAGCTATAGTATTAGGTTTAATTTCAATTACCTTTACTGGCTCCTCAACCTCTACTGAAGTATATCCTTATTTGTGAGAAAAAAATAGGTCAAACTTTCTGTGTTATGTGACTCAATCTGTCTTCATAATGATCACCATTTAAAATGCCAGTTTCTTTACATCCAGGCAGATCACTCTCACAGACTTGAGATCAAAAGAGAACTAGTCTTACTTTAGCATCTGTCAGCAGCTCATTGTCTATGCTGAAGTTTAAATTGCAACAAATCTAGTATAGGTGCTATCATCGCTTCTACTTGAGTCCATAGCATCATATTTTGCAAAATCCTCAGTATTACTGTTTCATATTGACTTGGGTAAGGTATCAGGGCACTGGCCGGATTGAACAATTTTGAGCAGAATAGAAGCTGTTGACATAAAATGGCCTTTTTGCAGATGGATTACTTCTCACTGAAGTGAGTAAAGCAAGATACATTTTCTACTCTCTAAATTTTGGCTACCACTTAGGAGATACACAAGGGTGGTTAACAAGCTGCTATGCTATTAGCAGCTTCACAATATAAATTGTTAGGTTTTTTGAGACTCTTCAATGTGTATCCTGTGAACATAAGGATACGTAAGGGCTGAGTCCAGCAGAGCAAAAAAGCACATGTTTGAAGTTGAGTTTTTGAAAAACTGAGACTACCTCATTTTTCTTATTCCTGTTTTAGGAGATCAGCATCTGAACTGCATGTGGGAAGGTTCAATCACGGTTTGTGATGAAGGCATCTCATTTAGACTTTTTTTAAAACCTTTCCTGAGACAGACCAGTTTCCAAAATATAATCACCTCTTTTTAGACTGTTTTGAGGTTCTGTAAACCCAAGTTATGGAAAATATCACTTGATTTTGCAAATATATAAACAGTCAGTATGAGTCAGATTCATGTAAGTTTGCTCTCTTAACTGATACTAACAGAAAACATAGTATTATTAGCTTTTTGCAATATAGTCTGTAAACTATTGCTTAGTAGTTACGGGGGGGGTTGTAAAATTTAAGCTTTTTCTTTCATTTTACAAGTATATCAATACGCTCTCTTTCTCAATTCAAGAGAAGGCTGTTGTGCGCTTCTGATGTGTAACGGGTCGGAAATTCAATGTCTAAAGAAAACAATGTAATGAAAACTGACTGCTGTAGCAATTCAAGATTCAGTGAAGTTTAACACTCACAGACTCAGTCTGTTAAACTACTGTTGAAATCATCTCCAAAAATAGAGGGGTTTAACTCTTGTGTAAAACACTTTTTTGCTTTTATGTTAATCAAAACTCATCATCTTCACAGACAAGGAAAAAATGAAAATGAGTCTCTACTGCCATATCACCAGTGTCTCTCATAAAAATGTGGATATTTTTATTGAGATTAACCTCTACATAGCATCTACAAAAGAATTATTTGAAGTATTTCTGCTTTTCTGTTGAACAAGCTATGTATGTAGTTAAGGCATGCTGAAGAAATGCTCATTCTACTAGGAATGGGAATGGCTTTTTTGTTTGTGCTTGTATAGTTCCCAGCATTTGATGGGTTTTTGCCTCATGACACAGGAAATTTAAATGTTCCGAATGCTACTCATACAGTGACTGATAAGGAACGAAAAAAACCCCTCTATTCAACTTTCAGAAAATATTTTGATTTTCAGTAGTTTCTCTGGTCCCCTAGTACCCTTCATTCCTATTCATCTGCTCACTTCTTTGAGTTGGGGCGTGTGTACAGTAAAGCAGTGCACAGTTTGTAAGTAACTTCAAGAACCCTTAGAACAGTTTTGGTTTTTTTTAACTTACCATTGTGACTATGAACAAATTCTTTCACTTTAACATTTCACGTTACCTGAGAGGATAATATATACTAATTTTTTAGAGCTAGTGTGTTGGACAGGTCAACATGCAGGATTTTTGTATGTCACCAGCAGGATTATAGAAGTAATATTATGCCTTTCCAAGTGAAATGTGTAGGTAAATATAATAACGTGCATCAGATTTGGCAAGTTTAGTTTTTTGTAAAATGCAGTATAGTTTTTTGCATAAAATGCAAAGTATAGTTTTTTGTAAAATGCAGTATTTAGGAAACATTTTATGTTGCAGCATATACATAAAATTATTTAAATCATTATCTGAAAGACAATCAATAAAATGATTTCATGGATTTGGTAAGTATAATGGTGTTGGTAAAAAAAAAAAATTAAGAAAGCTCAAACCTGATTTTGTCTTTAGCAACAGTTAAATACTTCTACAAGTGAAAACAACTCAATGTTTGTTTGAAAAATGAACTAATTGCAACTAAAACATTATTTCATAAAATGTAGCCATTTTATATTACTTCCAGAATATACAGAATATATGGTCCTTTTTATCCAGGCAGATTTCCAGCCACACTTCCCCCAGCCTGTAGCCTTGCATGGGCTTGTCATCAGCTATGTTGAGATCCCTTTGAAGAGCCTATATACTCTTTGGCAGATCGACACTCCCATCCAACTTGCTGTCACCTGTGAACTTGCTGAGAGTGCACTCAATCCCCTCGTCCAGACCATCGATAAACATATTAAACATGATGGGCCCCAACACTGAGTCGTGGGGAACATCACTTGTGACCAGCTGCCAGCTGGATGTAACTCCATTCACCATCAATCTCTGGGCCCAACCACCCAGTCATTTGACTTTCACTGACCCAGTAAACAGTACACCTCATCCAATCAGATGGATTCCTTCCTATTTTTCAGAGTCTTCCAAAGAAGAGAGACCTACAAGCATCTAGTTCCCAAGGTATTTTCTAAAGCACTTTTAAAAAAGAGTTATGCTATACCTGTGACCTTCCATTCTTTCGTCCCCATGCCTGATTTAAACGGTAAGTTACATACCACAGTAGGCAATGCAGCAATTTTTTGCCTTTGGAACTCTTACACAAGTATTATCTGGCTCAGACTATTTAAACCTATTCAATTTTTCAGTTTGTTTCAAACAAACTTCAAACTGACACTTTAATTTGGTAAAAGTTTTTCAGGCTTACTATTTGATGTGTTTTAAAGGTTGTACTGAGTTTTCATGATATTACAAGTTTCTCTTCAAAATATTTTTTTACTGTATTACTTCTAGTTTCCAAAAATTTCCATTTCTGGGCATGACTTCCATTTTCTGAAGGATGCCCTATTAGCTTCCTTCAGTTTTCTAACCATGTCAGTGATTTTCCGTTCTTTTAGACTCCCGGTACTTCATCATTTAAATAGGGATAATAATTACGTACTTATGTTGCAAGGTTGTTTATGAAGATGTATTTATGAGGGCCCATACTTAATTCTGAAGTAATGAAGTCTAAAAAAAGATAATGGTTAGAATTACCTGAAGTCAGAATATCTCTGAATTTCAGAAAATTCCTAGGACTTGGGTTTGGGGGAAATATTTTAAATCAGCATAATCTATTTTGAATATAAATTAGAGACACCATCTCCTTCAGTTCTACTTATAGCTTCGGTAAATCAAAATGCTTTAAATTACTCATCGCAAGTAAAAAATGTGTATGCCAGTGATGCAGTTATTACAGGTAAAACAGTTAAGTCCCTAAGTATTTTGCTCTCCAGTTAACCCCCCCCCATTTTTATTAATAATAATTTATGAATATTTGACATATAATTGCTACTTCCAAATATCACATTGTAAATATGTAAAATATTACACAGTTTCCATATGTCCTTTATCAAAAGCTGACAACAACATGGGGAAGTAAACAGACCAGCTGTTTCACTACATCTTGTTATCCTGGTATCCACATGCTCACCCCTACCAGCATAGCAAACATAACATATGTCAGGGTTTTTATCCCTGAAGGCTGAGCTCAAAAAGCAGTATCCTGCCTATGGTCAATATCCTGGAGCAGATGCAGAACTGTAGCTTAATACATAATGTAAAGAGCATATTCTTAAAGACTGTACTGGTTTTGTGTCTATTTATATGCCAGTTCCACTGTCCCCTCCAAAATCTCTCTTCAATTTCAATCAAATTCGATTAAGCTGATGTGAAAAGAGCACCTGAGTACAGGATAGAAACCTTACTAACATCTCTTCTGAAAAGGAAAGGGAGAGGGAAAGGCAAAGGGAAAAGAGCAGAAGTTATTTTAGTAAGTGAATGCAGGAGATGCAGTGCATAAATGAACAAGAAGCAAAACTTTATTAGTTTTATTGCCAAAAGAAAAATAATTAATAGCAGCTAATAATAGACTCATAAAATGAAAGGCATTGGAAACTGCATGGAGATAAATTTGGGATAGTGAAACCATCCGAATATGTCACCATAATGATGCCAAGAAGGGTATTACAATAATTCAAGCATTATGATGGTTGTATCTTTGGACAGATATTCAGTGAGGTTTTGATGATCTGTCAGTGTAAGTAGTTCTTCGCAGTCATTAACCCTTCCTTCCTAGTGGATCTGCTTGAACAGAAAGACCACAATCTCCCCTGGCATATTCCACCAAACACAGAGGAGGTTAGAGCACCAATTGCTGCTCTGCTCCAGGACTTTGCTGGTGAACGAGAAAAGCACTGCCAGCCAAGGGTTTGGGACAGAGATCTCCTCAGTATCATTGCGTGTAGCGGCCCTGCCACAGCATGAAGGAGTACTGGAGTCAAGGACACCCAAAGGCAGAAGCAATGGAGGACCTTGGCAGGGGTAAAATAGCAACAGACCAAGTCAAGGTGTCAGCTGTGCAGAGAAAGGTATAAAATATACTATAGATGTAACTAAATTATTGATATATAATGTCATATTTTTAGTACTGTATTTTAATAGCACTTAGAACTGCTTTCCTGCCATAGTTTGGTATATTATATGCGGATTATATAACACTTAACTTCAAGTAACAAGACAAGAATTACCTATAATACACAAAACCTTTTTCTTCCTTTTTCTTTCTAATTATTTTGTTTATTCCCCAGAAAAGGAAATAAAAACAAACAAACAAAACCCCAAACAAACAAAACCAAACCAACAAACAACACAAACAAACAAACCCCCAAACAAACAACAAAACCCCCCCAAACAAACAAAAAAAACCCAAAACTTGTATGGAAAAAAAGTCATCTGCAAGATCAATATCTGTGCATTCAAGCATTCTGGATAAGCACCTGCATTATCTATATTTGGATAAATACATCATAAACAGTTTAAACAAAACACACTTTCCTGGCTTAAGTTCATGTCACTTTTCCACTAAAAGAGTTGGAAATAAACATTTATTGGAATTTTTTATAAGCATGGCTTGTCAAAAAAATGCTTAGCCCATTCTCTTAAAGTAGGGTAAAGAAATGAGAACAGTCCCCATCGTTCATCAGAATGAAATTTTAATTGGAGTTTCAAGACTCTGTGGACTGAAAAGAGCTCATCATCTCCAAAAGCTGGCAAAGTGTTCTTAGTCTCACAAGCCTCTCAGTTCTACAACCCTACAAAACTGAATAGCCACATAAGAAAGTTTTAAAATTGGCACTCTTGAGGTTCACACATTACCACCACCAAGCAGAATTACTTTGCCTAATGTAACAAAGTTGCTGGATTTGGGGAAAATTGTAGAGTTTCAACACACAATGTGCAGTTATGTACAGCTACATACTTCAAAGAAGTGTTCATTTGTTCTAAGGTTAGCAGAAACTTATTTTGGAATCTTTTGTCTTTAATTCAGAACTGTTGCCACTTGTAAGGCAGAAGGATGCAAAGCATGACGGAATCAGGGGCACAAGCTTTACAATCTCTTAGGAAAACTGTGTGTTTTTTTATCTGCCACGTGCAATCCAGCCTGAAGCACCTGAAAGCACTCTCAACAACAGACACATATAAGTAACTGTTATGGCTCCCACTTAACATATGGAGGGAAAGAAAGATTAGGTCATTTGCTGAGAGCAAGGGACTACAGAATCAGGTATAGTCCACCGGAATTCAAGTAATAATACAGAAAGAAAATATACACACTTTATCCAGAGAGAAAACTGCAAACTGGAGTGAAAAAATGTTGTGGGATATTTTTGTTTGGTTTTTTGTTTGGTTTTGGTGCTGTTTGTTTGGTTTGTGGTTGGTTGGTTGGCTGGTCATTCAGGTGTCTTTTGTGTGTGCAAAGAGCCCTGTTTTCCTTATTTCCTCAAATAATTTTCCCATATATTTTCAAATAAAAGACTATACAGTGCATGTTCTACCTTTTCTACCATACACTATAAAATCACAATTGTCATTACCTAGA
This sequence comes from Oxyruncus cristatus, assembly GCA_013399855.1. Lineage (NCBI taxonomy): Eukaryota > Metazoa > Chordata > Aves > Passeriformes > Cotingidae > Oxyruncus > Oxyruncus cristatus. The sequence goes on along the minus strand of VXAY01006571.1, from coordinate 598,269 downwards.
ATATTCTCTTGTCTCAAGTACATGTCTTGAGAAGTTTGAATGGTTACTCCAGTTGGTACAGATGATTAAATTCCACCCAAAACAAACAGAAAAATATTTCTCAGTTGTTTTTCTTCATTTTTTTCCCATGGAAATAAGATCTTCATTGATTGTTTTTATCTTTTAAAAACTGTGGTTTTTTATCTTAGAGCTCTCATTACTCCAGTGGCCGAAGTGCTTATTTGTGAAGTTGTATGTAGAGAGGTACTTCTCAGCCATCATACCAGCATTTTTTCAAGGAAAGTATCCAATTTCATTATGTGATTTTATTTTTTCTATTAACTATTTTAAATACCCATATAAAGGCATATTTCCCCTATAAACTGAAACTGCTTTATTTTCTAACTTGTTATGGTAGATTTGAAAGAACATACTACTTGGTATATAGGGTAACATTACTGCAATTTCAACTTAAATAAACTGCATATATAAAAGTGTAATAACCAAATGAAAACCTCTCTAGTTTAAAACGTTATTAACTGAAATACTGCAGTCTAATCATCCAAAAAATTAAAGGCATGTAAAAATAATGGAAATAACATAAATAATTTTTTCTTTCTTTTCAGGTTAGTGATCAATTTGCTAAGCCTTTACTTTCAGATGTTAAAGAATCTTGAGAAGTTCAAATTACTTAATGGCTCATATTTTCAAATAAAGTCCTGAGAATCATTATCAAGACATAAACCAATCAACCTGTTATTGTTTTATCTTGCAACTTAATCAACTGAGTTTGAGTTTGTTTACTTTATTAGAAAGTAATCTATATATACAACTGAACCTTCCCTTGGAGACTAGAAACAGTTTGTACTTCATGAGGCAAAGTAAAAGCCAGGAGTGATTAACCTTAATTTTAGCTGACTGGTGCCATTTAAGTTTCCCTACAGTATTTATCTGACAGATACGACACAAGATGATCATCTGGACTGGCCGCAGGAACCCAGACAAAATTTTTTACTGTGCCTGTAATGGTACCACTTAGGCTTGGGTACCTGAATTACTTTATGACTTTTGCAAGCTCCAATTTGCTGCTTTATTCCACACTCCACACTTTTGTTTATCTGAAGTACTTCATCTCCCAGACGGTGTATTGAGATTCTCAATTCCCATGGATTCTTTTTTTTTTCCGGCTCTGACAAAGAAGCTGAAAACGCATAGAAGATTTTGTGGAAATCTTTGTGAGGAGGCAAATCCAATTCCTATTATTTTTTTAATTACAAAATTGTGCTTGATCTACCCCTCCTTCACCTCACCCTCTAGGCACTTGCCACACAATCCAGCCTTCCACTCGGTTTGCCCATAAAAAGCTCAGTTACTAATTTTCCCATAGTTTTACACAGAACTCTTAAAACCCAGTGGACAATCAGCTCTTCACAGCTCTGTGAAGGTTGAGTTTCCTACCTCTACCTGCCACACACAGAGTCCGCACACTGCCGCTCCCGCTATGCAGCACTCCCCCGCTCACAACTTCCTCATCTCACAGGGTAATGCTCAGAGCAGCTCCTGCCTGCAAAGTACGAATGCTCAAAACTGCGTAGTGCCTCCCCTAAACCATCCCAAGGTACTCACAGGGTCTGGGTGTCCTCCGGAAGGCTGGGAATAAAGTGGATGTCCCTGCAAGTGATTTTGTAGTCCTCCCAGTCGGAGCACTCGCAGAAGGCAGAAGGGCACCTCTCTGTGCCCTGGCTGCACAGCACCAGCACCAGCAGCAACTGGAAGGCTATCGGGAGGCACAGCATCTTCCGCCGCCCACTCCCGCTCTGCCCCTCGCTTCTCCGAGGGGACGCGGAGACCCCAGAGCTGCAGGGACACACAACACTGCCCCGCCGGGAAAAGTTGCTGAGGAAAGGCGGCAACTTTGCAGGACAACACCGCCTCCTCCCTAAGCGGGTCAGGAGAGGTCTCAGCGAACTCTTCGCGTCCTCGCCATCGATCAGGCTCCCTTTCATCGCCCCGGCCCCAAGCCCACTCTGCCGGCCATCCGTCCCCGCCGCTGCTGCCCCACACCGGCCTGACCTCCCTGCTCCTCTGCACCCCTCCCGCGGGCGCCGTGCCCCGGCAGCGCCCTGCACCGGCTCTCACCGGGGCCGCGCCGCCCGGACCCGCCNGTCCAGAGCAGCCCCGGAGCGCCGGGGCCACCTGCTGCGGGCGGCCGGGACTGCGCGGGCGAGAGGGCGCCCTGCCCTGCCCAGCACAGCCCTGCCGGGGCGACACGGGCCCCGGCTCCGCGCCGGCAGAGGGACAAGCCCGCAGAGCCGTTCTCAAAGGTAGCGGAGCGACGCCTGTCCCCGAACATCTCTCCCGGCATCTTTGCAGAAGGGAGGAGGGAGGGGGCTGAGTAAGAGCCATGCTAAGTCACCTGTGAAAGCAGTGAAGTTACAACAGATCTTTACACCGAGCAAAAATTCACTGTCTGCAAATTAGACACACACTAAATGTAAAGAAGTGAAAAAAGCACTGAAAATTCGGAAGAGTGATTTTGAAATTCACACAACAGATCAAAATGAAAAGGAGAGACTAGCATTTTCCACATTATCAGAAAAGATAAAATCCATTCACCAAAGGAAAGAATGAAAAAAAAAAAATCTAACCCTGAGAGAAGTAAGGTGGAATTATTGTCACCTGAAGTATGTGCACAACAAGAAAAATGTCAGCATAAATGTTTGTAGCTTTGGGAGTAGGAAACTTGAAAATGTAACCTATGCATAGTAAAAAATTAGGCCACAGTCTTCTTGTATGAATACTTCTCCTCCAGCTAGTTACCCAAACGTTTTGAGTACAATACATCAGATATTATTTTGATATGTCTTTAATTTCAGTTCATCAGTATGTATTTCCTAGATGTAATTAATCTCCTCAACACACCTTTTTAAGGTGAGAAAATGATACTATGCCCACAAAAAACCCCAATATAAATCCTGATCAATGGGCATATGTTAGCATGTAGTTCTTGTGTAAGTGAGGAATCCCATCAGATACATTTATTCTGTTTTGGATCAGGTATGCAGTGAGGGGACAAGATGAAGCACCCACAACAGAGTGCCGACAATTTCATGCTGCATTGCATGGAATTCCTTTGGCAATGCTGGTTGTCCCATGCTCTACTCAGTCATGTCCTTTTGGCACACTGCTCATATCTGTAACTCACCTGCAGTCCTAAGAACCACTACCCACCACCATTTTTTGGTGTCCATACCAACCTGACTAAATAACAGTGAAGCCATAGGCAGATCACTGAATTTCAAGGCAAATGAACAAGAGAGCTACACACTCCACTGAGGCATAGATGAGAGAAAAGATGTGACTCTGTCTTGCCAAGTTAGACATGGAGCTCTGTAACTGTTCCCTACTTCGGTCAGTGCTAAGGCAGACTCTGGAACAGTGTAAAACAGATCAAGTTGATGGAAGCTGCAACATGTTCAGTGTTGCTATATTTCAGCAGTGGGATTATATTCTTTCCAGCCAAGGGCTAACGGCAAATTTCATGAAGAAGAAAGCCACAAAGCAGTACAAGTTCTGAGAATGGAAGCACACCTACTTCTAGGCTGCTGTTCCATCCTGTCCTGTCCCATCCCATCCTGCTCTCCATGGAAGCTAGACACACCATATCCTCTTTGGCATAGTAATTTGGAGTCAGCAAGTGCAATGTTACCACCGTTGCTACAAGCCACAAAACAACCTATTCATTAGTCTACCCCCTCATTGTTGTCCAAAACACCCAGGGTAGTATCACCTGGCATTTATCAGGTATGGCCTGTCTTCTTGTTTTGGGGACCATAGACAAGACACACATTCTTACTGATCTCTGAGGGCGAGTCACAAGAATGGGTTTGTGGCGCAAACTCAGTGTTCCTCACTGTGTGCTCCACTCAATCCCACTGATCCTTCCCAGATCTGGAAATAACACCTTAATGCAAACTTAATGCTGCAGGGAGGCTTTTGCCAGAATCTGCAGAACTTGCCTTCTTTTTTCTTCTCATGCTGTTGTGGTTTTTATGGTTTATACCGCTGTAGTCACAAGGCCATACTTTTTAAAAATTCAAAGCAGCAGCATTAAAATTCTCTTCCAGTTTAGTCTCTCTCTTCTCACAATCAATCTTGATGAGCTAGTATGACTAGGAGCACAACAGAGGAGTCTTTACTTCTCGTGACGTGACCTAGTTTGCAGGAAGAGAGTAGGGATGTGTATCCCCTCTCTAATGACAGTACCACTAGAGTGATTTGTTGTGATGTCTTGTGTGTACTCTCTTGAAACCTCTCTCTCCCCCACTTTTATTTTAGCTTCAGTGTAACTTTTTATGTATCACTGTATATGGACAAAGCAAACGAAAAATAATTTTATTGGTGGGTAGATAAGTAACCACAAGATTTGAGTAATTTCAGTAGTTTTTCACAAACCAAATAATAATAATTCATAATAATTCATAATAATTAATCCTTGTGCTACTTACCTTTACTAACAGGGTACCCTGCATTCGCTACTCAATCAGAATTGTGTTTCAGACTCTTAAACTAGAAGAAGGGTAATTTGTTTCATTGCCCTTTCACTGGGAGAAAGTATTTTGAATTACCTTTTCTTTATTAGGAAAAAGGGCATGCACATAGACATTAGCATTAGAAGTTTCGGCATGGCAACTGCTTTGTGGCAGTGGTGATAGTCCAGAAAGTGTTAACGGAAGTGCAGCTATTTCTAAGGGATCAAAAATGAAAACTATAAGGGATTGCATACCAAAGGAGTGGCAAGGCTGATGAAAGGTGTTCTGAGCAGATTCTAAAATAAATAGTATATATACTTAATATATGGTTTCTGGGCTTGGATTGTGGATGAGAGAAGCAAGGGACTCCTCTCATTCAAGGCCCGACAGCCTCGAAGGAAACAGGACAGAATGTCAGCCTGCGAAGAGCTCCAGGTCTGGATGCACCTCCTCCTGGGCTCCAAGACTTGGCTTGCACATTCTGAGCCAGGAACATGAACAGAGTTTGAGGAGAAAAAAGGACTGTTGCTAACCACATGGTGTTTGCATGGGCACTGGCTTCGCTCTGAAAAGTTATAAGCAAGATGATGTTTATCTTGTAGTTTCTAGCATGTTCAAGCAATTTGCTGGCTAGAAGTCTGCAATCACACTTGTTTCCCTCTATTAGGGCTCTGCCCTGGCCAACCTACCCACCCCACCAGTATGCACCCTCTGTGACAGCTCTGGGGCTTTGGATCAGCTCAGGCCTGGGCACCCAAACCTGACTCCAGTTATTTAAAAGCTGGCTTCTCCTAGACAACTTCTGGCCCTTCTGTTCACCTTTTTCAAGAACAGGCCTGCAGATGGGGGAACTAGGAGTATATTTATAAATCTACAGATAGCCCCAGGCTAAGGAGGTCTGTGAACTCTAGATCAGAATTTAAATTCAGAAGAGAAAAACACAGGCAGCTACATGCAATAAGACACACCCTGCATGGCAGAAAAATGGGAATATTGTGCAATTGTTCTACTTTACTTTGCATTTATAGAGTTGTCTGGAATACTCTATCTGTCAAGAAAGAAGTAGACAAACACAATTATTCACAGGATAGTAACGAAAATGTGAGGTTTAGAAACATGACCTGTATTGAAGGAATGATGGAACACAGTTGCTTATCTTATTTAAGACCACAAGTGGTTTAAGATGTAAAAAAGAACAACAATCAATAGTTATGACCACATCAGTATGGAAAAGTGATGGTATCTAGGAGCTTAGAGTGACTGGCAACTTTTCACCCCCTGGAAACCACAATTATAAACATAGACCTAAGAACAGACATTCAAAATCCTGTATGCCCCGAGGCTAGAGAAATTAAGCAGTTTTAATCCATTAAAATGTCTTATGCTCTGATTCTAATAAACAAATAGGAAAGAAAAATCACTCTTACATCTGCAATACATTGCAGATTTATTTTTCCTGGTGCTTTTTCAAAGACCCCTGCAGGTTCATAGTAATTTAAACATGGCAAAAATTGACAAGCACCTTTTTTGACTGTTACAGACACTCCCTCTAGTGACGGCCATGGTTGCTTATTTAATACCTATCATCTCAAGCACTGCAGGGCTCAGAATTCCATTGTTTTTGTGATGCTTTCTGAAAAAGTAACATTATTATCATCTCCCAGATTTGATAAGGTGTGTCAGTTATCTTTGCACTGTTTATATGGCTTATACACAAATCAGATAAAACACAACAGGTTCTAACAAAGAAGCAATTAGCTCTAATTGGTGTTCCACATAGATTACCAGATATCAACAGCTACATCTTGTAATATCTGCATGAAAAAAATGTTAAAAGTGGGAAAATAAATCAGTAAAGAGCAGAATAAAAGACTTGGTGGTTTTGTTTTTTTTTTCTGATTAATCAACATGTTTTGCCATTCTAGACACTTGCAAGATAGGCCTGTGCCTACCTGTTTCTATTTTAGTATCTCAAATAATTTTTGGCCTGTCAGAAAAAAATACATTAGACACACTGCTTTGACACAGCATCATTCATCAGATCAAGTGTTTGAATAGCTAGAGGAAAGAATTTTATTCTAGGTTCTTGAAGATTCATGTCTCTATAAAAAAAATTGTCTTCAATGTCAAAAACAAGTAGTTATGGAGTTTCGTGGTTATGGGATATTGAGGAACTCTTGTGCTTTTTCTTTTGCTTTATTTCATGAAAAAGCCATGAAAAACTGCAAAAACTGGAATACTCAGTTGGCTGAAGGCTAAATAGGAGGTACTGCTGTGTAAAGCCTTATAAAGCCTGAGGCTGTCAATTGTAAGAGTGCCCAGAGAGAAGAGCAAGATGAAACTATCTTAAGCAATTAGTTAAGGTAAGAACTACGATAGCTGTTTTCAGGAAGGCATATTTGTCTACAGAATCACAAAGTCACAGAGTCACAGAATCACTGAGTTTGGGAGGGCCCCTGGAGGTCAGCTGGCCCAAGCCCCTGCTCTAGCAGGGATATCTAGAGCAGGTTGCCCAGAACTGTGTCCAGACGACTTTTGACTATTTCCAAGGATGTAGATTTCACAACGTCTTTGCACAACCTGTGCCAGTGTTTGGTCACCCTCACAACTGAAAAGTGTTTCCTGGTATTCAGACAGAAATTCCTGTTCAATTTGTGCTCATTGCCGCTTGCTTTGTCACTGGAGATCATTTTATTTACACCCTCCCTTCAGGTATTTATACACATTGATGAGATCCTGTAAGCCTTCTCTTCTCCAGGCTAGATGCCCCCAGCTGTCTCCACTTTTTCTCATGGGAGATAAAGCTCTTAATTATCTTAGCAGCCCTCAGCATATTAGTAGCTACCTCAGCATCCGTGGGTGCAAATGCACCAGAGCCTATGGACTTACATCTCTTTTTTTTTTTTTTCCTTCAGGCTTACACTGTCTGTGCTTCTTCATCTAAAGTCAGGTTTCTAGTCATCTTTGACTTCATTCTGCTCTGCTTGCATCTCTTGCATAGGCATCCATGCTCGGAAATTACTTCCAGAAAAAATTTATTTGCCCTCATAATTCAGACTTCACACTGATCTTGCACTTTTTTTGACTTGGGTCATGGCACATACCTGATTTGATATGGAGAACAGCATGTTTAATAAAAGAGTTTGACTGTTTATTACAACAATCATAAATCAAAACTGGATTTTAAGCTCACTGACAAAGGTGACAATTCATCTATCACAGAGTGCTTCTCCTTTTGTGAGTCTATGATACCTGTTCATAAAAGAACTCATTTTCTGAGCCCAGTAAATGATGAATCTGTAAGCCTGGTGAAAGAAATAGCTAAACAATCTCCTGAAAGCTACATGAAAAATAACTTGTCATGGATAACAAATGGCATAGCATGAAAAGATACCACTCGTAACAAACACAAGTATTAAAAAAATTAAATTTAAGCCTAGAACAATGAAATTGTTTTAGAAAAATACATATGTAAATATATGCAGTAATGTAATGGCTTATAATGATCTTTCCTTTTTTTTAAAAATAAAAGGTCTTAGTCAAGATCTAGACTTGTATTAGTCAAGGGGCACAACAAGATTAATCAAGCAGTACAAACCTTAAGTAGTAAAACCATGCTGGTCTCTCTAAATGCAAGCACTGTCAGATAACAGAATGATGGCTTTTATATGTTTTTGAATTCACATAATGAGAATCTTCTGTTCTTGTAAAATTAAACAACTTCTTTATAAGCCTATCTCGTATAGTAGTTTGTTACAGTTAAATAATTTCTCAGGCATACTCATTCCAAACTGAAGAGATGTTCTGTAGCAATTTTATGCACTTATATTTAACATCCTTATGACAAAAGTAAACAAACAAAAATAGTCGTGGTACTGTTCAGCTTCAAAAAAGAGAATTAGAGAAATATGACAATACTTGTTAAAATGCTAAAAGAGGCATACAAGGGAGCTACTTTGTATGTCCCATGGTGAATCTTTAAGGCCACCAAACTGCAAGTGCATATCTACTAAATAATGCTTCAGGAAGGGCATAAGAAAGCCAGTGTTGTTAACACAGGGATAAGGTCAGTTAGCAAAATCAAGAAATCATACTTCAAAAAGTCAATGCCATGTTTTAGAGGAGAACACAAAGTTTTCTTTCAAATGCTAGCAGCCTAAATGTAAAATACAGTAAAACAAGCTCAAAAGCAGTAGAGGAACAACTTGTGAAAAACAGAAACTAACGATACCATTTCAAGTGCAACAAAACAAGAAATGCTACCAGAGTCTATAAGACTAGTAGATAAATCAGCATATACAAGGAGCATGTAGAGGACATAAAGCCATAACCCCAGACTGAATGATGTTCTGTTTTTATGGTCTATTGTAGAAGAGCTTGGACAGGTTCTCAGGTTTATATTCTTTATGGACAGATAAGTTCAACTTGAGAAAAATAACCACTCAAAATCTTACTTACTTGTTGATTGCTATAGCAGAATGGGTGACTGTTGTGTACTTCTCAATAAACACCCTTTTGCACCAGAGAGTAATTAATATTATGCTAATATTTAACAGAGATTCTAGAAAAAAAAAATTAGGAATTTCAGATAATACAGATTACAGAATCCAAACCAAAAGACTGCAGTTTCAGCTCTGCTAACTGTAGCAGGTACATTAGTAGAAACTACTATAAAGAATAAAACTAATGAATGCATTATCTTTGGAGGAAGAATCAAAACCACTCTTTTGAAAGAGTTCCTCATATGTTTTTGAAGTCTTCTGAAGCTGTCAAGAAAATTTTAGATATAGTTTACTTGGATTTTCAAACCAGCCTTTAGCACAGCCTTATTATGTAAAACCAGAGAGTAGAAAGAAAGCAATTTTTCACACACCCAGAAGAAAACTTACAAAAATCATTGTCAGGAGGTTGGGGAGGCATACAGGATTATACAAATTTAGGGAATAAATGCCTGTAAACATATATCAAAGGAAACAGTACTCTTACAGATGTTCTCTGACATGACAAATGTGGGTGCCAGAGGAAAATACAGAGAGGTTAGATCATAGAAGGTAGTGAGGTTCACATGCTCTCTCCTGCTCTAACTCATGAACACAGTATGTTGGGTCAAATGGACCATCAGGGTGGTTTTATGTTCCTATTTGGACATGGTGACACACATCAGCACACAAATCTTAGGGTTCTCCCTACTCTAAAGCAAGTTGTAGCACAACCCCTAATGCACCCATCTAGTCTGGAAATCAAAATGCACAGGGAACAGACTTTACTGAGCTGACAGTTCATTGCACTGGTAAATTAGCAACCTTCTCTGTTGGGAGTGGTGGAATTTTGATGGTTTGGATCTTTTTCAGTAAAGACATACACAATACAGGAATCTTGGCATACATGCCTGCTTACATGTTTTCTGTAACAGTCTTTAGTATCTCACTTTTTATACCAAGCAAGTCTCTGCTTGATGAAGATGAGAATACTGCATATTAATCATCAGCATAGGCCTTTTTTATATGTGTACGTGAAAGAGTTACAATAACTGTGTAATGCTACAGCTGACAATAGAGATGTGTGCAGACACCTCTCTGAAGCACTGGAAGCATCTGCTTCCTTCTGTTACAACATTAAACCAAGACAGAGAGAGAGGCCATGTGCTGTTTGCTGCCTAGCTACTTTCTCCATTGGTGTATGCATGGTTAGCATGGGCTTTAGAACCAGTGCATATGCCCAGTATGTCCGTCTCAGGTGCTGGCATCAGTGTCCACTGGAACTTTGTGTTAGTAGCAAGCCAGATGTGCTCACACTCAGCATAGATGCAAATCCACTTCTCATCCAGGACCCATGCCTTAACCCCTCATCTGCTCTGTGATGACCTTAGAGAGGTTACTAGGATAGGAAAAGAAATTTGCTCATGGATGAATTCTGTTGAGTCTGTGGAGCATCAAGCCCACTGCCAGGTGCAAAACTGAGAGAAAATCCCTCAGAGGGCTCAGGAAAATTCAGAGCCTGCCTCTCAGAGACCACCATAAGCAGGAGACTTAAGCATAAGACTGAATAGAAGCCCTTACTTTCACCCTGCAGTTAGACCTGTCAACACAAACCGACCATGTTGCAGAGGAAAGTCCAGGACAATGGCCAGGCATTGGAAGCCAGAGAAGACTTAATTCTTTGCTAATTATTCACTAATGTTTCAGTTCACAGAAAAGTAAAGTATATCATTGAATTCCTGTTCTGTGTCTCACCTCCCTTCAGCTGAGGATAATGCCTCTTAAGCATGAGGAGAAAGACACAAAGGTCAGCAGCCTGGGCTACTGATGGATGCTGCCAGTGTGGAGGGCCTGGCTTACTCCTGAAGTGTGTTGTAATCATATGCCATTCAAGCATGCCTGATTAATTACGAGTAAATGAAACAGTCCTGCAAGAGAGGAATGAAGGTGGACAGTATGGATTGTCATCCATGCCTTATTACTGTGCTCAAAGGCCAATGGTCACTACCTGGAATGGATCCCCAAGGCAATACACACATACATATATTAAAAACCCCAATGCACTGCGTTTACCTCGGGCTTGAGTGCTCACCTACAGGTGAATCGCAGTCAAATATCCCAGTGATTCTTGGACTACTGCAAGTTCTGCCCAAGTTTCAGAGGCCTGGGTGACACTTCCTGTGATTACTCACAGAACTCGGATATTTATCCCTTTTCTCTCTTCAAGGCCAGCACTACAATATTTGGTCGTTTTTACTGCACACTAAGGTAATGGATACAACATCTGGGAACAGGGAGATTCGTGGCCTAAAGAAACAAGAAAAAGTCAAGAGGCAGAAACGGAGATGCCTCCCAATTAAGAACCAGCTCAAAAGCCTTCCCCCATCTGGTAAGCCAGGTGCCGTCTCCTCGCTGCTTTGCCAGGGCAACAACTTTTGTTTCTGCTCTCCGCGATCGTTTATCTGACGTGTTTGTAAACACCAGCGCGCATTTGGTAAAGGTTTAGCATTTATCAACTTTAATAAACGACACAGCAGAGCCACTACCACCGCCACCCCTCCCCCGCGCAGGCCCTCCGGTCTCCCCGCAGGACGGGGTCCGCCCTTCCCTCTCCGCTGCCGGCGCCACCGCCGCAAAGCCTCTCGGGCGCTGGAGTCCCGCACCCCGCCTGTCCCACGGTGGTGCTGCGCCTTGTGGACTCCCTGTCCCAGGGAGCCCTGCGGGGGACCCGGCGCCCGCACGGCGGCTGCGGCAGCGGGCGGCAGGGCGGCTAGTTCAAGTTGCCATAGCGGCGACGTGAGGCTTGCGGGAGGTGCCCGGCGAGCGGGGCGGCCTCGGCTCGGGACGCTGTGCGGTAAGGGCGGGGGGCGCGGGACGGGCAGAGTCGGGGCTGTGCGGGACGCGGCTGTGCGGGTGCGGAGCGCCGCGGGAGTGCGGGCGCGAGTTGGAGCGGCGCCGCGGAGAGAGGCGCGGGGAGCGGGGCCACGGGGGCTCCTCGGGACAGCCCGCGGGCCTGGCGGGGTCCCGGCCACCGGCGTGCCCGGAGCCGTGCTGGGATGCCCCGCGGCCCCAAGGTTTCCACGGTCCTGTCTCGGCAAAAGAACTATGAGGCCCTCCGAGGTGATGTCAGGTGTAAGCGAGGTTCCCGACGTGCCCGGCGGGAGGAGGATTTGCAGAGAGCATTAGTCGAGCTTGCTCATGAACAGTGCGAGGGAACAGTTTTCTGTGCCGTGGTGCCGAGGCGTGGAGCGCGGTGTCAAAAATTGATAATAAAATGTGGAACAGATACCTGAAAGCAGGATGGCAAACTGTCACCATGTGGTATCACCTTCCTGACTTTTTGAAAACTTCTCATGGCTCAAATACAAGCATTGAAGGAAAGGGCCTTTCAGGTGTGATGCTGTCCCTCAGTCTTAGCTATAATACTTCAAACATATCTTTAACAGTAAGTTAATTACCTAGTGATGTATTAGTCTGTGTGGAGCTGGACAAATAAAAACACTTGAGGAGTAATTAGGTTGTGTACACTGACTTTATCTTTGGTTTACCTGAGCTGGAGAACTTGTTGTTGAGACTGTCAGCTCTGCTTTGTGTTTGTTTTACCCTGCAGATCTCTTAACAACAGAGTCCTCAGTGAAAATGACACAGGAAAGTATCAAGTATTGATGCTTTTCATCAGTTCGAGAAAAGTTATGATCTGTTTGTGTAGAACTAAAACACAGTATGGTTATGTGCTAAGTCAAGATTTTTGGAAAAAGTGATAAGCTTTTTTTCCATTTAAATTAATAGGCAAATGTGCATATGGAACATTTGTACAAATTTCTATTCCTTTATGATTTTTTTTCAAATGTCAAAAATAAAACTTCTATATTTCCTTTAAAAATGAGGGTATTTCTTTATATGAAACAGAACTTTGTCAACTTAAAAGTACTTGTGGTTCCTTTTAGGTTGCTCATGAGAATAAAAAGGAATGCTACTTAATCACAAATAGTAAGTTTTCTTCAGACAAAATATCTTCCTTGTTTAGTGCTTTCTTTTATGTTTATCTTGCCTACTGGCCTTTCTTCAGTGCTTTACCTAGTAAGTGTCTTAATGAACCTAATTTTGAACAGCTGAAAATGAACCAATTAATCTATCCTGTTGTAAATCTTCTTTTGCCTTTTTTTTTCCTCTCTAGTGTCTTTGCTTTTCAGTAGTTGGGGCTCTTATGATTGAGTCAACTTGTTTGTTGTTCTTTGTAATTTTGTTTTAACCAAATCAATATTACTCCATGTTGTTATTTCTACCAGTGTTTTTTAATTTTATTTTTCTTTGTCTTTGAAAATATCCCATATTCCCTGTTTCCCAGTGTTTAGTGTTTATGCTTACTCAGCAGCATTAAGACTTCATTGCAGCTGACTAGAGTGAGAGGCACTGGAATAGTGAATTCTGATACTGTCAGTAAAAATGTACTTTAGTGACATAAGAAGATGGAAGATGAGATAAATTCACCACTTCAGAAAATGTAAGGAATACTGGTGTACTTGAGCATAGACTGAGCACGTTGATTTACACTTTCATGTTTGAAAGGTTTCTATCCAAGTCGGGGGGACAGAAATATACAACCTTTTAAAACTGGATCTGGAAAAAGTTGCCTCCATATAAAATAAAAAACTTGAATCCATCCATGGCTTCTTTTGGAAATTTCAGCTCTAATGGCTAGAAGAATGACACCTTTACTTTCTTTTTGGTGGTGCTGTTGACTACAGGACTAAAGGGGTTTCAGGAGTATGCTAGTCTGTTTCCTCTTCCCTCAAGTAGTCTCAGACTGTCTCCCAACAGATGATATTAACACAGATTTTATGAATGTGATTCCATGACCTTTAGGCAAACTGCTGCAGTGTGTAGTAGTTTAAGAAAATATTTCTAACTAACCTACCCTTTGCGGGTTGTTATTTTAATCAGTTACTATGTGACTTTACTATACTAGGCATAGCTGTTTGCATTTCCCTCTTCTGTCTTGCCATACTTGAGACTTATCCATCCCCATTCTTTCCTTATAAGCTGTATTTCTACTGCCTCAAGTAATTTTTGAGTTCTAGTCAAGTGAAGTGCCTCAGCATCAAGATATTAATCTGTCAAATTAACACTGGAGAATAGAAATAATATTTCACAATTCACAGCATTACCCTCATTTTTACAACTTGTGTGGTGTTAGATGACGCTGTTGATGTGTATTCAACTAGAAGCCTTCCCCTCCACACCTCTTTCTTCTACCAACTTAAGTTTTTCTAGCTATATTTGTCCAGTACAGCTTTATTTTTGTCAGCTGCAGACTTAATCAACTTATTATATTACATTATCAGGTCACTTAATGAAAAGATACAGTGGATTCGCTATAGGTTCTTGCTTGATACCTCTGCGATTTGACAATTTCTGTTAACTGCTCTGTGAGTTCTGATACTTACCCAGTTTTAGTAAAGCTTACTTTATTTCATTTTTCTTTAGTTTACCTTTGTGATTGTCATGTGTGTGCAAGACTTAAAAAAAAAAAAAAAGAAAATAAAAGAAACAACCTCTACTACTTCTTTGTTGTTTAACAAATTTAGTTACTCATTACTGGACTGATTTATTTAATATCAACACATACATTGTTATTGTGGGTTTTTTGGGCACAGACCTTTTGTTGGAAACTTAAAATAGCATATTTTAAGTTTTTCCATATGTTTAAGTTGATTAATCTCTAACTTCCTGGCCACAGTTTTCTTTCCTTTCCCTTCTATTTAAAACACTCTCTTCTCCCATAATATCTCCAGTTCTCCTTGAGTCATTAAGATACTGATTCCTAGACTTGCTTAAGACAGTTACTTGGGGTTATTTGTCTTAGCTGGCCCTGGGCAATCTGAATAGAGTTTAGCAATAGTGTGAGGTAAAGGGGAATGGTTCTGCATTCTAGAACAATTGATAAAGCATTAATATCTCCACTGTATGTTCTGGGGGGAGAATTTGCTTGGGGCCATGACCTTGTCATGGGTACTGAACACTTGGAAGTATTGAGAGTGCATCTTTTAATTTAATTTGCTCCTAAGAGGCTCTGTCTTTTACTTTGCGATGTGAACAAAGATAATAACTAAGGAGCAGTTGGAAGATCTGCTTCAAAAATATATCCTGCTGACCCAAACTAGAAAGGAAATATAGTCTGAGTCTATGAAGTTGCTTCGGAATTATTGTGCAAGAATGTTCAGTTACAATCAGGATTTAACATACATTACTTTTTCTGGTCTTCCTGCCTAGATTGCAAGATACTAATGGCAAATTCATCCAGTGATTCAGACAACTTTCTTACGGGTCGAACAGGAAGGCGGCTGCCTTTAAGAGCATCCTACAGAAGAGCTCAGAACTATGGTGCTGAAGCAGTTACAGAGAAGATCCATACTTTAGCAAGCACTTTACAGGTTGTTTACAAAATACTGTTTTAAAGTAGTTGTAGAGTCTGCATTTCTGTAACATAGGGTCAAATTTTCATTGCTATAGTTGTGGAGTATACTGTATGAATAAGAAACATTCATTGCTTTCCATGCAAATCAGAAAGGTTTTGGAACATTGGTTATACTGCTTTTGAGCTGAAAGTGTGTAGTTTGTTATATTTTTATACAGCTGTTATTTCAGATGGTAATAGAATGTTGTTAGAAACAATTACATGTTGGGTAATACCTTTATAAAGTTAGCAAAGTGAATAAGGCCAAATAAGCTTTTTTCAGATTCTCACAAAAGGCATTAGATTTTTAGCAGAAAGTTCCAGCTCTATCTTGGTTGCCTGTACTGTGTAAAATTTCCAAATTTCTGATAAAGTAAATATGTAGGCAGTCAGTTCCTTTGTCATAGAGCTTACATTTCAAATATTTCTAGATGTGGAACAGCACAGTGAGAAGCATTATTTCTAAACTTGTAAGAGATACATACCTGAGCAAGAAAGAGTGTCATCTATTTCCTGCTTCTTCAGTGGAGGCAGTGGAGGGAATATCTGAATCTATTTTGCAAGTAGGAGGAGACACTTAACTATCCTGACAGTCTTATTGCTTGAGAAGTCATTCCCATTCTTGTCTAGCTGACAGTTCTGAATACCCAGAGTGGGTGGGCATATGTTTTTTCACTTACTGCTTGGCCAGGAATATTTTTTTTCCCTTTAATATGTGGGAAAAGAAAAATCAATAAACTTCAAAACTTCTTAGCTGGAAAATAAACATCAATCTAGAAAAGATGAGTTAATGAGAATGTAATCTGACTGTTTTTAAAAGGGAGTCTTCAGTATTCTCCTGATTCTGTCTAACCTCTTTCTAGGTGCTCTTCTGAAATTCTGATTTTAAGCTAATTGTTTTTTGTTGACTGCTTTTCAGCAGATCTGCCATCTGATCCAGTTGTTCATCTGGTCACAAAGTGCTCATGCAGGCACCTTACCTACTGTGTTCATCTTCGAAAACTTGTTATTTCTTAGTTAACTAATTTTGTTCTATAGAGAGGTAAAAGTAAGATCTTTGGGTTAAAAAGGTTTTTCTACAGAGTGGCTGAAACTTGAAAAAGTTTTTATTTGAAGCTGAGGCCTTGCTGTTGTACTGAAATTATAGTGTGGCTGGTTTTTTTTTTCTTCTTCCCTTTAGCCATGCTGTACCACTTCAGATTGTGGTTACTTGAATAGGATTTTGAATGCATAGACCATTTAAAAAGCACTTGTGTTATCAATTTAATCTTAGAAACCAAGAATAATAGAGGCAACAGCAATATTATTAGAGGAGGTTTTTGTTTTGACTATTTTCTAAAATTTTTTATTTAAGGATACCAACAGAAATCTGAGACACGTTGACCATTTGCTAGGACAGTACAGAGAGTACAACAAGGAACAAACCGAAGCAATAACAACTGTGAGCAACTTTCAATTTATCTTAACTTCTTCAGTCTTTTCCATTAATAAAATTTGTAGCTTAAAACTTGGCAGTAATGGACAGAATATATAAGGATTTAAGTAGCAGTAAACAGAACCTTTTCGTATTTATTTGAACAATCTAAATCAAAATATAGTAGTGTGTTATATAATAAAACTTGCTGACAGGTTTTGTAGCTTCAGTATTTTTCTGGTTTATAAGCACCCCATAGATTGTTATGTTATGGTACTATGCCAAGTACAAGATGAGTAGCTAAAATGTGTTGGTGGAGCAAGAGAGGTTTAAAACTTGGTTACAACCAAACTCTAGCAGGTGCTTGCTTGAAACAGACACATGAAATGTAGGAATATTTTACGTATGAACGTGGAGGGAAAGAGTGAAGAAGGAAATGTGTAGAAGAGAAGGCTTGTTTTGTTTTCTTCAGAGAAAGGGATCCAACATGGTGTGTATAATTCAACAAGAGTAAAGCATCAATTTAACCATTGTGTATAAGCTTCTCTTAGAAAGAGAACCTTCAGAACAATTGATAGTTTGTGGATTGTCAAATAAAGGTGTGACAAAGCAAGTGGCTAAGAACCAGAGTTAGCAAATACAATTGTAGAAAATGAGATGCAGGTTTGAAAAATGAAGAACTTATTTACAATTGTAATTACTTGGGTATTCTTAAGTTGGGAATGGCTGCCTTTTCCTGGAAGTGAAACTTCTAAAAGTAGGGATTGCTGTAAAGCTGCTTAGGGAAATTTGATAGCCATATGTAAAATTGATTCCAGATGTAGGGCTGGTAGAAAATTCCAGCAAAAAATAATTTCTTTGAAATTATTTTTTGGATTTTGCAGGGCTGTTATTGAGCATTGCTGGCAAATAGGTCTTATTTAGTTGCAGGAGACAAACTTTTCTTTTGAGTTTTCATCATGGCGCACCACGTGCACCAGGTTTAAGAACCTTGATCTTTGAAGCTACCAGTGTTAGAAACGTTTTATTATGATTATGATATGGGAATATGATATATGAGATGTTGAAGAAAAGTTATTATTAATTCATAGCTGTACTTGGCTTAAAAATAATTTTGATTCTCTTAATGACTTTTAAAATAAATACTATTTTCCAGTTCTTGTAAGAAATGAGTGTTTCAATAAATTATAACTTTTCTGCAGTTAAAAGAAACACTGGAACAATCTATAGGTCAATTAAGGAGTCAACGACTAACACGAAACTCTGGAATGAGAAGTGCATCTCTCTCAAGCTTATATCCTAGTGATCTGGATGGAGAAGGACCGTCAGGTAAAATACTTAAACTGCTTGAATATAGTTAAATTATGTGATATAGCCGTGGTATAGAAAGAAGAAATTAAGAAGCAAAATGTGTAGGGATAGGGGCTTGAAAAGTCATCCTTGATTACTTGAAAAAAATTCGGTTTAGAAATTTGGGAGACCTGCATTAAGTTACAGAGTTGTTTATTTGGTAAATTCTTCTGGCTTTCTGTTACATAGTATTTTCTGCTGGTATCCTGAGATATCTAAATGATATCTAAATTGATTCTTTCAGCTGAGAAAATTCGTTGTCCACTGCATGAGTTAAAGCTAAATCCATACAAGTTAAAGCTAAATCCAAAAGACATGGCAGCTTCTGAAGCTTACTTTACAGCAAAAATGGGAATTTAGATTTTAAATACATGAGATTATGGATGTATAAATGAAATATGTAAGGCTCAGTGAAAAAGAAAAAAATAGAACCAATTTGTGACCTGCACAAAAGTAGGTTTGTTTCTTGTTTGCCTCTGAAAATTCATTATATTTTAAGAAAGGTGTGTTTGGGAGGAGTATTCCTCCTAGAACTAGTGTTTAATGTATTTTAGTAGAAAGCTCTATAACTTTCATTCCTATGTAAAAACTGTGAAGTACACTAGTTTGAAGCTCTGATAGGTTCACGTGGAGGAAAAGTTGTTGCTAGGGCAAATAAAAAATTTGAGGAAAAAACTACTTACTCCTTGGAGAAACAAAGGAAACCTCTTTCTGGAATACATGTATGTCATAGGTAAGAAATGTTTAAATTTAAAAAGAATCTTGAGAAGAGCTGAGAGTCATATGCCTGTGCATATTATTTAATTTACTAGGTTTTTTTCTGTAATGTGGCTTATAAAGATATTGGCAAGATGAAACTCGCATTTTTCTTGAAGCAAAATGAAAAATTTCCAGTACAAAGTTTTGTCTTCCTGCTTATTTTTGTTATCTCTTTTCTCATAAAGGGAACCGCCACTTCCTGCCTACTTCTCCTCTCAGGGATTACGGAGACTCACAGGGCAATAAACATCGAAGGTCTAGATCTGCAAGTGTGCGATTTGTCAGTGAGGCAGATAATTGGGACCAGGTACAGAGCACTAATGGGAGTTGCTTCCCTAAATAGGCAATCTGTGGTCACCAGGTTCTTTGGTTTTACATCAAATGAGGTGATTCTGATGATGCAATGATGAATGTTTCAGCTGTGAAGTGTGCTTTCAATGTTACATGCCACTTTTCATTAGGCAGTCACCTCTTGTATCTGTCAGTGTCATGAAGTGTCATGGAAATTATTATAGAGAAAAAGTTGCAGATGGTAGTAATATCAAAAGTAGAATAGAACAATAATCTCTGTACATTTTAGACCATCTATGAGAAAGAAAAATAATCTCTGAGTAGCCTGTTTGGTGTGGAGAAGAGAAGACTGAGAAGGGATCTCATTAATGCATACAAATATCTCAAAGGCCGGTGCCAAGAGGGTGATGCCAGACTATTTTCAGTGGTGTCCAGTGATGGCATAAGGAGCAGTGGCCATAAACTAAAACACAAGAAGTTTCACCCAAACATAAGGAAGAACTTCTTTACATTGAGGGTTGCAGGAAAAGGCTGCCCAGTGAGGTTATGGAGATTTCCTCTCTAGAAACATTCAAAACCCACCTGGATGCATTCCTGTGTCACCTGTTCCAGGTGACCCTGCCTTGGCAGGGAGGTTGGACTGGATGATCTCCAGAGGTCCCTTCCAACCTTAACGATTCTGTGATTAACATTCACCCACATGCTGGAGTTTGGTGTGGCTGTTAAGGGGATCATTCTGCTTTCTGTTAATGGCACAGGATCTTAGCGCTTTTGCTGTTTACTTCAGTGTAGCTTGGATTGATTTTGAGCCAGGTAGTTTTTCATCTTAGTTCTAGGTCTGACCTGTGAGTGGGATAATTTGACCCTGTACTTCAGGCAGATGATGGAGGAGAGGATGTATACGCCCACTGGTAATTTTCATACTTCATACATACTTCAACTTGCGTCTGCTTGCAGACTTCAGAAAAAAGAAATCAGTTACTTTAATGGCTAAGATTATAGTCTTTCTATATCCTACAGGTAGAGAGGAGATTTCACTACCTGTTTTTACTCTTTCAGACAGGGTGGATAGGCTTTCTTGAGTGAATTCCCTCTGTGTAGACTAATTTGTCCAGGAGAAATTGATTATGTCTAATACTAAAGAAGCTGATTGTAAGGTTTTCAGATTGACTTTATTAAATCAGTATCGAATTCCAAATAATTTTAACTTGATTACAACACATTTTCTCAATTGATTTTTGTTTTGGGGGAAGCTACAGTAATTCCTAGACTTTTATTTCACCCTGTTTCACTGTCCTTTCAGTCTAGTTTTCCCCCCATTCCTTCTTCCTCCAAGGTTAGTGTGTAACCTAATCCTTGGAAGGAAATAATGTTATATGGAAATCTTTCCTCCTAAGCTTCTAAAAACCTTAGTACTATTTTGGGTTATTTCTATATATTCTATAAATATCTTAGAAATTTTATTAAGGGAGTTCCCGCAATGCATGCAAAATTCCTCATTTATATGAAGTAACTATGTAAGCAACTATTTTTTCCCCCATTTTGATGATGACTGCTGGTTTATTCCTTATTCTTTTCAGTGAGTGAATATGGCTTTACCCTGTCATTAACTGTTTTGTAAGAAGCGTATTGTGTTGTGAGGAATGATGAACTAGAGGTAGTCATTGATCATGATCATAGGTAGAAATTAGGGCACAGATAAAGTAGTACTGCTTAACTAAAGTTGTGGCTTTTTTTTTTTTTTTCTGTAACCATGGTCCCCCTTTATTTCCATTCTGACTCCTTCTAGCTAAGGTAGTTTTGAAAATGTGCTGTGTTTTTTCAAAATCTCCTAGGTCAGATTGAAATTTTTGGTTAATCACATAGGAGAGGTGGTAGAGACTATCTGAATGTTTGTGGTAGGCAACTGGGTTGTGGAAGATCCAGGTTTAAATCTTAGACATAGGACAAAGGGATATTATTAATCAGGTTTTTGCATAACAATGATCCTGGCCATGGGACTGTTGACAGCAAAAGGTTGGTTTATGATGGATTAACTGTCACTTTTTATCCTATGAAGAATGGATGACCTTTACTTTGACTATAAATTGTGAGCCTGCTGAATGAGGGAAATGGGAGGTTTTACAGAGGAAAATAGGCATGTGTTTTTGTTTTTTTTACGTTTTTTTTTCCAACCTCTGAAAAAAAGAGTATGTAAATTCTTAGGCAAGGTAAAATAGCTATTCTTAGTGTTTTGGTAGTCCCTGAATACATCATAGTGTTCTGCTTTTCCTCTTTCAGTTTCATATGTCACCTATTTATAGTAACAAATATTGCTGGGCAGAACTTTGTTTCATGTATTCTAGCATTTATTAGCAAGAAATGTCTCTCCTGACTTCACCTGTTCAGATCTTTCTACTTGCTTTGCAGTAGCTTTAAAAGTAGGTGCAGTGTCAAAGCTCTGAACCACAGAATAAAAACAAATTTGTGAAACTTTGTTTAGCAAATAAGGTACTGAAAGTTAAACTTCAATGAACATGTGTTGTGAAGGGTTGAAAATGAAGTATGCAAACCTCATCCAGGCTCACCTACAGTTAATGGAATTTTATTGTTTTGTAGTTTATTTTTATCTGCTTTATTTTAAAAAGTATACATATATATATACATACATATATATATGCATATATATGTAGATATTTTGGAATATCATGGGAAAAAAGGGTTCCTAAGCCTTGGATTAATTTGTGTATTTTATTTTACAGCTGCATTCTTTCCACCAGTCTCTTCGAGATCTCAGCAGTGAACAAGTTCGCCTAGGAGATGACATCAGTCGGGAGCTTTCAAGGAGAAATCGGTATAAACAGAATATAACTCTGTGTGAAGGATAGTGTGGAAAATATTTCTTAAACTCTTCTTTATTTCAAAAAATAATTTTGGGGAGAGTGAGGGATTGCACAACGTGTAGATGAAAGCAGTATTGGCAACTGCTTAATTTATGTCTTTTTTTGCGGTATTTAGAAGTGTAAATATCATCTGTCAGTTCCAGTTAGTATAGTATATATTGCTTTCCTTACCTTTTTTAATATATGGAGAACTCAACTAGGACTTGGGAATTTCTTTTATTACAACTCCTTATTTGTTCTTGGTACTGGAGTACCTTGGGGGCAAGCTCTTACGCAGCCCATGAAGTACATACTATCTCAACATATGATGCTTTATTGAAAAGGAAAATCAGGAATTATACTGTTACTTCCTAGGAGGAAACTACTGTTCAGAAGGTCTGTGTATATGTGTCCATAATTTTGTACTTGTTGACCTGATACTTAGCTGATACCTAGATGCTCTGTTTCTTTACTTGAGGAATGGAAATGCTTTTTATCGTGAATTTTCCACTTGAGGCTTATCTCTAACTTTGCTAGGAATTTAGAGGCTGTAGAACAAACTGAAGTAGCATAAAATTCCAGGAGGTTGTTGCTTCTTGAAATTATCATGGTTATTTAGATTTTGCCCTGTAGAATATTGTTTTACTTATATTTTTCTATGAAGGACTGATGCTGAATTAAGAAAGACTCTAGAAGAGTTGTCTGAAAAGCTCACTGAGTCCCAAAGACAAGAAACGGTGAGTGTGACTAACATGAAAAGATTATTTCTATTTAGTAGTCTAAGCAGGATGTGGGATTCTAGTTTAATGTGTGTGTTGGTAATCAGTATCACATATTGGTATGTATATCTGAACATGATCTTATTTAGGCTACTTTAAGTTGTTGCAATATTACCTTTCCATAATAAAATCAGCAAGACAATTTTTATATTTCAGGTACTTGTTTCAATTAAAAGTGCCTGTATGTTGTGGATTTTTCTGTTTCAAAATTCACAGCCTTGGAGAGAGCTGCTCTTTAACTTTGAACATTGGTTTGAGTGCCATTATACTTGTTGAAGCTACCTTTGGAAAGATACAAGTTTTCCCGTGTTATGATGATCAATATTATTGTTTCTTCTTCCTTCCTGCCTTCCTCCCCGTCCTTTTCAAACCTTACCATCTGTGTAGCAAAATGGAAGGAATCTGTTTGGGCTGCACTTTTCTCTGAAGGCTTTGTGACAAAATGTAACAATGGAGGCAGGACGGCCATGGCAGTCTTTTCTTTTTTGTCTCCTGTATCTGCTGGAATTAGACTAACTGCAGGTTATATTACTTAAATCTGAAAGAGGTCTGCTGTTGAGATGGAAGTCAAACAGCATATTGCTGTAGCAACAAGAGAAGTTGAGAATCTCCCCAGTAATTAGTAGGTGAGAATCCTGTAGGTAGTTCTTGACGCATAAGACTTAAGTATATGCTTTATGTAAGTATTTATTGTGGTGTCAGTAGCAATGCAGACTTTTCAGAAAAATTGTTGTGTGTCCTTATTTTCCCACTGGTGATTCATCTTGCCCTAAAATAGCATGAATTGGTACTAAATGCTCAGTCAAGGGCTTTAGCGATATGTTTGTCACTGATAACAATATTGTTGCCACAAACCACTTGTTTATACCAGCAGACTTAATAAATGTACTTGTATAAATTCCTAGCTCTAGATTAAGTTGGACAGTGATTCAAGAGACTCCATCTGTACCAGTTATATTCTTGATGTGATAGAGTATATCAGGGAAAGAAGACTTACTTGTCAGCCTTCGTAGAAAATATAATGGGCTGTCTTTGTTAAAATGTAAGTTTTCTTTTCTCCTAATAGTCTGGTAGGATAAAGTAAGTTTATCTGATAAAGAACTCTTGATACTTATAAAATTCTATTTTTTTTTCTTGTTGTATCCTTATTATTTTTTTTTCTCTTTAATGTACCAGAAAATTAGCAAACTCAGTAAGCTTTAACTAGGGTGGTACTCAAGAAAATAGCTGCTACAACTGGCTACACTACAGCTGTTCAGTGCCTTTGAATGAGAGGAGCAAACCTTCCTCAATTCTCTGGAATGCATGCATCCACTGTCTTTCTATTAATAAAAGAAATAACTAGCTCTTTGACCTCCTGTAGTAGGATTTCAAGATGTGAAATGTTGCAGTTTTTGACCTAAGAGAAACAAAAAATGAGTGATGTGAAATGTAACAAGGAAGTCTTCTGTAGTTTGTTAATGGTAAGGGGAATACTGGAACTAAGTGTCTTAGGTGGGAGGGAACAATATCCTCCAATAAAGCTACAAAAATTGAAATGTTTACTGATATTCTTTTAAAGAAGACAAATGCTGCAGTAAGCTGCAGTGATGTGGTTTGCATGTGTAGGACTAGTAAGAATTCAGCTGGAATATTCTGCTTGTTGCTGCTTATTAACTTTATGAAGAACATTGGCCAAATGGAAAGAAGACTGACAAGAGGAGAAGGAGATTAAAAATAGGAAAAATGAAAAAGGCCACTCATTCGAAGACTTCCTTGAAAAGATAAAACAATTTCTGAGGTCCAATTTTCGGGAGAAATATGTAGTTAGGAAAGATCTAGCCATGTATGTTGAATGGTCAAAATCATGAACAATATTAGAATAGAAGGCCCTCTAACAATAATTCTGCACAGTACTAGTCTAATCATCTGTGAGGCAGGAGCTTCTTGGTCTGGAATTGATCTGTGTATTTTCTGTACTGAGTAATCCCTCTGTGGATTTCTTTTTTGGAACTTGTCTTTGTTATAACTTTCATGTCTTTCTCATCTTGTCCTATAGCAAAAGGTTCTCCAAAAAGATTACATATTGTGAGAAGAACTGCCATTTCTGTGGTGGTTTGGTTTTTTTGGTTATTTTGTGTGTGTATATTTTGATTGGTGTGTTTTGGTTTGGTTTATTTTGTTGTTGTAGGGTGTTTCTGTTGGGTGTGTTTTGTTTTCCTTCCTAATTTTTATTGAAGGAGGTTGTTCAGTTTCCTCAGAGACTCTTCAGAGTATTGCCTTTCCTTTTGAGCTGAAGTATTCTGACCTGCTTAATCACAGATTGTATCCAGCCAATTTCACACCTGAGATCAGCTCAGTTGGTTAGAGCATGGTGCTAATAACACCAAGATCATGGGTTTGATCCCTGTTTGGGCCACTCATTTAAGATTGGACTCAATGATCCTTGTGAGTCCCTTCAAACTCAGAATATTTTGTGATTCTGTGACTTAAAAAGCCTGGTGGTAGCAACATTGTGTCCTGCTGCTTTACTAGTGATCTCTGATACAGGGTGCAAATCCTTTACCCTTGTTCAAAGTCTGTGATCTCTAGTGAGCTGTTACCCGATGAGGCTGGCGGAATGAGTGAGATGAGATAAATGCAAAAGAGAGTTGTTTAGTATGGACATTAGGAATAAAAATAACTCTAATGGTGTGCATAGCAAAGCATGAGATTAGAGTGCGTGTAGATAGTATGGTCTGTTATTGTAGGTGTTTAAGATCCTGTAGTATGTGTTTGTGTTAGAATTTAGAATTCTTTTAATGAGATGGCTTAATTCAGAATTGATATGTCATTGGTGAAAGTGGATTGGGTAAGAGTAAACCCTTTTTTCCTTCAAAGTTTCCTTATGCAAAGCTGTGCAGGAACTTTTGTCTTTAGTGCCTTTATAACTGCGCTTTGGAGTGTTTATCACCTCTAGCATTGCCATTCTTGTATTTTTATTCTACTGTATGATTCTTGGCAATAAATTGTCACCTTGAAATCTTGATAATTTCACAGGATGAGCTCATGGTAGAAACATTCAGTTTAGTGTCCTTAAATCTTTATTTTTTTAGAGACATATATCCAAATTCTTACAGCTGTACTGGTTGGTATATTCAGTGCTGTTTGAAAATCGCCTGTATGTAGTTAGATGTGTGGTGATAAAGGTCAAGTTGCTACAGTTCTTCTGAGTCACTAGTTCAGAATTATTTTTATTAGAGTTTATGATTCTTAGAGCCTTTTTGGTGCTGAATTTGAATACTTTAAGTCCCACACAATGAATGCATATTACCTTTAGAGAGAGCTTTTCCACCCAATATAAAAACCATAGGACATCTAGTGTGGTGACACAGGCATAGCTGGATGCCGGTTTCATGCTAAGCACTTTCCATGGCCTTGGACTTGAGAATCTGTGTGCAGTTTTGGTATGAAGACTTGCAGGTTCTATAACTCTCTCTATGTTAAAATCTCTTTCTTAACAAGACATTTTGTGAGATTTCTATTTTCTTGAAAAGGGTTTGGAAGTTTGCTAGAGGAACACCCATAAGCTATGAGACAAATACTTAATTTATGGTTATGTAAGATAGCCCTCTTGGATATTTGTTGGAATCTCTTGGATAGAAGCACATCCCAAATAACACAAGATGCTGATCTTTATATATAAATGGTCGAATTAAGTAGATGCTTACTTGAGATGGTGCCATTAGAAAGTAGTTGTAGACTGTGTCTCTGGAAAAAGACAGCAATGTCAAGTGAAATGGGACTTATATGGAGTTACTGTCGTTACAATATCTCCGAGAACAAGGATTATTGTCAGATAAGGAACTGTCCTTCAGAAGATCTCATATAAGGATTTTTGGTACTGCATAGGTGACTTGTAAAAGGTGTAACACACATTAGCATTTACCATGAGGGAAAAGTTTAACATTGTTTAAAGTGACATCAATGAAAAAAATTTGCTGGTTTTGTGATTTTAATACTGTTTTAAGTATGCATTGATGAAAAACTGGGTCATACAAGAAAGGCAGCAAAAATATGTTGAAATAGATTTCAATTAGCAGGACTTGTGCAATAGAAATAAGAGCGCAAAGCTGAAAAACAGGAGAGAAATTCAAGAAGTGGGATGCCCCTTGTTGAATAGTAAGCATCCACTATCTTTCACAAGATTATATTTGGCTGCATGACTTAAATGTCAGCCTTTTTTTTAAAAAGGACACTCTATTCTTTGTGTTAATTGCTGAGGAGCAGGGGGAACTTTCTGATAGCCTAGTCCATTTTCATAGATATTGCTGCTACCTGAAAGCTTTATGTGGAGACATAGCTCTAGTGTCATCATTATCATTCAGATGGTCTGTGTTGCTAAAAATGCATGCTTGAAATGACATTCTAATATGTTCTGAATGCAGTAATTTAGTGCTAGTATTTCATGTCATTGTGTAGAGCCTACCTGTTCTTCGTACTGTTCTTCAGTGAATCATTTGTCTACACTAAGATTTTTTTATAAGATTCAGAGGTCAAGATACATACCTTTATGGTATAAACCTTGTCCTGAGTTAGGGTTATTTGGGACAAAGGAAGACAAGTGAGTTTTAGAGTTTGCTCTGCATGTACTAATTAATGAGTTAACACTTAACTGTTTCTAATTTTTCTCTTTTTAATCCCTGTTGTTGTATGTTACAGGCTCTGTGACAAACTGGGGAAGGTCAGAGAGGCTACAAAAACAGGGAACATAATTTTTGTGGGAGATAACGCCTTGCTAAAGTGCCCATATACCCATGCATGGTGTGGGAAACAAATAGGAAGATTTAGAAATTTGTTTGCAGTTGCAAGTCTTGAATGTCTTCGAAGTTACAGAGCTGCATGATTGGAAAGTTGTCAGGAATAGCTAAGCACTTTTTAGGAAAGATGGACCAGAAAGGCAAGGTCGTGGAGTAGCCCCTTATGTAAGAGAACAGATGGAATTTGTGGAGCTCTGCCTCAGGGAGGATGATGAGTGAGTTGAGGGTTTATGGGTTATTATAAAAGGGCAGACTAGCAAGGAATGATACTGTTGTGGGTGTTTGTTACAGACTGCCTGCTCATGAGGAGATAGTAGATTTGACCTTTTAGAGAGAGCTGGAAGTAGCCTCAGAATCACAGACCCTGGTTCTCGTAGGTTGTGACTTCAACCACACTGACATATGCTAGAGGAACAGCACAGCAAGGCACAAACAATCCAGGATGTTCTTGGAAAACATTGATGATAACTTTCTGATGCAGGTGATGGAGGAACCAGCGTGGAAAAGTGTGCTGTTGGACATTGTGCTAACTAAGAAGGTCTGGCTGGAGATATGAAGGTTGGGGACAGCCTTGGCTACCATGAGATACTGAACTTCAGTCCTCACTGCCAAGGCCAGCCCTTGGGAATCCTTGACCTAGGAGATGAGGGAGAAGGTTCAGAGAAAGGAAGACTTTCCCTTGGTCAGTGAGAATTGTCAAACTTGACATCTGCAAATCTGTGGGCCCTGATGGGATTGCACGTCCATGTGCACCCATGTGCACTCTTGCACTCCTATGAGAGCAGAGGGAACTGGCTGACATCATTGCTGGACCACTCTCAGTCATCTTTGAAAGGTCATGGCAATCAGGAGTTGATGCCTGAGGACTGACTGAAACCCTGGAAGCCAACTCTAAGCATGTGGAAGATGAGAAGGGGTTCAGTGTAGTCAACATGGGTTTACCAAAAGGAAATCTGCTTAACAAACGTGTTTGCCTTCTACAATGGGACGACCCAATGGGACAATCCCAATGGATGAGGGGAGAGCAGTGGATATTGTCTACCCTGGACTTCAGCAAGGCTTTTGATCCTGTCTCCCATGATATTTCTCAGGAAGACCAAAGCAATTTGTCTGATCCCTGCAGAAGAGGGAAAAACTACTGACACAGTGTGCCAAGAAAGTAGGTTCTTGTTTAACACCTTTTTAACAATGATATTTGCCAGCAAGTTAAACTGCAAGTTAATGACCAGCAATGGGGGTGTAAGATTTTTATTATATTTGCAGATGAACTTAAGGTATGTTGGGAAACAGAACTGAAATCCAGAATCCAGTCTTAGATGTGGCTTACAGGATAAAGCTTAATAGCTGTAAAATTTAACAAGGAAGACTAAAATCGTGCTTTAAGAAAAACAGGTAGTCTTAGAGGCAAGGGAATCAAAGCAGTTAAGATTTCTGTGAATGTTTTTGAGCAGGTTATATAGACTTGTAGAAAAATGATACAGATGTAAAAAGTCATGTGTTTAACCAGGCAGCAAGTTTGGTAGCCTTTGAAGTCCCTCCCAGCCTCTTCTTTCTGTGGTCTCTGCACAGAGAATATGAGCTAACAATATACTAGGTATACTAACTGTAGTTTCTTGATAGATGAGTTTTTTCCCCAGTAAGTGGCATCAAGATGTTTGGTGGTTTGTTTTGGTAGTGGGGTTTGTTTGTATGTTTATTAAAGAGGATTATAGCTGTAATGCTGAAATTTCCATGCATCTGACAAATATGGTATATAATACATCTTTTTCAGTATCTTTCTAGAAATAATACAACAATTTTATTCTGGAATGAATTGAAGGAAGTCAAAAGCAAGACAAATTACTTGATAAAGTTGCTTTCTTACTTGCTCTGAGTTGATGAGAATTTACAATGAAATCTGAAGTTTGCAGGAATCTGAAGCTTGTCTAGTGCAGCCTCATGTCTTGTCATCTGTGCGTGCTGTGAGCTAGACCCATGACAGGGAGGAAGGTACTGAAGTCTCCTTTTGAGTGTCCCCTTTGGAGCTGATGTTACTTTTGAATTTTTCAAGTCAAAATTATACATTTTTTTTCTTGATATCTTTATTGTTTGCTTGCTTAACTTCACTTGGAAAAGATGCATGAGAGAGCTGAGAAAGCTCCTGCCTTCAGAAACCCATAGCCAAAATTTAAAAAAAGTTGTTGAAACATTACTGTTTTATTTCTTTATTTTAGGTGTACATGGGGAGAAGGATTACAGCTTTTTTCCTGGTTTTCAGCAGAGATACAAGTTTACTGACAATGTTGTTTTCTGTTCCTACTGTATACTATCACTCTGTTAACTGGAGTATTTTGTGACTTATTAAAAGTAACCCTAAGTAGTACTTGTCAAAACAAACACCAAGATGTGGTCTTTATTTTTCATACAGTAGTTTTATTCTGGATTATGACTGCAGAGCTTTCATAACGTACATGAAGGAGCGTGGTTTGACGCAGTACATTTCTAATGCGTCTCCTGATGGTTTTAGGAAAAATACAACATTCCAGACTATAAACTGACTATTTATCTGATTGTGAAAACAAGAAATGTTTTCCAAAAGATGTATTCTGTTGTACAGAAAAAGACTGTTTCATTCTTTAACCCTTGTGAAGCCCAGAATATGTGTACCCTTAGTTACATTTCTGTTGCTGCACATGTGTGTTGCTCATGTTAAAATTTTCTGTGTAAGCATATGCCTTGTGCTAGTAGAAGTGTGCTTAATAGAGCAGGATAAGAACTTGTCCATCTCCATGTACATCAGAAACTAGGGGTTGAATGGTGTTTTATGGCTTTCTTTTTTATCTAAATACCATTTGGTATATAGATATGTTGCTTTCTAGCGGTTGTTTAAAATAATTAGTTTTAAGGCAGGGAGGAAATTATAGATAAATATTTTTCTTGCTAATTTTTAACAAAATAAATTTAATTTGCTGCCTCAAGAGGGTGCTGTCTGCTAGCAGCTTGAGTTGCAAAAATGAAGCAATTCCGGTATTGTAGTTTAAGATTTAGCTATTGTGTTCATAATCCCAATTGCTTTAATAAATAACTACTGTTATTTGTATTAGTTTGTACATGGATTCACAAAATATTGGGAAAGAGGCTTAAAGTGATGTAATTATTTTGTATTGTTATAGTGATTCTCTTGTACTTCTGTGCTGTTTACTACTTTTCACTCACAGATTTCAGAGCATGAAAGAGGCAAACAGTGGTCTGCTTTGCAGACTGGAGATGTGAAAGAAATATCCCTCGAGAGATTAATCAGGCTTGTGACAGAGAAGATTTTTGTATTTCAGCTTCATGTTAGGCTGCACTAAACTTGATATTGAGATATTTAACACTGGAATAGAACCACCACTGTGGAGGAAAATATGGTTATACCTAAAGAAGGGTATTGCTGGCAAGATAATTGTTTGGTTCCCTGCTTGAGTGCTTCTGGAGTACTCACTGCTGTAACTAGTTATTTTCTCTATCATTCTGAATCTTTTTTAATAAAATACGAATTCTGTTCTTTTTTCTTTGTGCCCCGTACTCTATTTACCTTTTTGCCATTGTTACTTTCAGATGTGGTAAAAGGCACACTAATTGCCTACGGTGTGGTTTTTTCCTTTTGAAGGTATCAGAACGTGTCGAGAGAAGACTTCAGGAGATAGAACAAGAGATGCGTGCTGAACGACAGCTTGTAGAAAGGCGCCAGGACCAATTGGGACATATGTCTCTTCAATTACAAGAGGTATGCAAATGAAAACTTCCCCTGTATTTAGGATTTAATTAGGAATGTGTTGCATTTGTGAGCCTGTACCTGTCAAACTAGCCGAAGTGTTCAAATCTGTGGCACATTTTTTAACTCTATCAGTCCAGCTCAGCTTGTTTTGGTGACTAGATGATACCCAGTCCAGTCTCAGTTCTTCATTATACTGTCCTGACTATGTTTAGACCTTTTTGGTAACTTCCACTAATGTTCTAAGAACCTACCCCCATGCCTTTCCTGAAATCCCGAGCAAGCAAAAGCAAGTCATTAGCTGGGTTTTCTCAATTAAAACATTTTGTTTTCTAAAATGTAAACATCGCTTGCAGTGAACAGTTTATTTTAAATTTATTTCAACAAGTGTCAAATGCACTGCAGTGGCCAGACAGCTTTTCATTGCTTTTCAGTTTCATTCAACAGTATCTGTTGAAATGTAAAATATCATTTAGGAGACAAATAGAAATGTTTATAAAATAAATTAAAATTTGAGACAGCTGCTGGCTTTTTTTTCTCCTTGTTTTAGGAAATGTATGAAAAATACTTTTTTTGATTTTACTCCTATTTTGAAAAATCTGTTTTAACATGGTGTAACTTTTTATTTCACTTTGCTTAAGATATTATTTGCAATGTTATCTCTAACTATGCAATAGAATATTATAGTTGAGAAGAAATGTGCAATTCCTTGTTTTTCACTTTTAGTATTAACAATAGTAGACATGCTTTTTGGAAGGCATTATACTGTCCAGTGATACTGAGGAACTTTAATTTAAAATGATGCCATGTATTTCATGTAAAGCTAGACACTGTTCAAAGAGGTCATATTTTAGAAGATAAGATGCTTTGTTAATATAGATAAAAAGTAATCAAAAAGAAAGCTTGTAGTCCTTCTGCTAGTATTTCAGAAAGACTTACTGTTTCATTTTTTCCCCAGTTGGTGTCCTAGTGAGTGAAAAGAACTGGAGTGCTTAATTTCAGTTTTCACTGCGCTTTAATATGCCCACGTCCATTTCTAGATTGTTTGGTTGTGCCTTCAGTCTGGTAAAGGAATACTTAGTGAAATGAACTGGTGTGATTTCATAGTGTTGTCTGCAGATTGGAGCAACCTTTTTTTATCCTTTTAAAGGGATTATGACTTGTATCTCTAAAGATACATTGACACTGCCACGGTTTCCTTAGAAGGAAAATTTGACTTCAACTGAATGTGTTCAAATGTAGTTCAAAGAATTTTCATATGGTCTTTCATAGATCATATGAATGATCATGGTCTATGTGATCGTGTGCCTTCAGGCTAGGTACCTTTTTTTTTTAGTTGCTCATCTTTTGAATTTTGTGCAAAATGAATATGAAATACTAAGTACATCCCAGACCTTCCATTCCCCTAAGCTGTCCAGCTGTGAATTAAGATGGTTTAATCCTTTCTCCTGCAAATTCTATTTTATTCTGTACATATTTTTGTGAGTTATTTTTCCTCAGGAAGCCCGTTCTAAAATACAACCTAAGTTGCTGTATTTTAGAAAGAATGTACTTGAATTGCTTTGTGTACTTTTGCCTAGCCTAGTTACAATAAAGTAAATATTTTGCTACAATTGTTATTTGAATGAAATGTGTTTCTGCATAATTTTAAGAGTTTATTACTTTGTTATTCTATTTCTTGTCCTTTGTAGTTTGAATTGTGAGTTAGATGGACTTTTAGCTCTGTCAGTGACCTCAGTCTTGTGGTGATCATTGGGATGGGTGTGATGTTCTATTGAAGTCTATTTCTGTTTTATCTTCAAGATGCTTCCCAAGTAATATTAATGGAAAGGAGGGTAGTGTTTGGACTGAGTTTTGAAATCCTGTCATTTAATATAGCCTGAATGATTTACAGATAAATGCTATTTAAAGCATTTGTGGCTATTTAATGGTACAATTTTTTTCATTAGTTTACCTGTTACACATTTCAAACCAAACAAAATCAAATTTAACTTTTGGATGTGACCAGTAGTTGCTTTAATTAAGAAATCTTGTGAAGTTTATGTGAGGTTTAAGGAAAGTGCAGTGCCCATAACTGACCACTACTTGTCAGTGTTTTACCATCTTAAGAGAATCATCATCCTAAATTGCAGTTATTAAATTATATATTTTCAGGGTCTAACTGAACATAACGATTCACTTGTTTTGGTCTTTCCCTTGTCTGTATTTTCTTTCTGTCAGTCTTTTGTATAATGTGCAAACTTCTTGTTTGTATTGTAGTATTATTATATATAATGATTATTAATATTTATATTAATATATATAATGATTATTAACGAAGATGGTATCTAGTGATATCGTCTATACTGATGATATCTCTATACTGACCATAAAGAAAGCTTTACATATAACATTTGACATATTTCCTTTCTAAATTTGCATTTTTATTTTGAATTTGTAGTCTGTCTGTGCTGTGTGTAAGTGGATAAAAATTTTCTCTACACTTTTATGTATCTTTTAACTTCGTGTGTATTGATGCATTTAAACAGCAATTACTGCAAATTAGAAAATAGCAATTAGCAAAAAAATCATGCAAATCTTACATCTTCCGTTATTTCAAAGGCCTGATACAAACATGTTTCTGATTAGAAAAGAGAACAAATATGCTCATCTTGCCAGTGCTGTAACATGTATACATGGGTTGCTTTAACAACCTTATGTGTTGTGTAATGTAAACTAGAACTATTTTGAGATTCCTCTGTGCTTTTTTTTTTTTAGCATAAAGACACCATCACCTCTTATTGTTTGTTTGCATTTATGCATCTATGTTCTAAAACAAGATCAAGTATCATTCTGAAAAATGGGCTTTAAAGAGCTTTCATATACATTGGGGGTCCTGGATAGCTTTACAAAATCCTGTGCTTGGCTTCCTGGATTTTGGTCAAATGTGTCCATGTGTTTGTGCTTTGCAAGCTTTAGGTGAACAGAATTCATCTTTATAGAACATTTTGAACCCACTGACCATGATAAGGCAATGATTATAGTTAGTCTTAAGCTAGGAACTGGATAGGCCAGGAAGCATTTTATAACTTTTTCTTTGTGCAGTTATATGCTGAGATTCTGTTTGCCTCCCACTGCAAATACCATGAAGTGCAAGAAGCTGGTGGACAGAGTGGGGTAAACTGATGGTCAAAACTGTTACTGAAAATTCTTTTTTGCATATCTTTGTCTCTGATCTTTTTAGACAAACATAAGCTTGATCTGTGCTCTGAGCCATCTGGATATTTTGGTGTGTCACTGATACTTGCTTTTTGCCTCTGTGCTGTGCCACCTGTGGATAAGGGTTTCTGTTTTGACTGTAGTTCGAATCTGACTCTTTCTTGGAACATGAGCAAGTCTCATACCTATCTGTCACTGAAATAGCTAGGTAGTCTGTCTTTAGATGCCTGGCTGATACATCTAGGTAGAATACTTGGACCCATGCTAGTCACTAATGTAGCAGGTTAGGGAAAGGATTTTCATTCAGATTAGGATGTGGTACATTTTTGCCATATTTTAAAATATAGTGTGAGGCTGATCTGCTTGTGTATTTCTGATAGCATGAATAACTCACTGATCTGTTGCACTTTGAAAGAGCAAATTGCAGTTTGTGGTCTGTGCATTGCTTTCAAATAATCTGGTTTTATTTAAAAAAAAAAAAAAAAAAAAGGCAACACAGCAAAACCAAAATAAGACCAAACCCCAAACCCTTAGAAAAGTTAGGCTTAAATTGCAGTGAAAGTTATGATTTGCTCTTGAAAGATTTTCGTAAGTTGGAAAGATTGAGAATTGTTGTTACAGAATCCTCCTCATAGTTTTCCTCAAGTATAGGAAAAATTCCTCTGTCTAGCAGGGAGTAAATTATTTTATCTTTTTGAAGTTTTGGGGTTTGATCTATTCTGTATTCATATGGATGAGGTGCACTGAGTTGGGGGATACCAGTTAGGTTTGTATTCTAATACTGTCTTATGCTAGTGAGCTCTTCATTAAGACCTGTAAGAAATTTTCTCTCTGATCAAATCAAAAGTTCATCTAGCCTGACCACCTAGGCAGGCAGTAGAATATCTAGCTGGTCCGTCCCAAAACCATGCTATGAAGACCTCTTTACATGGAAGTTCTGTTTTCTTGTTTTCTCCTCTATACCTTCCTCCTCCAAGGCCTCGTCAGCCTCCTCCTGACCAACTGGATACTAATGCTTTCAAAAGAAGGATCTTGGTGGGCGAATCCTATTGACTGTAGGCCCGTTACCATTCCTTGGTACTTCAGCTCTTCTGTGCAGTGTCTGCCTGCTGCTTGGGAGCCATCGGGGAGGAGTGTGTGCTGGGACTGTTATCCTTAGCATCCCTTCCTAGTTCCCATTTTTGGCATTTGACTCCCCCAAACCCTTCTTTGGAGACAACAAATGAAATCAAAGAATCAGTGTTTGTTTTGTTTGTTTCTTTCTTTTCTCCCCAAGAGAAAGCTTGCACAGAGATATCTCTAGTGCCTAAAAATAAGAGTGGCACAAACCAGAAAGAGAGAATTATTTAAAAAGGAGTACAGGAAGGAGGCAAAACGTAGAATTAACTATTACCTATGCAATTTCTGAATTGTCAGTAACAGCTGATGTTTGTCAGGCTGTGGATGACCAGATATTTCCATTTCTTAATGACATTTTGACTAATTAATTGATTGCCTACCTAACAGCTACTGGAACAATGCATGTTTCTTGGTTGAAGCAGTGCATATGTAGTATGTTTAACTTCTTGTAACATCACATTCTTTTTGTAGTATTTTAACTCTGGTATATATATATGAGCTGGTTTTTTTTCCTTAAAATGAAATAACTATGGGCTATTTTTACAATATGCAGAAAACAAAACTCTATATTTGGAGTATCAGTTACAGGAAAGACTGCCTTTTTATTTGAAATTACTGCTAATTTAATAGCCTAAATATCAGTCAGTGATCCTGATAAGTTGAAATGACATATTTATTTCTGTGGTTTCTTCATGGAATTAGGACGTACTACTGATGCAGAGACATACCTTTTGCCTTCAGCAGGAAAATCTTTGAAAACTTTACTAGTATTTCTAATTTTGGCCCAGCTTCATATTTTCCTTATGATGCTCACATCTCTAGGTAAATCTGCACATGAAAACATGCATTTTTGATAGTATATTAATTCTTAATTTAGTACCAAAATATGGTTGGCATAAAGTTGACTGTATATAACAGAGCTTCCAATTTTGCTAGTAAAAATGGAGCTCGATTTGAGGTAGTACACATCATATATTCGAAGTTCTGAACTTGTACTTCTGGTCACTAAAATAAACAAAACAGACCAAACCACTCAAAGAAACAAAAAGAAACCTAAAGAAAAACCCCAAACCAAAACCTAACTAACTTGTGCAATAATGGCATTAGTTGAAGTGATGCTCTTTGACTTTGTTCATGTAGCTTTTTGGGACTTCTGCTGAGAGTTTTTTTGAGTAAAATATGTGCAGTGTTGAGTTTTATAGTTGACTGGAACGATTGATTTAAATCTCTACTGAGTACTTAGGAAAATACCTTAAATATGTTACAGTTTTCTAGTATCTCATTAGAGATCAATATGACTAAAAGTGTAACTTTATGTAGCATATTATTTTTAGTGACATAGTTATGATTAATATCTTCCACAGTCTCAGTTTTTAATTTAAGCTGTTCAAGCAGGAGAGTAATCCAGACTATACTGAAACCCTTATGTTTCCTGAGGTGAGGATGTAAGAGTGAGATAAATACATAAATCCATTTATTTTCTCTAAGAAACTACTTATAAAAGCAAAACTTGTAAAGCTGAAAGCCCAGCTTCATTCAAGTTGATTAGTATCTTCCACTGTTTTCATACTGTGAAATTGTTCTCCAGTATACAATGTTCAAAAACTGAATAAAATTGCACTATTTATAGAGGCAAATTTCAGGAATATTTGTTAAAAGAGGTATTCTTTTAAAATGTAAAATGAAAATGCTGCTTGGGAAGAGCAGACTGGGAAAAAGACATTTCTTTCTTGACAGGCTATGTTTTTTCTTCTTCTATTGTAGTTTTAGTAAGGAATTGTGAAAGGAATAGATGTACTTATGCTTCAGGATATGAGATGAAAATAAAAGATTTGTGCTAAGGTCTCTAATTAATTGATTTGTGACTAGCGTGAAAGACAGTGTGTCATGTTGCGCAGATAAAGAACGTGATTTATTAACAGTTGATCAAATTCATGGCAAACTATCAGTATATGGCTACTGATCTCTCTCTGCTGATATTTAAAATGAACCAATGACATTGTTATGGCTTTAGATATCCAAACTTGGGTTGTGTATGTTGCAAACTGTTCGTGTCAATAATGTCTGTCATGTCTAATGCTTCCTTTGCCAGTGATTGTCTGTGTTCTGCAAGTAATGTTGGTTTGTAGAGGGAAAAGATTTTGAAATTGATATTCAAGGCAATATTATTTATGTACTTTAGAAAATGTACATATGTGATTTTAGATACATCAGTCTGAAAGGGAACAGGAAAAGTCCCCATGGATTTGTTTTGTTTATTTGTTGTTGTTGTCAAAGTAGGACACATCAATGTCAATAACTTGTGATCAGAAACGTTTCAGTTAATTCAGTTGTAATACTGTGATTCTAAGCATCTGTCCAGATTCAGATAAAAATAACTTTTTTTTTTGAGTTCCAACACAACTTGTGGTAGTGTTTTCTTTATACAGTGCACTGTGTCATTGTATTTCATAACATGCACACCTTATATTAGAGAATATATCCATCTTCTCTGATATGTGCACAACTAATCTGTAGAGGATCTGCCTTTTAGACCTTCGTCTCAAGGTGTTTGGGGTCAACCTTAAGCGTCTGGAGCTCTATACGTCGGAAGGATGTTAGTGCTAGTTTAGACATTGTATTTGTCCCTGTTCTCTGCATGGGTGTGTTTATGTATGCATGGACTTATATTTATTTTTTCATAACAATATACATTGGCTCTACATGGAAATACTAGACGCAGACAGAAAGCATTTGTCTAGATCTCCTTTCTTAAAGGTATCAGCAGATTCTTTAATTTTAACAGCCTTAGAAAGGCAGCTTCTGTAACCTTTGTAATGAAGTTTACAGTGTATGTTTCTTCTCTAAAGGCTTTAAGGAAGCAAGATGCTAAAGCAGATGAAACGGAAGAAATCATGAAAAACAAACTTGTGAAATATGAAAGGGAAAAAAACGAAGTAAGACTTAATTTTTTCCTTTTTGTTTGGTTTTAAATGAGTGTGTAGTGTCATATGTTACAGTATATGCTTCCTTTTCAGAAAAACCAGCAGGACAAAACTTTCTTTACTCTTTAAGAATACAAGGTTTGGGTTTTTCTCTGCATCTGTGAATACAGCTATGCTGAACTTGTGTCTCTCTTTCAAAACTCTTTAGTTATAGTGTGTTATTTCTAGTGACTCTTCCATCCTGCTAGGCAGACAGATTTATGGCTCGGGGATTATCCTTGATTTCTTTCTCTGATTTGTCTCTAAATTTATACATAATCTGCTGCTGCTTATTTGCAGCAGCTCGAAGGTGCATCTTCATCTCTGCAACTAATTTATGCTGGTTATTTTGCACCATAGTTATTATTAATTGCTCTTACTGGCTGTGTTGCCTTATTACTCTCTTCCTGTTCATAGAAAACAAGATTTCTTGTATTTCTGTTCTAGCAGGGTGCTAGGGCTGTAGTTATACCCCTTTATGCTAAACCTATATGTAGTATTTTATGTTATGTTGTTCTCTTCATGCCCTTAATGCTGGTCTTGTTTACTTTGCCCATTTGCCAGCCTCTCAACATCCTCTTTGAGATTGCTATCTCAACAATAACAATTTCTGCTGTCAAAATCTATATTTATTTCCATGTGGATCTTTGAACTATTTATGGTAGAAGTCAGAAAATATTTTGTAGATTTTGCTTTCTGTTTTTTTTCTAAATGGTCCTACATTTGATGACTATATCACAGTTTAAAAACCTGCTGATTTTATGAAATTCAGGGCACTTCAATTTTTCAGTGATCTTGTTTCCAGAATAATTCAAATACATCATCTTGTACAACACAGGAAAAACACAGATTTTACTAACTACCAGTTCTACCAACGCATGTCATCTTTAACACTTCTATGAATAAACTATGTAACAAAGGTGACTTCAAATACTAAATGTTCATTTTGAATTTGAAAGTATGTTTCAAGTCCAGAGACAATGTTTTTGAAACTTTGTTAAAATTTATCTTCCATTATTTTACTTTTAACCCAGTAAAAATTTGCTTTTGTGCAATGACTTTGTATCTTCATGTGATACAGAATATTGTGCAAAAATTATAGACTACACGTTAAATTCTCTTTATGTAATTTATATAAATATAGTAGGGATTTTGTAGAAATGAAAGTTTCTTTAAGATTTTGGACAAATAAAAATATTGTGTATATTATACCTGGTTTTAAATATATGCTTATATAGAGTTATTTGCATCAGAATTAAATAGTTAAAATATCTTTTTATCCTATGATGCATACATTGCTTTTCTATTTTCATCATCCTCTGAAATGAAAGCTTGAGCAGGAATTGGAGCAGTCTCGGAAAAAGTTGAGTGAATCTGAAGGCAGTAGAGAAGTTCTTTTGCATCAGGTAACTGCTTTGGTATGGTAAAAATATTAAAGTTTTCGTATTAGGTTGTGTCTGAGTCTTTTTTGCTTAATCTTGTTATTTCATACTCTGCTAACATTGTTTTCTGAGGGGGAAAAAAGGAGATACAGGTTTAAGCGTCTGCAATATGTGGACTGAGCTCTAGGTATAGTTTTTCTGCTTTCAGAACTTTTATGTATATATGTTCATATATACTAATTATAGAAGTGGTAGCAGTGGTACGTTTCAGTGCATAAACACATTATTTGTAATGTCTTTTCATAGTGTGCTTTAGAAAAACTATATAAAAAAATCCGTATTAGTAATTGTTGCTATGCAAAGTGCATGCTATAATTGGTGAATTTGGATAAATCAATGACCTAGAAGTATTGGCTGTATTGCTGTATTATAACACGTGATAAAAATATATAAGCAAATATCTGAAAAACTATCTAAAGTGTCCTCTAAACAGTAGCTATTGATGCTCATATGATTAAAAATAGAATAGGAAGGGGGCTATTGGTATACTTATATTTTAGCATTAGTTGCTTGACTTGTGTATCTAGCAGAAGTTTGAGTTGCCTGTATTGCTGTTTTCAATTTAACTCCCTGTGCATGGAATATGGGGTAATAAGAATTAGAGGTATTTTTCTTCAATTCAGTTGTAGCATGTCATATTTTCTTTATTTTTCTGTACATGATGTCTTCTTTGTAAGTGCTATCCTGTATATGATAGAAAGAAAAATGTAAAAAGCCTCAATGCATCTTAAGAATAAATACATTCTATTTTTAAGGAGCACAATTTAAATAAAATATATTGTTTATTAAATTTCTGTAGATATTTTCACTGGCCATGTAAAAAGACAATTGTAACATATACTATGGTAGCATTTTGTTTGGTTTAGAGAAATTAATGTGCAACTGTGGTAAACATAACAAATTAAAATGTTTCCTTTAATTTTGAAAAATCACTTTGTGGCCTGTAATTAGGAAGTAGTTTGTCTTTTTGTTTACGATCTGCAGTACTCTCACGATTTATTTATAAATATTATTTGTGTGCAGTATTATTTCTTTTAGTGCCTAATAAAAGTATGATGTTTACTCTTTCATTCTGTTTTTTATTAAACATTTGATACTTGTACATACATTTTAGATTGAGGATCTTCGTTCTCAACTTCTGAGAGCAGAAGAAGACCGTGTGGAATTGCAACATCAAATTTCACAAGCTGCTATGCATCGCCAAAGCTACCAGGATGTACAAGATGATGACAGGAGAGTTAGAGCAGGTACAACTCATATTTTGCACTAGAAGTCTACAAATTAGTTAATAAGACTGGACATTAACTTTGTCTTAGAATTGCAGTCTAATTCTTCTATTCTTTCAGCAAAAGCAGCCACTTAATTCCTGAGATTTAAATTTATAAGTATTGGTGCCTGAATATTAACAGACAAATAGCAATGGTGGTTAATTTAGAATAAAGTATCTTGATTTGTATGGTTAGAACAGATGAGACAATTTCAGCAAACTGGATAATGTTTTTACAGAAGAAAAACATTTGTGTTATTTTCAAGTAATAATTTTTCAGAAACCTTCCATTCCAGTCCTTTTGTAATTTGAATTCTGCCATCTTGAAAATCATAGCACGAGTCATTTACTAGGTAGTTAATAAGGCTCAGGACTTTTGGGTAGAATTTCTAAGGAACAACATGTTCCTGAGTAGTTAAGAAAATTTTCCTGTATAGTGCAGTCAGGGCTTCTGTTTGTAGTATGTTGGCATTTTAGATTGGGATAATTTTATTTAGAAGAAAAATACTTTCAAGATATATTTCAAGATATAATTGCATCTTAAATTACCACTTTAGCAAAGTCTAAACTTAATTGTTAGTTATCTATCTGTATTTAAACTTTTCAAACATAATGAAAAAGGCATTAGAGAAAGTCTTTATCTTTCTCCTTATTAGCATGGAAATCCATTACTCAAGATAATACAGGAATAGTGACTCCAAATCCAGTGTTTATGTGAATGTTTAATTGGTTTGGCTAATGACTTATTTTTATATTTTCATACTTTAGATACTGAATTATCCTTGTTTTTAAAATAGGACTCTGACTCCCTGTTTTACAAACCTTATGCAGAGCACTGGAAATTGGCTAGATCATATATGTGGTTGAGCTTCAGAAATGTAACACAAAATAATAATTTCAGTCGTTTTTCTCCAACCAAGTTAATGTTCTACTGAAAAGTCAATTTGCTTGAAACAATATGCCTTTCATGTTAATGAAAGCATGTTTTAATTTTCCCATGAATTATATAATAATAAATCAAGGTGATTGTAAAAATATAAAGAAAATAACAATGTACTGGAGCTATGTATGCATATGTTTATATAATTTTTGCAGTTGTGTTTTACCTTGCTGTGTTATTTTTGTTTCTTCAAAGATACATGGGAAGAAGACATATGGAGATTTATTTTTTTTATGCCTCTAGTAGTTGTCTATGAATTAAGGCTTTTGAATTTCTGGTTGAAGGAATTTATAGCTTAGTCTTATCAAAAACTTTGGTTTTACTTGTAGGATTCAGACGTAAAATTCAGATAATGTGACTTCCAAATCAGGAGGTATTACTCTGGTGGGATAAAATCTTGGCCTTGAAGCTTATGGCCAAATTTCATTTACATCTGAACTTCCCCATTGTTTTTTCCATCCTATTTTATTTTAATCAGTTTTCTTGGGGTTTTGGGTAGCTTTGTTTTTTGTGGGGGGCGAAAGTGTGTGTGTGTGTATCTAAGAGTGGAATACCCCTATAAAATGACTGCAAAATACTGTCTCATTCAGTAAAAGGGTTATGATACAGGTATAGCCATTTTTCAGATATTTTGGTCAAAATCAGTAGTTGTAGAATAGTCTCAAGCGGAGAAGAAAATTGCCAAAAGAGCAATGAGATAAAATTTTAATTTACCAGAAGTCAGTGAGTCTGTTGCTCTGTTCTTGCTGTTTTACAGTAGCTGAAAGATATGAGAGAGAGAAGCAAGATCTTGAGAAACATATTTTGGAACTTAAAGCAAAGCTGAGTCATAATGCTGTAATGTCAGAGGTAGAAGAACTAAAAAGATGCATAGAGCGTAAAGACAAGGAGAAAGCACAGCTTGCAATGCACATACAGGTAAGTTTGGTTTTGTTGCTTTTTGTTTGGTGGTGTTTTTTTTTAATAATTTTTCATCTGTTTAACATTAGGTGACAGATTAGGGTTTAATCTTTCAAACTAGGAGTTGCTGTCATGGTCTTCTTTACTGTGTGAATAACTTTGAAAAGTCATTTGAGTTTGCAGAGTTTTTCTCTCTTCCATCTTAATACCAAAAAAGGTATTTGCTATTGCCCATGATTTCATGGTTTGGATTACTTCTTTCCCATGTGCAAAGAAAAGGTGATCTGATTTTATCAGCCGTTATCATTAATAACGGGTTTTGGAATTACTTTTATAAGGGACTACTTACTTCCTTATTCCCCATTCCATCATGCTTCAGAACTAAAGTTTAACTTCAAAAACTGAGATACCTTGTTCCACAAGATAGTGCAGTAGAGTAACAAAAGCAGATCGCAACTTCTCTTTTTTTTACTCAATTAAATACAATATAGTAATGTAATAATTAATATAAGTATTAGTATTCTTATTTATGATAAGCAATACTATTTAACATGATTCTCTGTGAAAAGAATAAAAGCAGTCTTTGGTACTGAAATTTCAGTTAGAAGACTTTTATCACAAAATTAGATCTAAGTAGGCAGTAGCCTTTTTTTTAAGATGGGAGATTTCTGTATTTTTTGATCTCATCTAGATTTGTTATTGGTAGTAAAATGCCTGAACAGTAACCATTTTCTTTTCTCTCATGACTGTCAGAGAAAAGAAGTTGTTTTAAAAGTGTGTGTCTTCAATGACTTAACATTTTATTGTGCTTGTATTGGGCATTCTATAAGCAAGGGTGTTTGTAATTTGTGTTTATTTTTCTAGCAAGGATACTTAGAAATGATGTCATATCACTTTGGAAATTCAAATTTATTTTTTGGTGTTTTCACTGACTTACAGGACTATACTGTTCAGTTTACTTCTACTACTCTTTTACCTTGTCAATTCCTGAGCTGATTTGAATGAAACTAGCACA
Source organism: Oxyruncus cristatus (assembly GCA_013399855.1). NCBI lineage: Eukaryota > Metazoa > Chordata > Aves > Passeriformes > Cotingidae > Oxyruncus > Oxyruncus cristatus. Next base: position 554,011 of record VXAY01006571.1, on the reverse strand, counting down.
TCAAATTACATTTGGAAAAAGTTTCAATTTCAAAATAAGTTCCTACATGCTTTATGAAATTTGGTCATTGAATAGGTTTAAAAAGACCTTGGGTGCTTCTATAGAGGGTAAAACAAGCAGATCTCATTTCCTGATGCCCACCAGCATTGGTATTATAGCTGGCCTATAAACTCCAGACTAACCCAAAACATTCTGGTTTTTTGTTTTGTGGGGCCTGAGAAATTCCAATTAGTTTGGAGACAGGAATTAATGGGATAAAAACCCACAGAAAACTAATTGCTTTAAAATTCTGATTGTAGAACATGCTTTCTTAAGAGTGAGAATGATTTTTCTAATACTAATTTCCTGCTCTGAAAATACTCACGTGAGAGTGCTCAGTCGGGGTCGTTGTCATTGCTCTGAGTTAGAAATCTTTGACTTCCCTCATTTTCTCAACAGAAAATACTTTGTTCTTCTTATCTGCTTCCCGCTGCCTTTCTCCTACAGAGGCAGTAACAGGAAAATAGCTAGTGTGTTTTTCTTTTAGGGAGACATCAAGGAGTGCAAGGATGTGAATTTCTAAACTTGTGTTCTAACAAAGCATTTTGTCAAGCCTGTTCTAACAGCTGCTCCTCTCAGATAGTCTGATTCCCAGTTGGAAGTGACCAGTCATGTTTGACTTGGGTGTAATTTATCTTTGTTTAGTGGGGAGGATCTAACTGCCCTTGCCTCTGATGTACATGTGATACTAGAAATTTCTTTTGATTTATTTAAATGTCATTGTTTTCAACAATTTGAGTTGTGTGTTGTTCATTTAGTCCCCAACAGTTGCCATAAAATCAAAGTGATGTAAAATGGAGAGGATGAAAAGGTTGAAACACATTTTTAAACTCATGTTTAGAAGTGAGTTCAATCTTAAATTATTTTTTAAATTTAAGAGAGAAATGTTTTATTTCAGTTGTTGTTTACGTGAGCATGCTGCTGTGAGATCTTGCAAATGTATACAACTGTCTTAAATACACTTTTCTGCATGACACTATATAGATATGGGGCCGTTATGGTTGACTACAATGATCTAATTATTATGACTAAGAAATAAATGAAGTGCACAAATTATAAAGATGCAATACCCTACTTTCTCCATAAGTGGTTTTAGACTCTTATGCCTGTGAAATTGTTTGATTTGCTACCTCTTCATTCTAATAAGGTCTTAGTAGTCTTATAGTATTGTCCAGTACATCAGACAGTTTGTTAAAATATTTCAAATTTTCTGAGGGAAAATAATTGATGTGATAATAATATTAGAATTCTTCAGTAATATAAGTCTTTCAGTCTTAGGAATATTGATTCATATTCTTATTAAAATTCATTTAATGACTTCTTTGGTACAGATGAAACTGTTAGCCAATTATTGTCATTATACAAGCCAATTAAGATTTCTGAAAACCAATAAGTAATGCTTTTCTAAATTTAAAGGGATTCTTACAAAATAGGAGAAATCAGTAATTCTGCAGACCAGCCTGTACTGCCATGTTCAAATGCTGAACTAGTGCTCCAGATAGATCTAAAATGTACAGATGCTATTTGCTTTGATAAACTTTTTCTCTAAAATCACATCTCACCCTGGGGGGAGAAGATGGTTTTGGTGTATTTTGTATTTACATACAATGTTATCTGTCAGAAAGATTAGGAGTTCAAGCTTTGGAAAAATATAGAGAAGACATTGCTTAAAGAAATTGATTTTGTGCAACACACTTTTTACTGAATTAATATATTTCTTGACTGATTGAATGTATCTCTTTGATTATTCAATTCACAGAATTTATGCTTGCATGAAAAATCTAAGTCTTATAGATTAGTTGTTCCTAGTGGTTAGATTATGTTTGGGAAGAGATGCAGATCAGATTGTGATAATAAATTAGTATCTGGGGTCTATATTTGGGAAAAATTAGTTAGAGAATAATTAGGTTCAATAATTAATTGTTGAAAACATTCCAAGTGACAGTAGTATGATTGCATAGCATTAGAATCTAGTGGCTGTGCTGCTGAGGTACAGGGCAGAAAAAAGAAATGAGGGAGAAAGACATAGATCTGCTTTAGGTGACTGATCCAATTAGTGTGGTGGGGTGAAATGTGACTTTCTGTATTCCTACAGGTACAGAATGTTTGCATATAGCTATGATATGAGGCACTAGTGTTCTGTAAATGGTAGCAAATGAGTAGTCCTCACTTGCATTTTAAATGTTCACATGAGTTTTAAGGAATTTTATACTGAATACTCTGTATGTTGTGTTTTCTATGCCTAGGATGAATTTTGTTTCGTAGTTTGTGGTGATTTTATTTTTAAATTGGGTATCAACAATAACAGGGCAAGAGTATGACATGAGTAGTCAAACTAGGGACTAGAAGTCCAAACTGCAGGAGTTTCTGGAATGGTAGCAGTCACATGTTCAGTGCCTGTAGTGATTAGTTTACATTTCAGATAAATAACTAGTCTGTAACTCGAAAATGTTGTCCTCCTTCTGTGCCTCCAGTTTCTTTGGAAGTTGAAAGCTAGCTTATATACTGGGATATTGGATCTGTAGAAAACTAGATGCACAACTGTTTTACTTGGGGCAAATGTTGCATCTGTTTCTGAGTTTGCTGATCACTTCTGTTCTGTGTCAGCCCTAGCCAGAGCCTCTGAGCTGAAATGTCTGTGACGGTGTTGTAGTCTGAGGGCTCATACAAATTTTGTAATCGCTTTGGAAAATAATGCTTGCATTTAGATCTCTGGAGCGTTAATATGCTGTACCCCTAGGATTTAGTAGCTAATATTTTTTAACTGTTCCATAAAAATAATTATCTCTTATAAAAATCTTCAGCTATTAAAGCCAGGAGGAGATTATTTGATGTTATATTGGAGGTGAATGAGTTGACATGAATATTCTAATACCTTCCCTTGGTTCTGTTAGCAGTGGAACTATGAAAATAATAATCAGGTTAGAAAAACTGAGACCCAGAATCATCTTGTGTAAAGATTGAGAAAATATACCACTATCAGGTTTTTCCTGTAGTAATCACAATGCAAAGTATGCTAACAATCCCTGTGTATATACACAATATATTTTACCAGCAAAATGTCCTGAATATCCTGAGTTGCTTCTATTGGGAGAACCTCCATCCATATTGTTCTAATGTATGTCACATAATATTGTCATATTTCTGTCATACATAGAGAACCTCACTGAGATCTCTGTGTAACTGACCTTGAGCCACAGAAGACACTGGATACTCTTTGGAATCTGAAGTGTTTAATCTATAAGGGCAGCATTTGTCATCTGTATAGAAATTTTTTGTAACCACAAGTGCTTAGTTATTTTCCACTTGGAAGAGAAATTCAAGTGTTCAAGCAATGTAGTTTTTCTCTTTTTTTCTAATGAGTGCAATCTCCTGAAATTGCTTGTCCTTTCTCTTAGATTATCCCAGTCTTGTTAACTACAGTAACAATTGAGAAAGTGAAAATTGGGTTAATTTTAAAACAAATAAAAAGCTCCAGCAAACAACTCCAAAACACCCTACATCTCTGTATTCTTGTCTTGTAGAAATCCTTAAAATATTTACATTCTGAATTGCCTAGAAAGGTAATTCCAAGATAGGAGTGTGAAAATTAGGGTATATTCTGCAGGGTTTAAAGTAAGCATCACTCTGCCAAATTCTCCTGCCATAGTAAAAGGGCAACCTGCAAGGCTCAGGGCGCAGCTGTATTGAGGGGAACCCCTGTCAATATGTGCACAGACACAGCTGTGACATTGAGCTCATTGTCCAAGCTTCAGTAATACAGAACTGAAGAGGATATCTTCATATCTTCAGACTTATTCCACTGGACATAGACCTACTCACAACTTTAAGCACAAAGTTTAAAAATGTTCTCAAAGCAAAGATGGAGACTGAGATATTTGATAATTCCGATTTCTTTAGCACTGACACAGCTGTAGGCACTGTAAATCTAAAGAGACCTGGGAGCTGGATTGAGGTGTAGTCTGTGTAGACTGATGTTTTTCTTTGATTCCTTCAAACGCCACAACTCTGGAGGCTGAGAGCAAAATTATGTTTGTTTTGTTAGGTTTTTAATTTATTTGTCATTTAGTGCTATGTACTTTCTCTTCTCCCTGCTATGTCATCCTAATGAAGGGCAGCTCCTTTCTGACAGGTGACACGGTATTTCACCCTTAATGCAACCTCCCAAACAAACCAGTAAAAAAAATAATGAAAACCCAGTGGTGCAACATTTGATTATAATACCAGAGTGGATTCTTCACACTCCCTGACCCAGTGTCTATCTGAGTTTGAGCCTGTGCTGAACTTGCATTCATTACTGCTCTGGCCACGGCTGCAATGGAACATGCATACAAACAGCTTGGCGAAGGAAGCAGTCAAGCTATGTGTCTTACATTAATGCTAACATTTTATGATGCATTGTCTGTATGCATTTTTAATTCACTTTACAACTGAGAGTCTGAGTTCCTGAAAGGAAAATGACGACTAAAATGTTGCAGGGAAACTGAGTATTGAAACTCTGGCAGATATCTGCATACAAATGACATAAAACATGATGGCGAAACAGAGTTACCTACTTACTCCAGGTGTTATTCCAATATTTAAGACTGACCATATGTGCATCCATAGTAGGATGCAGATATACAGATTTTGTGCAAGATACTTTGTTATTTTTAAGAGAAAATGGGTGCCTTTCAAGATGGAAGGTCTTGACAAGCTTGAAAAGAGTAGATACATAGTATTTACCTCATTAAAATTTTATATATTAAATCTAATGTTTTTTGAAAATACACTAGAATTTAAAAATGTGATGCTATGTATTAGCTTAATTAACAGGTTTTTTTAGTTGTAAAGATTGTTTAGAAAGAAATTAAAAGCTGAAGTCTATAAAATCATCACTATGAAATGAAACTGCAAGGTCATACTTTTACAGCACACCACTGCCAAATATGATGTTGTCCCAATGACAACAGCAATTTACTTAACTATTTCTTGCTAACAAATCAATTCTCATAAGATCAAAATTAGGGACTAAAAATATGTAGTATGCTTAATGGAGTTTTAAGTGTTGTATCAACTACTTACTGTTTACTGATAGTACAATTCCACAAAAACCAGTGATCACTCATTTTCTGAGTAGTGTTTGTCTGAAAGGGATATCATATTTGGCAAGGTATGCTCTACTGACCCACTCATTAAATGAAAATAATGTGCTTTAAAACGGTTCTAATGACCTTCATTGTTGTAAAGGGTTGCTTCAAATCAACCACCAGGTTGATATGTGCAGGCAGGTAATGACAAATAGTGAGGTGATCACTTGTCTATAACTGTTCTGTTAGAAATGTTACTTTGAAAACTGTAAATAATCAGTTATCCTGCCTTTTTTTTTTTTTTCTTCACAACATGCCTAGATATTGGGATTGTGTGTTGAGGTTTTTTCAGGAACCAAAAGGCATGACCATAATCTTTGGATCTTGTAGACACCTAAACTCTGTACACAGACAGTGAGGTTTGAAGTATGCTCTTAAAGATAAGAATGTGGAGGCCCTCTGTTTCTCTATCCTCTTGCTTTGCAGAGAAGGCTGCATAAAATTTTGGCTTGCTATGCTGCTGATTTCAACTGTTGGGTCTGTGCTGGCTTAACTTTTCTGAGGAAAGTGCAAACTATTTGCTAAGATCTGTCATATTTACACATATTGTAAAAATAAAACAGTAAAACTCACATTTATAGTGGTATATCTGTGTCAAAATTAATTTTCCCTCCTCATGAAAGTAGCTCATATTGATAAATTAGTTGCACTTCAAAGTAAATAACTAAAACAAATGTTCCTCTTTTTTTATTGTACTGTAAATCAATAAATTGGAGATTGATTCACTTCTACACAATGACATGAATGTTTACAGTTAATTGAACATTGTTTTCTGTGTTTAAGCTTAGACTCATTTCAGTAAAAAGTCTGTGGGGGCTATACTTCTACTAATGAACTGTATTCTCTGAGGAAATGATGTATAAATAACTATTTTTTAATGATGCAGAGCTGAGCAGTACATCAGTTTAGGCCGATATCCTCTATAGTGCCTCCAGAAAGACATGAAAGGGAAAGTGATGATGTTATTTATAATCAAGATTGAGGAAATGATGCCCCATTTTAGTAAATCTGTGGAAGGGTAAATGTAATATCTAACTGTATTTTACCAGGCTGTTTCTAGCTTCTGCTATACTCAGTTTACATCTTTATCTTTAAAGAAGTATTATAATCTCTATTTTCATTAGAAATTAATCTTGTTTTGATTAAAATTGTAGCTTGTGAGCTTTTTTTTTTTGGTTGTTTTGTCGTGTGAATCAAGACTTTTTACAAGGTTAGACCTGGTAATTTTGCCTGATGAGCTCAAAAATGCAGTTTAAAATAACAGTGAAGCAGAATACATGTTTTTTTTCTACGGTTTTTACAGAACTGTAAATTTAAAAAGACTTTCCTGTTTTATTTTGCCACCTGTGTAACATTTATTCCCAACTATTCCATAAAGTGTTTACCTATTGTTTTGTTATCTGGATCTAAGTTATGTCTTAGAGCAGGAACGTTCATCCTAATAGATAAGCAAGTGATTGTCCAGTGGATAATCCTACTCCTGCTTTGCATCATGGGTGCAAGCGAGATGGATGAATTGTTCTTGGCTGTAGCATCAGTCCCTTCCTGTCTGTATTTTCTGACCATGACCTGTCACATGCAAGAGTGCACACGCAGTTGTCTTTTCAGCACAGCAAATAGCATCCTGAAAAGATTGGTACAATTTACTGCCTCTCAGGAGGTGATGGCCTGGTTTGGAAATAAAAAAACCCAAACCCAACCACCCAAGCAAGAGGGAGCCCCAGCCAACAAACCAGTCTCCCTCCCTCCCCCAGCCTTGTGGAAGGATCTTTGTCTAAACAGTTACTCTCTATGCATCTGTAAAGTTGCTTATTCTTTTCTAGGCAAAGTACTTTTTCCTTGTCCCTTCTGAGTTGCAACCTGTTTATTTTAGTCTACATCTGCAATTTTATTGTGTCATTCTGAAATCTAATCTTCTTCTCTATTCAGTCCCTTGAAGCTTGATAATATTTTTCACTACAGATCAGGTCCATCAAATTCATCTATGTCATTAATGAAAATACTGAATGATATGAAAGCAGTCTAAATAGGCCCAAAATACAGAATACTAATATGAATTTCTACATGATGACCTTAGTAAAATACAGTTTTGCTAGTGCAGCTTCAATAGCCGATTTCTGAAAGTGTCCTTGCAGAAGGTGTATGAAGAATATTTTTCCTGAGTTTATTATGAATCCTGAGAAATATGATTTGAGAAAGGCAGCACTTGTTATTTTTAAAATAAGTAGTTCAAACATCTTTGCACTTTGTTCTAGAAACACCTACTAAGCAGCTGGATTCTCTTTGTATTCAGTGCTTTCAAGTATACCTGTATTCAGCACGTTGCTTTCATAAAAGCTGCAAGCATAAAACTGGGTAACAACTAGCTCATATACAATAGATTACTTTGGGTATGATGAATGCTATTGTTTCCTAGGCAATTTTCTTTTTTCCTCCTCTCTGTTTACATTCATCTCCTTACATTATAATCTTTGGTTTATTTCTTATTTGTGTAGTGTGTAACATATGGTCAATGGCTCCATCTAAAACCTATAATACAGAAAAGTAATAAGAACAACCAGAAGAAGGACAAATGCAGGAAGGATAGAGTAACTATGTATTTTACCTTGTCTTGAAACTCTTCACCATTGCAGAGGGGGAGATTCTCTGGGCCTAATAGGGCTTTCCTTGATAGTCAAGCAGATCTTTTATGCTATTCCTATTTTAGATAGAAATGTGATTTAACACTGCTGTATGTTGTTTGATAAGGTTTCATACTGCATATCTTTGGAGTCAGAATGTTCGTATTTTTTTGTGATGATTCCAGGTGTTAACATCTGACTTGGAAAACAGGGAGAAGCAGCAAGAAAAAATGCTGGACCAGCTAAAGGAGATACAGAATTGCTACAAGGCTTGTGAGAATAGATGTAGAGAAACTGAACTCCAGTCTTCTGAGTTAGCTCAACAGGTTGAAGAAAGTACGAAAGAAGCAGAACGGTATCTCACTGATTTCAAGCACTCAGAGGCACTCAGGCTGGAGACTGAGAAAAAAAGAGAAGATTTGAAGGTGAGAGCACAGGAAGCAATCCGCCAGTGGAAGCTGAAATGTAAGAAACTGAGTCGTGAGATGGAAAAACAAAATGAAACTATCAATGACCTGATGGAAAAGAATATTCAGGTAAGATTGGTTGATTTTCTTTTTTTTTTTTTTTTTACCCTTTTCCTTTGTTTTAGAAATGAAGATAAGGAGTTTATTTATGCAAACTGTGACTTGGACTGCTTTCTACCTTGAGTTCTGGACCAAATTTTCTGGTAAACTGGAAGACAACTAATAGGTGGCAATATTTTTTAGCTATTATGGAGTTCCACATTCTCTTCTTTTTCCGGTATTTATGCCAGTCTCTTCACTTAATCAAAGCTTTCTTCTTGTAAAGAAGACAATTTCTCTATGAATGCTGCTCTTACTTTTTCTTTTTAGGTATTGATTAACAGAGGTTAGCTTATTTTTTAGTTAATTTTTTTGGAAATAATGTGATCTTATTTTTTTAAAAAGCTTGGAATCCTATTACATAATAACCCTCATTCAATTTATGCTTTATCTCATGTAATGGACAGTGGTAAGATCTTTTAAAGAAGGTGTTTGCTTTCACCATGCGTGTCAGATTTCTAACAGACCTTAATGCTATGTGGCCTTTGGCACAACTAGAGTGCTTTTAGTTCTTTTCTGTTTTTAAGCTCTTCTCAGACTCTAGGCTTAGTAATGACATCTTTTATTGCCAGTGAAGACTAGAGGTTCTAAAATATTATAAGGACTGCAACTCAGTTTGAATTTGATATTTGGAGGCAGAAAAGTAGATTTTTTTTGTTTGAGAATGTGCAGAGATTTTTTAGCAAAATGGAGATTTTAGCCAAAAAAGGCACCTAACCTGCATTTGGGATGAGCATGCTGCTAATGCCTACCATGCAGTTCCAAGGTTTTTCCATTGATCTGGTTAGAGAGTCTGTGTTCCTTTTATTTTTGTAACTTCTCTGTTTTTTTTGTTTTATTGCTCTTCACGTGTATTTGGTTTCAGCCTCTGTATTTTTCAGAACTTGTTATTTGAAAAATCATTTTGTTAAAATTGATCATGTCACATTTCTGGACCTTTAATTTGCCTTTGTTCAGCATGGTAAACCACTTATTCATCTCTTTTTCCTCCTATAAAGTTTTTCAGGAAAAAAATATGTGGGTTTTGGGTTTTTTTTTTGTTTTTTGACTTAGAAGGATTCCTTGATTTGTTCAGCTCCTGACACTGCTTTAAAGACAAGCACTCACACCAGTGCTAATACTGATCATTCTGTCTTGGAATAGTAGTAGAAACCATCATTCTGTTGGCAATGAGTCTGGGGATCTTGCTCCTATAGTGGCTAGTTCAGTGCTAAGCTCCATGATGTGAGCTTTTATCTTAACTCACATGCTCTGCTGATGGAGTCTATCATATTGTATGGCTTTTGTTTTTACAGCACTTCCCTCACTTCTTTTCATGTATTTTCTCATGGCTTTCATGCAATTTAGTTCACTAAATCTGATGGTCTTGTGATGGCTTCATCCTCTGCTTTGTCCTGCTCCAAGATTGATGTTTTCAAGGGGTATATGGGGTGCAGGATTGGATATCTGTATTAATCCTCTGTTGTTTCTGATCCAGTAACCTGTTTGGAGGCTCGTATATGTATGTTATGAGCATGTCAAAACATGGGAGAAGCCACAATGGGGCTAGTACTGAGTTGAAATGAATAAACTCTAGCAAATCTAAACTGTGATTCCTGAAGTTGCCGTTTCTCTCCTGAATTGCCTATCATATTCCTTACTCTTTATTATTATTTACTCTATCGATGCTTCAACAATTCTTTTCATATTAATCTTGTATTGCTTAGCCTGAGCGCTTGTCTGCAGAAATAAGGTTTGCAAACATTTAAGAAAGCTGGTCATCTCTTGCCTAGGAAAATGGAGGGTTTAAGGAAAGGAAGAAAACCTGAATCATTTAGAAATCATATGTGTCTATCAAATGGACAAATAAGAAGCAAAAAGTAGATGGAAGTTATGAATAAGTAGCAGTAGATCTCCAAAAGGTTCTGGAATCACTGCTCATGTAAATGCATGGACAGGTCTTTGTAGTGGCACTTGATAGTACTGTCCACATTGAAATTTTCTTTGTTACATAAGACTCCTTGACATGGATTTTACCACTTCTTATGTAACAAATACATTCAAATGCTAAATGCAGTAACTTTGTTTTAAACCCCTTTAAAGAAATGCTGTGTGTATTAGTTCTTATTTTTAAAGTCATCACCATTTTGCCAACAAATTTGAGGTAACTGCCACTGGTGAAGAAAGTTTCTTTATTTGAGGATATGTAATATCAAATGAACTGTGTGCCATTGCAGAGGTTACAAACAATATTTCATGTTCTCAATACAAAGCTGTAAACAGTTTCCATATGTGGATATAATCAATCTAGATGCAGCATTTATTATAAGCTTCAGGGAACTAGATGAACATAATTTAGGGAGCTTTGAAATATACAGGCAACTAGCAGCCAAGACAAAATCTGTAAAAATAAGTAATAAAGAAAAAGAAGAAATGGCAGTCTCTTGTCTTTGATTTCTGTAAGAGGATTCCAAAGGGTTATTTTGAAAATTTTAAAAGTTGGGTTGCAATCATAGTGTGCAATTTTATGAGATATTTCAAATATTTGCAGACAATGGCTGGGCTATAGAAAGATGGGTTTCATTCTTTTGGAGTTACTGGGATAATTTGGATAAAGTTTTGCCTATGTGGCTGTCCTTGATATTGGTTGACAGTGGAATTTCTAACATCTTGTGTCTTTTGGAATGTACTTTTAAGTATGGAATGTAGAAAACATACACTCAAAGCAAGTTACTTAAGGTTTAATTTTGAAATGTTACTGGGTTTTGTTTTTGTTTGTTTTTGTTGTGGTTTTTTTTAGCCAAATCTTTCAATTAGAATTAGTTGTAGGAAGGTCTTTTTGTTTGGTTGGGATTTTTTCAGAAAAAAGCATGATGGTCATGATCCCAAGTCCTCAGTTTATTATTCTTGCATTTTGCTTTACATTTCTTATTTTTGATGTAATTAAAAATTGTTCTATTATTTTTAATCTGCACGCTTTTAAACCAAATTGCCTTTTTATTCTGAATTATTTCAAGTAATTTTGCTATATCCATAAGAAATGGGCGCTGATTGTAGATTTAGTGGAAATACTTAGTAAAATTCAGTATAAAATTTATTAAACCGGTTTAAAAAATCCAGTAGTTTGCGATATATCAGAACAGGTTGCAGAGTTTCCCTCACTGGAGATGTTCAAGAACTGTCTGGACTCAGTCCTGTACAATGTGCTCTAGGATGACCCTCCTTGAGCAGGGAGCTTGAATCAGATGACCTGCAGTGGTTCCTTCCAAGCTGACCCAATTTGTGATTCTGTGGTATTTCTAACATAAAATATATCAGTATTGGAAAGAACACCCAAACCGTGAAGCTCCTTAGGAAAACAGCAGGATTTTTATTACATTTGACTGATATTTATTTTGGAAATGACATCTTCATTTCTTGGCTTTGATGCATGAGCAAACCAAGCTTTAACTGCTATTAATTCATCTATTGATTAATTCATCAACTGTAGTTTAAAAAGTAAGTTAAAGTCGGTATACTTCATATGTAATATTTTAGAAAGTAAACAAAATAAATCAGCATATGGAATGGACCTATAGCTAAGATGTGTGTGACCAATAGTTCTCCCTGTATTCTGCTGTGTTATTGTAATACCTTATTTCCTCCATCTTGCTAATTAGAGGAACCAGTAAAGAAACTCTTCTCATCTGCAAAGAGAGAGTGTGAGAAGCAGGGCATTAACCAAAACTGTCCCTGCTGATGAGGCTAGATAATTTAAAGACAAGTTTGAGATCACACATGTTCTGTGTCTAAATTTAAAAAAACACTGAATACATTTGAACTGAGTTGATAACAAGCGAAATTTTTGTATTTTCACAGAACAAAGCATGTTGATTTTTCTTTACACATTCCTAATGTCTAATTGTTCCTTAGACATTCCTAATGTCTGAGGGCATCTGTTGACCTGCAACCTTTAAGGACTTTAGGTCACAATGGATTTCTTTTTCTTATTTCCTAGGCCCTTAAAGAAAAGGATGATCTCAGAAGTCAGCTTCTCTCAGCTATACACCAAATAGAAAACCTCCGGAAAGAGCTGAATGATGTGCTGACAAAGAGAGCCCAGCAGGAAGAACTCCTCCACTGTAAAGAGGTAAAACTGAATGAAATGAAGTCACACGAAGTATCTCTTGAAGAAGAGATCAAAGAAGTTCAAGGTACAGTAAAAATATTGGAGAATGAGTTGAAAAAGCAAGTCTTTCTACAAAATCAAATAAAAGCTGAGAAGGAACACTTGAAGACAGAACTTGCAACTATTAACTTGATCCATAAAAAAGACCAAGAACGACTTTTAGAAATGCAAGCAGATGTAAAAAATTTAAGCTCTGTACGTGTGGAACTAACAAACAAAATAGCAGAAGAGGAGAAAGTCAAAAAGGAATTACTTAAGAGCCTCTCAGATCTCCAGAAACAGCAGGAATCTAAGCATGAAGAGATGACTTCAGCTAACAGGCAGCTGAAGATGGAAAGAGAAGTTCACCAACAGGAGTTGGCAGATCTTAGATCAGAGTTACAAAATGTCAAAATCAAGCATGAACAAAATATTCAAGAACTCATGAAACTCCTTAAACAAGAAAAGGAGGATGCAGAGGCTAAAATTAGAATGCTAAAGGTACTTATTGTGAAGAATTCCAGTGTCAGACTTCCCCCCCACTTTCATACACACCCCCCCACACGCCCCCTTCCAGTGAATGATGAAGATAATAAAGTATGGGCTTTAAAGCACTTAACACACATTTTATTCTAGGCCATCATAAACCCTTAAAGTTCTGGATAAAAAACATAACAGTATCAGTTTTAGGTCAAAATCTTAGTTCAGCAGTAGTGAGATAGGTATGGCTGTGATCACAATAGAAGGAAATGTATGAGGCTGTAATGTTTTAATATGGCAATCAGGTGAAGTCTCAGGTGACTGAGAAAAACAGGTAACACTGTACCCATCTTTAGAAAGGATAGAAAGGAACTACTGACCTGTCACTCTCACCTCCGTGTCTGGGAAAATCATGGAACAGGTCTTTCTAGAAGCTATGCTAAGGCACATGGAAGATAGGTGGTGATTTGGGACAGGCAGCATGGTTTCACCAAGGGCATGTTCTGCCAGACCAACCCAGTGGCCTTCTGTGATGGAGTGACTTCATCAATGCACAAGGGAAGGGCTGCAGATGTCATTTATCTGGACTGCTGTAAAGCCTTTGACGTGGTCCTCCATTGTAAGGCTTCATATGCACGCAGGTAACCCCAGGCACCAGTTTTAAAGAAAATTTGTTTTTACAGTCGAGAACACAGTAATACAACTGGCTGAGAAGGCAAAGGTGGAAACCCATTTTGGTGCTTTCATAACAACACCTTTTGCGTGCGCAATAAAAGCCCAGGCTGAATTCTTCCCCTGAGCTTTATGGCCTGCCTGGCAACCCTGCAGGGGCCTCCAGGCATGTTTGTGAAAATTTTAGCACTTGTAGCAAGGGAGTTACCTCTCAGCAGACAGATAATGAGAACATCATAGCATCCTGCATGAGAATGAATTCCTTCCCACGTAAAAACTTTTCCCTGGGAGCAAAAGTTTTCTTGAATGGGTGCTAAGCTCTCCCTCATTGATATTTCTTCCAAAGATGATCTGCTTCTACAGCCACATCCTTCTCTCTAAATTGGAGACAGATGGATTCGGTGGGTGGACTGTTAAAAGGATAAGGAATTGATTGAATGGTTTCATCCAGAGAGCAGCGGTCAGTGGCTCAGAATCCCAGTGGACATCAGTGACAAGTGGTGTCTCGTCTGTGTTTGGACCAGTGCTATTAAATATCTTCGTTAATGACATAGGTGAAGGGACCAAATGCATCCTCAACAAATTTGCAGATGTCACCGAGCTGAGTGGTGCAGCTGACTCACCTGAAGGATGGGATACTGTCCAGAGGGACCTGCACAAGCTCAAGATGGGGGCCCATGGGAACCTCATGAGGTTTAACCAGACCGAGTGCAAGGTGCTGCACCTGGGTCAGGGCAGCCCCCGGTATCAGTACAGGCTGGGGGATGCAGATTGAGAGCAGCCCTGCTGAGAAGGACTTGGGGGTGCTGGTGGGTGAGAGGCTGGACATGATCCAGCAATGTGCACTTGCAGCCCAGAAAGCCAATTGTGTCCTGTGCTGCATCAAAAGAAGTGTAGTCAGCAGGCCAAGGAGGTGACTCTGCCCCTCTACTCTGCTCTTGTGAGACCCCACTTGGAGTGCTGCATACAGCTGTGGGTCACCTGCACAGGAAGGGCAAGGACCTGTTGGCACAAGTCCAGAGGAGGTTCACCAATTAGAGGGATGGAATACCTCTCTTGTAATGAAGGCTGATAGAATTGGGCCTAGGAAAGAGAAAGCTTTGGGGTGCCCTAATTGCAGCCTTCCAGTACCTGAAATGAGCCTACAAGAAAGATGGAGAGACACTTTTTACAAGGACATGTAGTGAAAGGACAAGGGGAAATTGCTTCAAACTGAAAGAGAGTAGGTTTAGATTGGATATTAGGAAAAAATTCTTTAGTGTTACTGTGGCGAGGCACTGGAACAGGTAGCCTAGGGAAGTTGTGGATGCCCTGTCCCTGGAAGTGTTCAAGGCCAGGTTGGATGGGGCTCTGAGCAATTTGGTCTAGTGGAAGGTGTCCCTGCCCATGGCAGGCGAGTTGGAAGTAGATGATTGTTAATGTCCCTTCCAACCCAAACCATTCTATGATTCTATAATGTTTAAATTGCATGATGCAGAAATACTGTCATTGTATCTGGAAATAGTTTTAGAATGTGAATAGTAATGATGTGTAACACTGAAGTTTAATTTTGATAGTTCTTTCTATTTCAAAAAGTTTTAGAATTACCCATATCTGTACAATTTCTCAGAGAAGTGTTTCTATAGTAAATGATGAAATATAGCATTTTATTAATGAAGAACCAAACTAATGTCTTTAGTTTGTATCATTTGCTTCTGATATAAAGCTATTGCTTTGGAAAGAAAACAAGCATTTTAGTGGCTTTATGTGCTCTGAATAAAATTGAAAAGTTAAGTTGAAGTGTTCTAAATTGTGCAGTTTACTGTCAACAGCTGTGTAAGTTATACATCGCACTTCTATTGAAGCAATTTTGATTACATGATTAAATATATATGTAGATGTTTAAAATAATAATATTAAATTTTATAATTATTTTAACGGAGGTTAGTTTTTCATGTAAGTTGTAAATTACCAACAGATTACGAGTGCAATTCTGAAGCACTGTAAATATAGTTTTCACCATAGTCCCATTAAATTACAAATTTGCTCATGTCAAAATTCTGTCAATTTAACCATAAAAAAACCTATAAAATCCTCAATCAAAGCTTAAATAATTAATGATCCACTTCATCATAAGTAATGCAAGCATATTTTTCCTTTATGTTCTCACAAATATACTTGTTAAAAATGAATCTTTTCTACATATTTTGCAGTTAGGAATTGACATAACTTAGAAAGGATATTTAGTTATTTAATATACCATTCATGATATAAGAATTGACAATAATTCTTAAGCAGTTGGTAACTATTGAAGATAGCAACAAAAAGAAAACTAGACATGATTGTTAGTGGAAGGATCATTAAAACCAAATATTTTGACATCAGTTTTTAACACAGAGGACTTAATTTTTCATGTGTATAGCATTATTTAAATGATCTGTTGAAATATGTGTTTTGTCTTTGACAGTGACTCTGAAATTAATAGCGTACATTTGACAGGGGAGAGAAGGAAAGTGTATTTTGGGTGCTAGAAAAAAAATTGGTGAATAGAGGTGAATTTTGATCCTTACTGTTCTTCCCTCTCTTGCCTCCAATGTATAGTAGTTTCTGCCTCACTTTTACTTGGTTTTCTGTAGTGCTGCACTGGATTGAAAAAATATTAGGTAGTTGAGTATTTTTTGGGGTAGTAGGGAAGGTACCATAAGAATATGGTATGATGCAATAGAACTGAAGAAGAACATATAATTTTGTATGAGATGTCAGTGTCAAGAAGGATCTTACTGTTTAATCACTGAGGTTCTGGTATTTAGCTTTTAATTCTGTTTCTGCTAGAACATCCTGAATGATTCTCAACCAATGCCTCTGTGATGTCGTATTTATTATTTAAAATGATAGATACACTAGGCATAGGAAAATGGTTTCATTAGTGGTCCCCATTCAGCTACGTGCTCAGAAGCTCTGAATCTATACCCTAATTTTACAACATATGCTTTAAAAATACCCTTGTTTTCTTAGAATGATGACATGCAAAATGTCCTCATGCCTGACACAGTATTGAAGTATCTGAAGTATTAATCTTTAAGGTTATATAGACATGCGTATCTATACATATAAAATTCTGTATTTGTATCTCTTTTTGAATTTTTTTCTATACATTTTCTAAGTGTGTGGTTCTTATTTCCTGAAGGTTATCAGATGTGGAAATTGGATTCAGTAAAGATCAATTAAATTATGATCACATCTGCCTTGTCCACACTGAAAATTAATAAAATTTAACTTTGTCCATTGTGTCTCAAAGGTAATACAAGTGAGGAATTTTGTTCTTGGATTGTCTCCATCTACATAGACAATATAATGCAATTACCTTTGGTAGGAATTGAAAAGTTGATTTTGTAAGCATATTCACAAAAAATGTTTTAGGCACTGCAGGCTTGTCTTTGTGGTCCTGAGTCATTGTAGACCTTGGATGCCGAAGTTCTTTCTTGAATTTTACTTCAGAAGAGTTTTTGAACTCTGTTAGCTTCAGTGTCTAAATTAACTCATAAAACCTCTCTCCTTACCGTTCTTTTTCAGAGGAGTTGTATTTATAGTGTAATTGAGAAATAGAACTTCCGCTTTTCCTCAGAAAGGAATTTACTTCACAGGTTTATTTGTGTGTGTAACTGCATCCCACAACTCATCTAATATGAAATTGGTTTGGAGTAATACGCGTGTTAATTTGCCTCTTTGTTTTGTGGTTGTTTTGTTTGTTTATTTATTTATTTTCTAGATATTCTAGAGAATTAATCAAGCCTGTCATTTTCAGTCAGTTATCTTTTGCACTGGAAAAAAATATACTTTATTCACTCACTCTAAGGGCTTTCAAGGCCCTTAAATGTTTTCTTCGTTTTTCTCTGCGGTGTTTTCATGAACAGCATTAAACCTGCACAATAATAGCATTAAACCAACACAATTTTAGAAATAAAAAATACTAAATCTTTGCAGTTGGTTTCCTTGCAGATAT
This sequence comes from Oxyruncus cristatus, assembly GCA_013399855.1. Classification (NCBI taxonomy): domain Eukaryota; kingdom Metazoa; phylum Chordata; class Aves; order Passeriformes; family Cotingidae; genus Oxyruncus; species Oxyruncus cristatus. Next base: position 536,396 of record VXAY01006571.1, on the reverse strand, counting down.
AAATTTAGTATGAGTTCCTGAAATAAAATGATAGTTTTAGTCTTTCTGATTCTAAATTATTTCAGTAATGGAAAAGTTGCATAAATACTAAGCTTCTCAAGGTGATGTAAGCTGATGAGTGTATCAGAGTTGAAATGCAGAATCTGAGACTTCTGTTTACTGCTTTTAAAACACTTTATGGTTCTACAACTCTATGATACCTATTTTCCATGTTCAGATAAGTGATTACACTTAATGTGACTTAAATGTAAAAAATTAAACTGAGTTATCATTCAGTAACAGTCTTCCACTAATTTAAAACTTTAGAGTCGGTGTGTGTTTTAAAATAACCCATAGAGTGACTTTGTAATCTGTTTTCCCTTTACCATCAGATGGAACTTTTAGAAGAGAAAAACATAGTTAAGACTCAGTGTCGACAACTGGAGAAGATAAAAGTTGAGTGTGATAAATTGACAGAAGAATTAACCCAAAATGAAGAAGAAAATATAAAACTAAAACGGAAATGTGAGTTTGTAAAACAAGAACTGGAGAAAAAGGTAAAGTTAACTGGTTTTAACCTTTGGTCTCTCTGCTGATAAATACCTAAAATACCATCTATTTCTATAATCCACCACTTAAATTTAAATTTAAAAAAGTACATGTGTGTATTAAAGAATATACCCAGTCATACTGTAGTTCATAATTTCAGTATAAGTGAAAGAAGATAAAACTGCTTTGGCTGGGTTATGAACTGTATCCTCCAAAGATTCACTAATGCTATTTAGGAACTTCCTGTTCCTGCTTGATCTCTAATAAATACTAACAAATGTTAGTATTTATAATAAATAAAAACTAATAAATGTTTAACCAACCACTTCTTGTTTTCTTCACATTTTTCTTAAAGATGCAATGCAGTTATGAATAATTTAGAGCTAATTTGAAGTAAGTAAGCAGTGTAAGCACAGTGGAAGTGATTTAAAAGCTCAACTTGTCAGACTAATAAAAAGTACTTCAAATGAAAGTTTGAAATATGTTTTTTTCTAGGCTGGCATTTTAGTGCTAGAATACCTGTTATTCAGGAAATATTTTTGTAGGAGTGTACATAGTCTTCTGTAGTCAGTTGTGAACTAGCTCCAACCTTACCTAATGTTGGGAAGATACAGTTTTTAGACCAAATGTTTATCTCCCAATTGAAAAAGAATGGAGAAGCTTTTGAGCACATGATCCTATTATCTCAACCTTTGAAGGTAAATGCAGATGGAAAGTTCTACTTGATTACATTCGTTGGTTAACTTAAGAAAATATTTACTGTTGTGGTTTTATTGTGGATTGTCGGAGTATTAGGGAGGGGAAAATAATATCTTGAGAAATCTTAGACTAGCGTAGTGGCATTGACATGTGATGGACTGTGTTCATTGAATAATGAGATAGCGTAGAATACTGACTCTGGAAACATATATAATACGATCCTAAAACTTTCATAATACTGATGGAGGTCAGAACTGCTCTTTCAACTGTCATTTTCATAGTACAGAAATACTGAAATCTGTGCATCTTAAAAATCTTCCTTTGGTTTGAAAAAACTACTGTCTAATTCAAGTATTTTTGTATTAATTAAATGAAAAAATCAGACTGCTTATCAGCCATGTGTTTTTCACATTTGTAGGTCACCTATATTAAAAACACCTATTTTGCCAGTAGAAGTAACACCTACACATAAATATGTATACAGCCTCCTGAAAGGAGGTAGCAAGGAGGGTGTTGGTCTCTTCTCCCAAGTAGCAAGTGATATGACAAGAGGAAATAGACTCAAGATGTGCCAGGGGAGGTTTAGGTTGGATATTGGGAAAAGTTTATTCACACATTGCAAGAGGATTCCCAGGGAAGTGGTTGCGTCACCGTCCCTGGAGGTATTTAAAAGATGTAGATGTGGTACTCAGGGATGCTTGACTTGGCAGTGCAGAGTTTGCAATGGACTCAATGATCTTGGAGTTCTTTTCCAACCTAAATGATTCCATGATCCCATATGTATCCCAGTCACAGAACCTGTATGTTAGACATACCTAGCTCCATACTGGTGTCTCATAAGAGCAGTGTGTGAAGATTTCCAACAAATACACTTTAAGCAGTTGTACCTTGTCATTGTGAAGGTACACAATTAATAATTTTTCTTAATTATTATTCTTGCTCTTCTCACCATTCTCAGTGCTCTTGCATACACTGAAATATGCCTGTTAAAGTGTTTGCCCTTCACTGCATCACATCCTCCTGATCTCCGCAGCAGACAGGGGTGTTTCAATTTCACTTTTTCTCACAAGATGAGGGTTTTTTTAATATTAATTTTTAATATTAATTACAATGTATAATTCAATGTTTTGTATAATCTGCCAGAAGTTTTGTTCAGTTTTACATAGTGGCTCTACCACAGATATAAAAGAAGTGCATCTGAATTTAAAAAAAAAAAAAAAAAGTGACATATTTCATGAACTTGCTGACATTAGATGACTTAAAATGCTTTCCTTAGTGCTACTCAGCGTTCTATGAGATATTCTTTGAGTAGTTTTCCTTTGCGAGCACACTGACTGCCGATAAAATTTACCTTCAGGGATCTCTTTCCTGATGATAGAGATTAGATGCTTGTAATTGGTTCATGGCAATAGATAACAAATATTTGTTAGGGGCTCTCTTTCTATTTGTGAGAAGGAGATTTGTAATAGAATGTCTATTTTTGACTTTGAAAATAAGCTTTCTGATTGTTGAGTTTGGATTTGGTAGCAGTTTCTTCATAACTGATTTACAAGAGAGTAGGGAGAATCAAGAGAGGAACTTATGAGTGCTATTAGAAGGTATTGTTTTTCCATGGCAAGGAATTGAACTTTGCATGAGTGAGTATATTCAGATTATATGATTGGAAGATATATTCCTAATTATGTATGTTATATTACTAATGCAGTAATTTCTCTTTGTTTTGTTTTTCCTCTTTTACTTCAGGAAAAACAGATCAGCAACGAGGAAGATCATTTGAGAAAGATGAGTGAGGCCAGACTGCAGTTTAAGGATCAGCTGCGTCACTTAGAAATGGAACAGCAATCCATTCTCTCCATGATAGGAAGTGAAATTGATTCTGCTTGTGAAGTTTTTTCTCGGGACTCCGTGGAAAAATTCAAAGTAATTCTAAGTTTTAAGTATGCTGCAGACTTTGTTATTTTATTAATGAAATTTGTAGTAGAACTTGGCATTCATTGTTGTCACCTATCACTTAACTGTATAGATAATTTATGGACAATAGAATTATGGATATTTAGCTGGTTCGGAGTGACATTGCTAGGTATTAGAATGGGATTCTAGGAAGATCTGTTCGTGTATTACTAGTACTGCTTTCTTTTGCAATTTTATTTTAATAGTTCTGCTTTTGCTTTTGTGAAAGGACCTCACATCAGCCAGAGTTTTGAGGCAGGTTTTCCTAGGCCATGTTCCTGCAGTTGGGAAGTCCCCAAGGAAAACCTAAAATGCTTTTAAAATTGGGGGAAAATGAAAGAAAAGTTTTGTTAAAATTGATTTAGATGCTTTGTTTTTAAAGTAGAGGAGTAAATGCTGGAAATGAAAAGAATTTATAATCTTCTCTTTTGGGGAGCAGGTCCTTTTATCCAGAAAAGTCTGACTCAGATTTTCAGGAAACTGGAAGTTTGCTGTAACTTTTTCTTTGCTATTTTATTACTTCTTTTGCAACCCCTGTCTCCCTCTAGCTTTTCTCCTGACCATTCTGGTTTGCTCCCCAGATACAGAAACCACTCTTCCTCCCTCTATATGTTTCTACATGACTAATCCTGTTAAATCAACATTGTACATTGCTGAGAATAAAGAAAACAGAGTCTGACTCAGCTTGTCGCCATACTCAGTAGCATTTTGGACATTCACAAGTGCTTGACCTGGTGGCTTTTTCCAGAGTACATTCAGATTACATCTTTTTCTGTCTTGCTGTTTAAACAGAGGATACTTTGTAGTTGCTGGTCGCTTGACTGGGCTGGGCTGCTTTTCAAATAGGAATTTTTCACCATTGACACCATTTCTCCACTTACCTATGGAGCTGGGATGTTGCATCACAAAAACAGATGAGAATTCTAAGAAAATGTATTGATAAACAAGCTTTCTCTTCTGTATCCTTACAGATAAGTCTTTTTTTTATTAAATCTTTGTCATCTGCTGTAGTTGCCAGATTCTTGATCATTGAACTCCTTGGACTTGCTTCCCACCTCCTGCAGAGGCTTTGGCTTCTGGATAAAGTCTTGCAGATCCCTGTTGATACAATCCCCTTTAACTTTTGACCACTGGCAAACTTAAACTGGTTTTGAATCTGAATTTTTGACTAGACAGCTAATGTGAAAACAAATGTTAAACAGTTTTGAGGTGCCTAGTATGATTTTTTTTTTTTTCTAAAGATGGTAAGAAGATTCCTTTGCCGTATTTTCCTCTGCCCAATACATTAGATACTGGCAAGGTTTCTAAAAGCTTTCACACAAGTTCTTTACTTCAAGAAGTTGCCACTGCAACTGAGGTGAGGAATGAGGAATTGGATGGATAAGTACTTGCATTCAGACAAGTTAAACACTAAGCTTAATCTTCGCTGACAAAAAATTATTTGTTTAATTAATTTCCAGTAAGCAGAAAACACTTTCTTCTTTCTGTGTCTAGTTCCCATTTTTATGTCTATTTCTTTCTCTCATTCTTTTCCATAGGCAATATCACTTACACCCACAGTTCTGAATGATCCTCATCGCTGGTTAGCAGAAACAAAGGTAATAGTCAAACCTCTTGAAATTTTACTGACTAAGCTAATATCCAACAGCTGTGCAGCTTCAAGTAGTGGGAGGTGTCCCTGCACATGTCAGGGAGTTGGAACTAGATGATCTTCACGGTTCTTTTGAACCCTAACAACTGAGTGAGTGGATGAGTCTGTGAATGGATGGGTCTGATTCAGTTGAAAGTGTTGAAAGGCACTTAAAGAGTAAAAGGAAAAATACAAAAACATTCTTTTGGCAATAATTCTGATATTTCCAGACTGTTATTTCAACTGATGGAATAGTTTTCCAAATTTTTCTATCAGCAAGAAATAGCTGTCTCCATAGCAAAATAAATAACAATGTTGTTTTCACAAAAAATTGCATTGAAGTAACTGCAGTGATAGCCTTTAGATCTGGTTCAATTATTTTCAGACAAAGAAAACATGAGAATGTAGTCAGCAGGTTAAGTTTCTCTTGCAGCACTATCACAAGGCCAGAAATTATTTTAAATAAGGCTGTTATTAATTAAACCTAAAAGATATTAGGTTGGATTCTTGGAAAATGAACTGTTTTCCTTCCCTCTTTGTTTGAACCTTTTGAATCCTATAATATGTGTGCAAACATGTTTGAAAACATCTTCAAGGTGATGACTGGTAACTCATAAATCTTGCCTTTCATTTTGCAGTTTTCCTCCAGCTCCCCCACCTCCCACATAAACACATTTCTATTCCAATGTCTTTTAAAAGAAATAAGTGTCTCATGATCGAAGTAGATCACAAGAAACTGTGGAAGACAGCTTCGACTTCTTTTTTTTTTCTTCATATAAAAAGGTCAAAGCCACAGGAGAATTGACCTAAGGAAAAAAATTGTAAATGTTTGTATGTAAGAAAATTTAAGGTTATTGTGTAATACTTGTAGTCCAAGAAAGACTACCACTAGATAGCAGAGGTAAGATTAGATTTGAAGGAGAAAGATTATGCAAGAAGTAATTTCTTCATTTGAAAAAGTGACATTGACATATTATTAAAAGAGCTCTCAAAGAGTACCTAAAATCATTTGCGTATATTTCTCACCTAAGTTTCTTTAGCTGCTAGAGGAAAGTCTAGAATGAATGACACTTAAAATTCCACTTTCATTTTCTTTTTTTTTAAATAGGCAATGCAAAAGTATTCCATTCGATCACTTCTAGATTTACTATATTGATCACAACCTTATTGATAAGCTCTTATTTTTCTCCTCTGTGTGAATGTTAAATATTAACTTTTGCTGACCGGAAAGGATTGATGTCGCTTTTTTAGAATGGATAAATGCTTTAAATTCTGTCAGCATGGAATAGTGAGAGAAAGGTATTCTGAAAGGAAGGAGTATCTCTTGGTGTCTATGTGTGCACTAGTTCAGTTTGGATTTCCATACCTACCTTAGGAAATTCATTCTTCTGATTTAAAAAGAAATAAAATCATAGAAAATCAGTGTATTGCTTTTTCATATACAATTGTCAACCAAAATTTGTCATTTGAAACTGTTGAAGGTCGACATATGTTCTCTTAATATATCTGAATGTCCCCTTCTATTGTTATTATTATTCAGTAATGGGTATAAATTACTATTCCTTGACTCTGATCAGTGAACAGTCGTGTCCTCTTATTTTCATTAGAATTCTTTACTTTTTATTGTCCCATTTTTTTGATGTAGACTAAGCTTCAGTGGTTGTGTGAGGAGGTAAAGGAGAGAGAAAGTAAGGAAAAAAAGCTGCGATGCTACTTACTGCAAAGCCGAGAACAGCTCAAGCACTTTACACAGATGAAGGAGACTGAACATCAGTCTCTCTTTAAGCAGATAAAAAACCAAGAAAAACTTTTGGAAGAAGTTCACAGAGAAAAAAGAGGTATGTTGCTAGTTCCGCTTTTCATTTTTGTGAATAAAAGGGAGAAAGAATTTAAAAACTGTAATTCCTATGGCACATTCAGATATATTTTATTAATTAGTTATTGCAAACTGTAATTTGATAATCTACTAGTGGTAACCAAGAAAAAAATTAGGGTTTTTTTGTTTTCCCTTGTTGACAAAAAAAGGCAAATCAACTATGTTTCAAAGCAGTACAATGGCTGCATAACACAAGAGTTTGCATCATGAACAGTGGATATAAAAATTATTTTTCAACTGCACCATCTGAGACATTCCGTGACCTGGGCAAGGAGGAAGTATACAAGAGTCTGAGGCAGTCTGAATTAGACTGCTATTTACACAGCTCCCTGTGTAATGGTACAATCCTTGCTTGTGTTCTATTACCTCAGTTTCCAAAGGAAGGTGGTACCTCTCAGGTTTTCTTCTTGTATTTTCTTTAAAAGGCTTGTTCTGGCCTTTATTTAGGGCTCCATACTGATATGATGGTTCAGAATAAGTACTCTCTTTAATCATTTTGGTAGTTGTCATTTTATGTTGACTCTCAGATAAGAATAAACTTTTAGTGAGGGCAGTTATAGCTTCTAGTAGCTGACTTATTATTGAAAATGTTTTATGAAGTGTTGTAATGAAAATAAAACAGCTGCCTGGTTTTGACTGGAACAGAGTTAATTCTCTTCCTAGTAACTGGAGCATGCAGTGTTTTCGATTTAGTATGAGAATAAGGTTCTTAGCAGACTGATGGTTTAGTTGTTGTACCCTAAGTCAAGGACTTTTCAGTTTCCCATGCTCTGCCACCAAGCAGGTTCACAAGCACCTGGGAGGGAGCATGGCCAGGACAGCTGACCCAAACTGACCAAAGGGATATTCCGTACCATAGAACATCATTCCCAGTATATAAACTCAGGAGAGTTGTCCAGGAAGAGCCCATCACTGCTGAGAAATGGGATGGGCATCACTCAGTGGTGAGCAATGGTATAGTGCATCACTTGGGGGGCTTTTGGTTTTATCTCTAGCTTTTTTGTTGTCTCCTTTTTCATTACAATTGTATTATTTTTATTTTTATTTTGGTTTATTATTTTATTTTTATTAGGGTTTTATTTATTTTATTATTTTATTTTATTTCAGTTCTTCAACTGTTCTTATCCCAGGGGTTTTAGCTTCTTTCTTATCCTCTTCCCTATCCCACCAAGCATGTGTGTGTGTGAGCAGTTGCCTGCATGGCACTTAGTTGCCATCTGGGCTTAAACCACCACCACAACAGCAATAACAAATAAAAACATTCTTGTAAATATTTTATAGAACAATGCAGGTTATTTGTTTTAAAAGAATAACAAGATTCTGTCAAGGTTTTCTTCCTCCAATTACAAAGAACTTAGAGAACATTTTGATCTTTCAAGCTTGAATGTTTCTATTATCCTTCATTTGTTAAAAAAGATGGAACCCAAACCCTGATATGACATTAATAGTGTGTTAATGTTCTTATATTGGAATAATTATCTGCTAAGATGATATCCCTGAGGCCTTATTTGTCTTTTTTAACAAATAAAGCAAACCTTATTTAGTTCTCAATTCTATTGAACCTTATTTGGTTTAGGCTTTGTGGAACAATTGACAGCCTGCATTTAAATTTCAAGCTATAGGTAAAGATATCATGGGAAATTATTAAACTGAAAAGAGTGGTAAGAAGTAATACTATTCACTGAGCACAATAAATAGTATGTAGTCTCATACTTTCTACTTTTAAGGGCCATGCCTTTTCTCACTAGAGGTATGCTCAGTTCTGTTTGTTACTTCACATACTACACCTTCTGCAATTTTAAGTTCTGCTCTGTCTAATTCCAGAGGTGGATGCTGGTTAAAAGTAGGTAATAAAGAGGAAACTAGTTATAGTTGTTCAAGTTTTCTATGTGACAGAAACCAGTAAACATTCTTTAAAATTCTACCCAATACAGGATGAGAAATAAGACTTAAAAAAAGGAAGACAGGTTGCCAGCAATGCAGGCCAGTGTGAGGTTTAAAGCCTGGGGTCAGGGTACACGCACAAGTTAAGGATCCAGAGCCACATGAGTGCAAAGATAGTGACAGAGGAAGATAGGTAACTTTGGCTGCTGTTGGTGAATTTTCCCAAAATATCCATTAAAAAAATATTCATAGGAAATTATTTTTTGTTTTCAATTTTATTTCTAATTTAAATAATGGTAATGCAATTTACTGTTTTAAAGGAATCAGGAGTGTTTATAAGTAACTGTCAAGCATCTTATTTTCTTAATCACCTTATTTTCTCTTTACATGCCATGTTTTTTTAATGATATAATTTGAAACTTGGTCATGAAAGGTGGTAACTGGTGGGGTGTTTTTTTGTGGGTTATTTTGTTTTGTTTGTTTTTTTGTTTTGGACACTACTATGAAAATAGTATTGGAGGAGAGAAGCAGGTACTTCCAATTACAAAGCCAATTAATTATGTACATAATTAAGAATAGTCTTCATGTGTGCAAATTTATGATTCACTTTGTCTCCTTCTAGTTTGATTAGACCTGATAGTTAGCAGGTTTTGTGCATACAGATGAAGTTATGATTTGTCCCAGTGCCAGTGTATTTATTCAGCCTTAGGCCTGGGGTGTCACAGGCCTTCAGCAGTAGGTCCGCTACTCTTAATAGTATCCAAGATTTTAGAATGCACGTGTACTGAATAAATAATTAGAGACGGGGAAATGAAATACATCTGAGCCCAAGTTCCTGGTACGTTATTCGTTTGATGAGAAAGCTGGTAGTTACCAAATAACTGATAGGTGTAACAGAAGCCACAGCATGGTGGCATTTGTATAGTGTTCAACGTGGGACCGTGCAGGAAAGTACTAATGTGATGATTGAATGTAAGAACTGTATGCTAGAGTAAGGAATGTCCTACTCTGAGTGACAGAGGTATGGTTGGTACTGTTTCAGAGATACTGGTTTGTAGGCTCACTTTTCTTCACGTTCAGTCGGAGTATGATAATAAAAATTGGAGCCTTAAAAAAATGTGGTGGCTTTGTTAGTACACAGAGGAAGTGGAATAGCATTGGAATAATTTAATTTCATTTACCTGGTGCCAAGGAAGGAAATTTTATGTATTATTTATTTTTACCACTTTTATATCAATTTTGAATTTGAAGCCAGACTCAGAAGTCCATAATAATGTTCACAAACGCTGAACAAAGGTTTGAAATCTTTTTATTAGTGCACTATTAGGCAGGTTGACTTGATATTCAATATAATTTTCTTGTGTTACTGAATTAAATGACGGCATTATGCAACACTGTATGCAAGAATAATGGAGTTACAATCTCCACATGAATTTAATTTGTTTGTTTCACAGTCATGTCAGCATAGATTGTTCTTTTATATTTGAAAATTATGGCCTTCATTACACCAAGTCAGGGTTTTTAGTAAGTTACAGAAGATAGAAAAATACTAGAACATACATCTGTTAATGTGATTTCTGAGTACTATTGTTCATGAAGTGATACATTTTAAATGCTTCTAAAGGGTTTTTTATTAAAAAGAAAATAAAAAGAAGTTGCAAGACGAAATGTGGCTGTTTTTATTTCTTGAACAAATACTCTTACATACTGAATGAAAAGCCCTGGCTTAATTATGATACAAGTGTTAGAATGTAAACAAGTAAATCGTTTAATGGATAAATTACTTGGACATTAAAATTAGAAAAGCTACTTTCCTAGAGGGAAAAAAGAAAGCACAGCTAATAACATAAAAAAGGTGTTCAGCCGAAAGGAAAAGGCCATCCATCAAAATGATAAAAAACTTAAATTAAGGATACAGAATGCTGGTTGGCTATTGTTACTTAAACATAAAAAATGGAAGAAGTACCTACACAATACTAAGGCACTCAGTAATGAAATTATGAGCAAATCCCAGGTGCAGGAATAAAGCAAATGAAGGCAGAATGTATTTAGTCTAATTGATAAAAAAAAGCTTCACTTTTTTTTAACACCGAAGTATCCTTTACAGTATTGTTCAATAAAATGGATATTCGATCAAATTTGATCAAATGGATGAAAATATTTTCTGATGCATTTAGAATAATGCAGATTTTAGATGGAACAGTTTATCAGATTCAGTGAATATCCATGAATGTGCATTGATGTGACAAACCACTTATCTGAGTACCTGATATAGTCTGAAAATAATTAAAGTTTACATAAATCAAACCTTATGAAAATGAGACAGAGAAACTGTATTCTTTAGAAATTAATTTGTTAATTTCCTTTTAATTATAGTTCTGATATTATAGTTTGTTCATGGTTTTTAGGGAGAAGGAATAAAAATAGAGATTTTTGGTGGACATACCCAAAGTAAATAGGAAGAATATTTAAATTGCTTTATTGGTAAACACGTTTACGGAAGTTTTATAAGCTCAAATAGATCTACTAAAACTTTGCAGTTTTTTTGTCTTTTCCCTTCACCAAAGCATCTAGGATGTTGTAGGCTTTTGCATCTTCCTTATGAGTTTCTGTAGAAGCATTAACATTATCACAGTCCTACCTGCGATAGTATAAACTGGCTGTCTGTGTGGTATAATCCTGACAAATACAAGTAAGTTAGCGTGAAGATTCACGAGTGAGGGAATAGAGAATGAAGGAAAATAAAGTCCTGTAGCATAGAATTTCAGGATTGTTTACAGAGTAGCAGAAGTTTCATAGTTATCTGGTGATGCTACAAGATCAGCTACAGTTCTCTTCCCTTCTTGATAAGCATACCATGGTGGAGAGTATAGAAATTTGGAAGTCTAGCAATATTTATAAATTCAGAAGAACCGAAGAGTATGTGAGTTCTGGTTTCTGGTTTGCAGATTTGTACTTTGGATACAGTTTGCTATTTAACAAGGTACTTGTCTAGCATGCTACACAATGGGATATTTCACTAAGAAACAACTTGGATAAAAATGAAAATATCTTAGATTTTTCCTCTTAAAGTGGTTTTGTTCTCACGATCGAATTTATTTCAGTAGCATTGCACTAGATATTCAGTATTTTAACAAAATTAACAGAAGTCTGAAATAAAAGGTATAAATTCCAGTTTCTTACCTAAGTTTCATTTGCTTTCTGGAATCACTGAGCATGCCAAAGTGTTCTTACAGATCTGTTTAAAAATTAATTTAGGTAACAAGGATTTTATTTTTCTTATCTTTTTAATACCATACTCACAAATTGAACACAAGACCTGGCCCAAATTTCTTTCGTTTATTGCCTTTTATATGGTCTAGCCAGACTGGGTAGTCCGAAAAGCTTGTCATTCAAATCAGTGAAAGTCTATATTTGATCCTGGGAGCACCCATTGGTCTTAGAGATTTAGATTTACTTTAGTTGCTTTTCCAAGAAAATTTTCTTGTTACAGGTTGTCTTATATAAAAGGCAGACAGAATGTGGTATATAATGGTGAGACATGGAGTGTGCACAGTTGTTTTGTTTCAGGATAATACACTGCTACTTCAGAATAGCAGTACTATCATGGATAGTCAACAAAGGAATGTTTTACAAAATAAGACCTGATGTATTTGGCAAGACTGTATCTGTTCTTTTTTTTATAAAGCAATGTTAGTAAGGCTGTAGTGATATAAGAAGAGCAGGTGCATTGCTTTGATGTACAGATCTTACACTGATTTAATTTAATTTGAAGATATAATATTCTGCAAATACTGTTTTACATAAAGTCCCAGGTGATGCAAGACATATTCTGTAACAATTCTCAGTGTCTACTGAGGTAATACTCTATAATCACACTTAAATTATTACATATTTAGAATTTCTCTGGTGTAGATTATACTGCTAAGTAATTCTTAAGATGGTAACAATTCTAGTCCTGAGTTCTGATAGACTAATGTTAGATGTTTTTGTTACAAGCACAAATCTGTACAGGGCAAGTTTGTTGTGTTTTGTTTATGCATTATGTTTATCATTCATGCATTTGTCATTGTGTATTGTCTTAGATTTGAGGATACAAAAATCAAATTTTGGAAGACTTACATTTTAACTGGTTTTACTGATGGTGTCATCTCTGTGAATCATACAGGTACCTGCTAGTTTCATCAGTTTTGATGAAAACAAGTACAAAGATAATGATAAGTGATCGCTGAAGCAAGACATCAATTTTTTTTAATTTTCTTTTTCTGTTAGGCTCTGTAAGGATTATTTGTTATATAACTGCTGTGGAAAATGTAGACTCAAAAGAACCTGTTATATTAGATTCAAAATGTAGGTAAAACTTTGCTTTGACAAAACCTAATCTATCAAATTATATTCCCTTTTTTCTGTTTTATAGTCTGTAAGTCTAGTTTTAGTTTGAGCCAGGAACACTAAAGCAGAAAGTGTAAAAATTTAAAATACGAAAATAATGTAGTACATTGAGTGCAAATACACTGACAATGAGCAGTTTCTGTTGCTTGCACTAAGGAAAAGTATGAAATTGGAAACCAGTGAAACTCAAAACGTTATAAAATCTTTCTATTATGATGTATTATGTCTAATTTAGTAATAAAGTACATATGCTGTTTTGAAGATACCTGCTTCTGCCCTTTTAGCTTTGTTTGTTTCTTTCCCATTCGTTTTCTTTTTCCCATATATTGCATCGTATTACCTCTGTATGACAACACAGTCCTTTCTGTGGCAACCCTAACCCTTATTGAACAGTGAATGGGGGCATCAAGTAGAGAAAACCCTTTTAAGCATGCATGCATACAGGAAGGAATCTGGTGGATTTCAGAGAAACTCTCCATAATACTTGGTTTTCATGGTGAACTTCAAAATGCATAAAGTTGAAATATTATTACTATTGAAATAATTAATTTCTTCTTAATAGTGCTCTTGCCCTTTAAGTAATGCTTGGTTTTTTTAATGTGATGGGGGAAGGAGGAGGGAGGACTTCTAAGTTATTTTAAACTTTGCCAAAATGAACCTGCGTTCAGAGTCTTAGAAGAATGGAAATAAGCCCAAATAATTTGGAAATATTACCCTATGGGTTTTTTATTTTTTTGTACTGGAAAATTGGAAAGATCAGTCTGGACATGGATTGCTGTAATTATCTAGTAGTTTTCTGCAACTGTTTTCATTTGCCATTATCTTTTTATGCACTCATAAAAATATGGCTGCCATTGTGAAAAAGAGAAGGTAAGAGATGGGATCAAACTGTAGCTAAGATGTTTTTAAGACTTCCTTTGATTTCTTTTTTCTGTCTGAATCACATACTCTAGATGCTTATCTGAAACTTGTGTATGATTTATAGTTTGGAAAGCATGATGTGTCCTTTAAACATTAAATTGCTGAGTTTGTGGTGCTCACTAACAGTAAGAGACTAAATTTATTAGTTTTACCTCTTGGTTTACCTATACATACTGGAAAGTAAGTCAAAATTAACAAAAGTAACCTGAGAGATGGGGATTTAGTATATATTAAATAGTTAGAATTTATTATTTAATCTTTTTTTCCTTTTGTGAATTAATGACTTTCTTCTTTAAACCAAGCTAAAAGAGCTGATGTTCTATGAACTACTGGGGTTTTGGGGTTTTTTAGAGGTGTTGAAATGATGGCATAAGACTGTTTATAATCACAGTTATAACTTAAAAATGGTCTAACACTACATAATAAAGAGAATCCTGTAATCAACTGTACAACTTTGTCAGGACTCCTTGAAATTAGTATGAAAAGTGTTGTCATGATTTCAGCTTATGTAGTGTTTCTGTACCAAATTGATATCACTGATTTACAGGTATTAAAAAAAAAACCCAACCGAACAAAAACCATCCCAACACAGGCAATTTCACTTGTCTTGAATTTAATATTTTCCTGAGAAGTATATAACAGAAACATACTCTTTGTCACTCAGTCTTCTTTAGGTAGAAATAAAACCCCCAAGAAACTCTTTAATATCTGATAAGATGCCTGTTTAATTAAATAAGATGCTGTTTTACAGGAAATGAAACTGAACCAAGAGCTCTGTGGTCCTCTCATCTATTGCAATAGTCAAAGTAATTTTAGTCAAAAATACAGATGAATGAAGTTGGAAATTTAACAGAAATAAAAGAAAATGACTGTCTAAGATTTTAATATAGTAAAGCTCTTGAAATTAGGGCTTGAAATCTTGTATATTGCTATGTTATAGCTTCAATATCTTTCAAAATTAGAGCTTGTGTAATGGTTTTGCCAGGATTTGTCAGTCTCTATTAGACTATGTTTTTCAGTGTAGTTTATTGCTGTGTTAACAGCTTTTATATCCTTTCAGCTAACATGCTATTTAAAACTCTTTTATTCCTAAAGTGAGTGCAAATGATATTGCGCATTTGGAGAACAGAAGTTTAGGTCCTATGTCACTACTAAAAAAATTCTCATTTTAAGAGCTTCAGTCATCACTACTACCAATTCTTAATGTCGGCTGTACACAAGAAAATAATTTTAATTACAAAATATACTTTCACTATAAGTGACTCCTTGAAATAAGTAAAACTAGTTGGTTTTGGTTTTGCTATAAAGGTTAAATAAGTGATATTTAATCTCTTTGTGTATTTTTCCTTCTAGTGATTTAAATATGACAAATTTCTAGGTTGAATATTTACTCTGATCAGCATGTTTAGGGTGACAACTGTCTATAACTGAAATTATCTTTTGAAATTACCTTCTTGGTTTTGGTTCAACAAAATGGGAACTGTGATTGGTACTTTTAAATGCTTTACATATTTTGTAATTACAAGGCAAAATCCTTAAAAATGTTTTAAAGTCACACAAGACAATCAAATTAACTATACAGTTCATACAGTACTAGTGATTAGAACAATGAGCTACAAAGTGTTTTTAGGAACTAACAAATCCTTCTCTGTAATTTATTAAAAATCCACTTCTAATAATGAGCACATATATTTGAATCTTCTTTATTGTGGGCAGAGAGAGTCACAGTATATTTCTTGTCTGCCTCTATTATGTCTTTAGGATAAGGTCATGCATGCTTTGCATTCTTCTGCCTATTTTAAAGGACTCCAGTTGCAAGTTATCAGGTTATTAAGCACTGTAATGTAACATTGTTGCTGTAAAGAATTATTTTCTTGCTGAAACAGACACACAGTATCTTGAGTCACAGAGATAATATGCTTGTTCCTGGTTATGTAAAAAAAATAAAAAGGAGAACTAAGGATATAGCTTGGTCCTGTATTCTTCAGTCTAATTTCTCAATTCTACACCACCTCTACTCTGATAACTATTTTTTAAAATACAAATGTTCATATTTCAGTACTTATTTTCCAGTATTTGATCAGCACCTTTGTGAAACATTATATACTGCCAGTATGTAAACCTCTGTTAAATGGAAAATATTAAACGTAAAATTTACCACTTTAATTCTTGTTTCAAAATTCTAACACTTGTAAGTATGATTTTGTTGTGGATTTTTTGTTTCTTTTAGTATATCTGGTAAATTGAGATACCTACCACTAGAGAAAGAAACAAACTGCAAAACCAAGAAAACATTAATTGAAATATATATGTACTTCATGCATATGTACATACTGCATCAATAAATGTACATACTTCAACTGCCAGGACAGACATTTTGTCTTCCTGATCTTAATTACAGTTGATGACTCGGCCATAAAACATTACTTTCTTGATTAGTTTGAAGCTCTAGGAGCAGCATTTTCTGCAAAGAATGTTTGAATGTTGTCTGTATGGAAAAATGCTTCCATTTGCAAAGTCAAATGACCAGACAGGATGCCATTTCTTGCGAGTACAATAACAGGATTGTCCCTCCAAGGAATAAACTCAAAACCTAACTACAACTGAGAAAATTAGAAAAAAGCATTGCTATTATGGTTTTCTTCATAATTGCCAGCTTAGTTTCTTGCATCTTCCTCTAAAGCGGGTGTGATAGATGGGGTGTTTTATAGCTGCTAGTTGCATTACGTTTGGTTTCAACGAGCCATACTGACCTGTGTACGTGCTTTGTTGAGGTGAATGTTTTCTTAGAAGCTGTTTGGGTCTTAGTGATACGTACGGCCGTGTATTAGAATTAAGCTTTCTTATGGCATTTATCAAGGAGAGAATCTGTGGAGCTGTACATTTTTGTGTGCTTTACTCTTCTGATAGTTTATTAAAATGTCCAAGCTGCTAAAAGATCCCTTTTTTTCTGAGATTGGAAGGGAAACTAATTTCAAGACCAGTATCTTTCAGCTTCCTATGTTACCTGCTCTCCTAAGCTGCAAATATTGCAAATGGGTTGTTTAGCTCTGATCTTCAAACAGCCCAATTAAGAAAGGGACTTCTAAGCTCCAGAGAATTACTCATCTCAAGTAACAAGTGACCTTGGCTAGAAAAGCTTTCTGTCTTGCCTCCTTCAGTTTGCCCAGTTACTTCAATTCAAATGAATTGTAGCTGCTTCAAAAACCTTGATACCCTTAGTCTGTTCGTTAGCTAATAGGTCCAAGATCAGTTCTCTGTATATTTGCATTAAGATATACAGCTGCCTTTCAGATGTAGCCAA
This sequence comes from Oxyruncus cristatus, assembly GCA_013399855.1. Taxonomy (NCBI): domain Eukaryota; kingdom Metazoa; phylum Chordata; class Aves; order Passeriformes; family Cotingidae; genus Oxyruncus; species Oxyruncus cristatus. The sequence goes on along the minus strand of VXAY01006571.1, from coordinate 519,212 downwards.
AAGGAAATTTGGTGATATGCATAAATATGGTTGGGATGATAAACATCAAAAAAAGAAAAGCCTAGGATATTAAGAGAGAGAACTCACTGAAGAAAGTGGCATTCAATTTCCTGTTTTGTCGTTTGTATATGCCATAAAATAATTTTTATGTAGCTGCTATACCCAAAAACATATTGACATAATTTCCTAAAACAAGAAATGACAAATTATCTTTTCAAGCTTGCACTTCGTAAATGAAAACAAATTAGGTTTCAATTTCTTTCTGTGTACTCCTGGAAAATTTTATTCGTTGTCAGAAAGGAAATGTTTCTCCATTCAGGAGAGAATTGTAACAATTATATATTATATGCAGTGACAAAACAGAATGTTCAACTGTATTTTCTGTTTAAAATGTCAGCTAATCTGAGGGCCTTACTTTGAGAGCATTTCTCACTATATTTTTCTTTATATAATGATGATTTTTTTTTGTTGTTGTTTTTCTTTCCAGGTTATTCAGTAGGGTTTCTAATCAAAACTGTGGGAGAAAAAGCCGTTGTTCAGTTGTCTTGCATAGGTCTGCTACAGACAGAGGTGTGATGACAGCTCACACATACAAATACAAAATAATCATGAGTTAGTGGGTCAAATTGCAGTTTTCCATTTACAGAGACATTGAATATCACTGCAGACAAAAGGCTGAATTCATGCTTCTTTATCTCTCACTATCCTTTGTTGTACTTTCTCCTTCCCTTGTTCCATGTCTCCTCCTCTTTGGACTCCTCTGTAATCATGTTTTACTCAATATTAGCCGCACAGGACTGTCTGGTTTTTGCCATTATGCTCTAATCTTGTTGTAATGAACTAAGACCCTCGTGGAGGTCCAGGTTTGTCTGTTTTGTCAAACCAGGACAAAGTAAGCAAGAGCAATGCACAACCAGAGTCAGAGAGCAAAGAGACCTCCATGCTTTTTGGAAAATGCAATCTGCAAATGCCATCTCTGATGCGATCTGACCACATCTGGTGGAACTGGAACACTTACTGCTGTCACTATATCAGCTGGGGTTGCGCTGGCTTCTGTGGGACATGAAGGAGGAATAATTATTTAGTCATTAGTACGCACATTAGCTTATTCTAAGCTATCTCCTTTAAGTTAAAAACTTCACTGTAGTATAAATGTGCTACTAGACTGTTAGGCTTAAAGTTTACTGGCTCCTCAGCTAATTTGTTAAGTAAAATTTGAAGTGTTTATTCACTAGTGTGGTCCATTAGATTTTCTAAAAGAAGTCTGTTCTCAAGATTCCCCTGTACTCAGTGCTGGTGAGGCCACACCTGGAGTATTGTGTCCAGTTCTGGGCCCCTCAGTTCAGGAAGGATATTGAGGTGCTGGAGCAGGTGCAGAGAAGAGCAACCAGGCTGGTGAAGGGACTGGAGCACAAGCCCTATGAGGAGAGGCTGAGGGAGCTGGGGTTGTTTAGCCTGGAGAAGAGGAGGCTCAGGGGAGACCTCATCACTCTCTACAGCTATCTGAAAGGAGGTTGTAGCCAGGTGGGGGTTGGTCTCTTCTCCCAGGCAACCAGCCGTAAGACAAGAGGGCATGGCCTTAAGCTGTGCCAGGGGAGGTTTAGGTTAGATATCAGAAAGAAATTCTTTACAGAGAGAGTAATCAGCCATTGGAATGGGCTGCCCAGGGAAGTGGTGGATTCTCCATCCCTGGAGGTTTTCAAGATGAGGCTGGACATGGCACTTAGTTCCATAGTCTCGTAACCGTGGTGGTGTTGGATCAAGGGTTGGACTTGATGATCTCAGAGGTCCTTTCCAACCCGTCTGATTCTATGATTCTATGATTTATTCCTAATAGGAACATTTTTGCCTCTTTTCCAGTACTCGTTGGCAGTGTTACTGCTGCATGAGTAATCAACACCTATAATAACACTTGATAACTGTTTCATCTTGAAGTAGAATCAAGTAATTATCGAAACATTGCAATTCAAGGCCTTCTAAGCATTAATAATCATCACACAATGCTTAGTGGCAGAAATTCAACATGTCACTGTGACTTTTGTTTGAGTTTCTACAGTATCGAAATAGTTTCTAAATTCAGTAAATCTCAACGATTTCCTCAATTATCTTTATTTTTAGGGTTTTACATCTTATTTTTTTCCTCGTAAGAAACTGAGTATTATAACTGAAAAGAGACTTCCGTGGTTGTAGTCAAATCATGCCAGGCTAATGATAGTTTGAAGGAAGAGTTGGAGTCTTTTTATAGATATTTCAGTAAATAGTAGCCAAAAGAAAAGCATTGCACCATACTCCAAATCAAGTGTTTCTGTTCAAATACCATGTTTATGTGTGTTAATGAATTCTCTTCGGCATATGTGTCTGATAATAAGCAAGATGAACTTTGAAACTGCTTTCCCTGGTACTGAAATTAAAATAATATTTTATTACTACATTTAATGGTACCAAAAATGAGGAAAGTTTGTATTGCACTTAAAAAAAATTCTGGTTTTTTGCCTGCAAGTAGAAGGCATAACCCAGAAGCTACAATGACTAGAAGGATTTCATAGTTGTTATTGTCTGAGGTTTGGATTTTGTGTTGAACATATTAATGTGCATTTACAGGACAATGTTCCCTAGCTCATGTAAGAGGAGGGCATAGACAGTAAAAATGGTGGGTTTTCCTGCTATATTTTATTAGTTTTTTAATCCCTTACTTGAGCATGTTAAGTGGGGAAAAAAATAAGTGGTATCGACCTTCTGGTTTGTTTGATCACTGGCATCTTTACTAAGATGGCTGTGATGATTGTTGACAGATACAGCTTTACACAGAACACAAAGAATGTTACAAGTGAGATTGTTCCAAGGCTCTAAATATTGAGCACTAGTCTCCAAATGTTATTGATTGCATGCTCCATCAGTAAAAAATGTTTGATCACGCTCCCTTAATATATCTATATTTATTTATTGAAAATATATACATACAAACATAAAACTTGATAATACATAAATATACACACCTTTGTAAGTGCAACCCTACTGAGCCACAAAACCATTATTCTGTGCCCTGATCACATTTTCATAATGGAACCGTCTTTGATTCAGCATGAGATGTTTTTGTTTTATCACTTCAAGGTTAGTCTTCTGATTTGTTCATGTCACTGTTTCTTAATGAAACTTACTAAAGCATCTAGGAAGTGGTGCTTGCTTGGGAAGCTGTTCTTCAGTGATTTTTTTTTTTAACTAGACACCCTAAGGTCCCTCAGGAGTTTTTGGAATCCTCTACAGCATGTCTGCTGGTACCTAAGAGTCATTCAAAGTTAAAAAACAGAATGCTTATAGCTGTTCTTCAAGATATGTTAAATACGTTTATGTTCACAACCCTCCCTGTTACTCCTCCTACAGTAGCTTTCAGTTGAGAATCAATATGGTCCAAAATAAATATGGTAGACATAGTTTAGTGTCTTCTCCCAGGTAACTAAGTTAGGTAGTTGCTAAGACAATGAAATTTTGTGCTATTGTCACCTTTTGTATTCATAAGAATGTTCATTGGAATATTTTGCATGGATTTCAGTTCACTTTACTTAAGCTTCATGTCAGCTCCATGAAGACAGGGAAATATTTTCTTAAGCCATGTTTAAATGCAGCACAGAAAATTCCCCAGGAAGAGTAAGGAGCCAGAAATAGAACTCAAAAGTCTCATGTAAGAATCAGGAAAAAAAATTTCTCATTCTTTTGACAAAGGCCTCTTAAAAATATATAAGCAGCACATTAGAACCTATCATTTTTTGTTTTGTAACCTTGTACTATAGTTTTTTGAATAAATTTAATCTCATATTCAGACAAATTCTTCCAGTGCAGTCATATTTGGACTGTAGAAGAGGTTACAGCAACTCAGCCTAGTATCTTGTGTACTTTAACTGAGAATGTGAATATATCAATGCTTGAACTTTTGAATTCACTGTAAGGCAGACACTGTAATAGTTCAGATAATGACAGGTACAGAGGGGCTATAGAACTGATGAGGAGAATTTAGAAGAGCTTCTTGGGACAAGAGAAATATTGAGAGTCATTTTCTAAATGAAGTGTGGGAGATGGCTCACTTGTGGATATTTACATCAAATACCAATCAAAGTGAAAAGAAAGTAATAAAGAGAAATAGCAGTATGAAACATAAGGGAGAATTATCAAAGGAAGTAAATTAGAAGCAAGATTTATACATGTAAAGGAGTTGTTGACAGTCCAGACATCATGTCAGAAACAAAAGGAAATTTTTTTTTTTTCACATTGTCCCAAAATTTCTAGCATCCAAAACAACAAATAGGTTAAATGAATCATAGAATATCCTGAGTTGTAAGGGACACACAAGGATCATTGAAGTCCTTGTCATGCACAGGACAGCCCTGAGAATAGCACCATGTGCCTGAGAGTATTCTCCAAATCCTTCTTGAACTCTGTCAGGCTCGGTGCTGTGACCACTTCCCAGGGGAGCCTGTTCCAGTGCCCAACCACCCTCTGGGGGAAGAACCTTTGCCTAACATCCAAACTAAACCTCCCCTGACACAGCTTCAGACCATTCCCTTGTATCTATTGCTGGTCACCAGAGAGAAGAGATCAGTGTCTGCCCCTCCACTTTCCCTCATGAGGAAGTTGTGACTGCAATGCGGTCTCCCCTCGGTTTCCTTCAGGCTAAACAGATGAAGTGATCTTAGCTGCTTCTTATATGGCTTCCCCTCTAGGCCCTTCACCACCTTTGTAGCCCTCCTTCAGATACTCTCTAATAGCCTTATATCTTTTTTATATTGTGTAGCCCAAAATTGCACACAATGTTCAAGGTGAGGCTGCCCCAGTGCAGAGCAGAGCAGGAAAATCCCCTCCCTCACCTGGCTGGTGATGCTCTGCCTGATACCCCCCAGGACACAGTTGTCCCTCCTGGCTGCCAGGGCACTCCTGACTCATATCCAACTTCCCATTGACCAGGACCCCCAGGTCCCTTTCCATGGTGCCGTGGTCATCCTTGCCCTTCTTGGACTTTGGGACATTGTTAGCCAGCTTTCACTCATCTGGGACCTCTTCAGATTCCCAAGACCATTTAAAAATGGTATTCTTTTGAATTTGGAGCTCTTTTTATGTGTGGAAGAGAAAACTATTAATTTATATACATATAAACAGCTGTTTCAGTCTTGGTGGTCATGATTGCAGTGATGAAAACTGAATTAAAATTTTAAAGACAGTGGAATGTGCTCAATGTGAATATAAATATAATAATTTACTAATGGACTAGAAAGCTCCAATCAGTATTAAAATCCCTTGAGGCGTATAGGTTTGGGTTCTTTTTTTAAATCTTGCTTGGGATTACATAAATGCATTCTGATAATTTATTGGCCTTGTTCTACACTAACAAAAATTAAAATTCTTAGAAATACCTATTTTTCTAGAGCTTCTTAAATAATAATATGGTTATGTAAAAATTCTCTTAATGGCTTGCATGCATGGCAAGTACTGCTTCAATTAACATAGTTTGAAGCACGTGCTGGTACTGTTTTACATTCCAGTTATTTTAGTCCCAGGATGATTTCTGGTGTCTGGCCTGACAGTATGAGGGTCCAGCCTCATTGAAACATCTTTTAGTATTGAATGGTTCTGAACTGTGACAATTGCCATTCCTCACAACCTAACACAGGTACAGGGCAAAATTGCAGTTGTTCTGCCTCTACTAGCCATGACTAAATCCGTTCTGAAACACTTCGTTTAAAACTGGTTCAGTTAGAAACATCTTGATCCACCCTCCAAAACAGGGTCTTCATGTCAGATTCATTGTGCGAAGGGACAGATTTGCAGGTGGTATAACATGTGATTGAACTTGGCTGTGTACGTGTCTGCAAGATAAGTCATTTCTAGCTGAGAGAAACTTGAAAATTCCTGCCTGAAAATTCCTGCGTACTTGATGGAAACCTGCCTGGCTGCCTTGTGCATCTACGGGAATGCTGCAGTATCTGTTCAGCAGCTTTGTGGGAAACATCCAAATGATGACTGAAACCCATGGGATGTGTATTGGAAGTGAAAATGATAGGAAATACTTGAAAAAAAACCCCACATAATTTTTAATCAAAGCAAATTTAAAGATAATATGATCAGGGTGTTTAATAAAGTGATTTCTCAGAGGTTTACTATACCCTTATGTAACTTAAAACCTCAATATCTAGGGTTACAAACTTTGGGAAATCCAGAACAGTTTTAATGTAGAACTGAAAGCCCTGAGTTGTGTTTTGGAGAAGAGCTGTTCTTAGCTTGATGATGCAAAAAGTATGTTGACAGTTTTCTCCAAACTGCCATTTTTTTCTGATAATAACCTGGATTTCTTGCTTTAATGCCATACAGTAGCAGTATTTTCTGTGCTATATTAATTGTTTTATATTTTCCTGCATGATCTGCAACTGCTTCAGGGGGTGAGAGTCTTGAATCAGATCTATATGTAGCCAGCAGATACCGGGGTAGTTTACAGCATATTACCTATGTATGCAAAACTGAACTGAAGTGTGAATGTCAACTTCAGAGTACTCTGAATCATGTTGTAGCATTTTTCACTATATGAGTAGATATCTGTGACTGTTCTGTGTACAGTTCTGTATTTGTGCATTCCCCTTTGCTAGATCAATGTGAACATAAAAATGTGGTACTGATCCAATTTGTAGACTATTCTCTGGCATGTCAGTGTCCTCTGAGAATGTGAAGCAGAATGTTGTCTATCATTATCTGCAGTTTCTTAAAATGGGAGGTCATGCAGTGTTTGAAGTCAAGAAGTTGTTGCTCCCGGTAGAATAAAGTCCATGTCCTGTTTCCCACCCTTGCTACACCCAGCACAGAGGTAAAGAAGTCGAACATTCTAGTTCATGAAGGAGTTTAGCCATTCTAGTTAGTTATTGGCACATTAATGGATCAGCTAGAATAAATAAGATAGTACTGTTGTATTTTACTCATTCCAATCAACAAATATCTGCTCCTAAATCTATTTTCTGATACTTTTCATCAGCAGTGAAAATTACAACTGGGGTATGTGTGTGTGGAAAAAAGTCTGTCTGAATAACTGCATACCTTTTTTTCCCTCACTTATCTGAATGTTATGATAGAATATAAAATCTTCATTTCCAGATTAATATTTGCAGTATCTTGCAACATACTGTGTTGGTACGGCGTCAGGCAAACTGCAAAAGATAATGATTCTTATAGAATGTTTTAAATCATAACCTATATTTTTCCTGGAATTTTGATCAGTTAAATCTAAGCCACTGTAGTATAACTTGAAAGACTCTCAGTTGGTGTTCACTGATACATAGCTCAAAGAGATATAATCTTTACATCTGGATCTGGAATTTAACCACTGTAAATAAATTGTTTTTGTAAAACTGCACAGAAGTATGACCCTTAATTTTGCAGGCAATATCCTGAACTTACTGGTGATTTTGGGTGGCATTGAACATGTAAAACACTTGATTTTTTTAGTAGTTTTAGCTTATAGTTCATTATAGGGTTGCAAGCTTCATATTTAGCTAGAAATAAAAAAAGGGAATATGCTGATGGATAATATCTTTACTTCTACATCTCATTTCTCTTGTCTTTTTCCATGTATTATTCATCTTTTAGGAAGAGCCATCAATGCCTAAAGGTGCCTTTGCAATGCTTTTTCATTAATGCTGATTCTTCTAGACAGTTGTTCTGCCCCCCATGAGGATAAGGATATATTGCTTAGAAAAAAACCAACAAGAATCCTCTGGTTACATTAGGCCTTGATAGGTGACCATAGCAGGATTGTTTTAGCAACCAGTGCCACTGTGCAACCTCCTTTAGGAAAAAAAGTCATAATTAGAGAAATTCAGAGGCTGTTCACAGACGGTGAAAGGAGCCTCCACTAGGGCTAGTGACCATCTTTGCTCTATTGCAGACACAATGCATTCTCTGTCTCAAATTTATTGCAACATTATTTTCTGGCACTGATGACATAAAACATGCTTGCACAAGAACTTAAATATGGGAAGTATTTTTGCAATTATAAAACAAATCAACAGAGCTTTTCAGATTAAGTAAGCAAAGTTGTTCTGTCATTATAAATAAGAATGTCCAAAAGAATGATGTAATATGCTGTATTTTTATGGGACTTATTGTATAGCTCTTTAATATATATTGCTTTAATATTTATTTTCTTGCTTTAGGTTTGGAGAAATCACTCCATTTTAGATGGAATACTAAACGGAATCATCAGTTTAAATGCAGAACTTGATTATTACATATATGTTCATAAATGGTGACTGTACAGTAGGTGTATGTTTTGTCAGTTAAATAACACTACTTCAATACCTGCCTGCCCTTCTGGCGACAGAGTTTTTTGAAGCATCCTGCAGGGCAACCAATTTAGGCAGTGATACAATTAAGTAAATGGATTCCAGATAACCCTAATTTCAGGCACAGAACTTTCAAATCTAGGGACTGTTTTCAACCCAAAATTCTCACACTAACTAATGTTCATGGCAGCACATTTGGGTATGGTAATTCATATGGCAGTTGAATCACTGCACTGAAAAGCATACGAAAGAATAGTCCAGAAAAATGTAGGTTTACCAAAACAAAGTGAAAATCAGTAATTTTATTAATTTTAAGAAAGGATTTGAAAAAAAAAATTGTGTGGAAACTAGGAAAAAAGAACAGCAAGTCAATCTCTGCTTGTGAAAGAATTAACTAAATTTTTTTACATGTTTTCTACATAGCTTTTAAAGGACTGGTGTCTGGAAACAAGTATCAAATAATCTGCATGCAGTCAGAAATGAATAATGAACTATGAGAAAAGAGCTAACAGGTTGGGGTGCTCACAATGAGGCTTCGTAATGAGAGAAGGAAAAAGAAAAGTAGAAGATTAGAGATATAAAGGAAACGAGACAAATTAATGTCAGTGGAATATTTTGTAATTTTGATTGTAAATCATTGAATCTTCTCTATGACTGAACTGTGCAAGTATCAGTAATCTTTATTTCTTAAGGCAGTAAACACAGGGACTTTCAGTTAGCCGTTCTGTACTTGGATGCTGAGGGACTTGACAGTCAGAATTCAGTCCTGTGAGGTTGTCAAGGCAGTTTCATAATTTCATAACTCTCCTAATTGCTATCAAACTGGAGCTTATCTGAATTCAGAGTCAGTCTCTGGGTTAGATAAAGCAATACTCTTCTCATGCAAAGCTCATGAGCAGACTTCTGATAGTTGAAATAGTAATAAGCCTGCAGCATGTTTTTTTGTTTTTCCTGCTCTTCATAAAGTTATAACTTCAAGGTTTGCCAGAATTCTAAACATGTTGGAATCTATCAAAAGCATGATTTTAATAATGAAAATATGTGAATAAAGTAGAAAAGCAACTCGTGACGTATCCCGCAGAACTCAAATAAAATTAATTTATACTGTGAAGTGTTACATGTGTGCATGTATGTGCAAATGTCGGTAACTGTCACACAAGTGACAATACAAGATAGTAGGATTTTATGGTGCTAAGACTATAAAAAAGCTTTTCCACTATTTTGTCACAGTGACCTATTTCCCTTATCAAAACTGTTCCATTTTAGTGAGAAAAGGTAATTATTGTCATAACAGTCAAAATTGTCTGCAGTAACCTACAGTAACTTTTCGTATATAATTACATGATCTGTTTTAGTCGATTTTCAGAGTGAAATCTCTGATTCTTTTAATTCAATTCAAAAAATACACCAGAAGATTGATTGAAGCATAGAAAAGTTTCTCTGTGAATTTGAATGGGGTTTTTCCCCCCCCCAGTCAGACTGCTGTCTTTGTGTCCTTGTGGCTGTTTTTCAGCCATCTCAACAGCCCATGCCTGGAAACAGTCATATCACTGACACATTTAATCTAATAGCTTATTCCGCTGAAAAGGAGAGTTGTGAAGGGTGTAAATCAAAAACCTCAATGACTATTTTGCACAGGACTTTTTCTATCAGGCCATGAGACAAGAAGTTGAATTTACAAGTTTTTTTCATTTTGCAGAGCTACTAGAGAAGACACACAGAAGAGAGGAAGAAATGGGAGCTCTCCAGGTATATTTCTGCTCAATTAAGTAGCTTTATCTTTGTTCACCCTTAAAATTACCAAACTGTATTACAGCATTACGATTTTCTGAACTCCCTTGTAGTTTAAATTCAGCTTTGGAAATACAAATAGAGACACAATAGCTAGTTTTATTCACTGATGAGTTTTTGGCCGCCAATTAAGTTGCATGTTAGCGAAGATTGAAATAGTCAGCGTTCTCTTATGAGTCTGTCAATCTAGTCCATCAATGACTATAACGCTGCTTTTAAGTCACACTATATACTGAAGTTGTTCTTTTATACTGCTGACTTCACTGAAACTGTATCTGAAGAGGGGCAGGCAGTGCTAATCTGCATTGCGAACTGCAAAAATGCTGCATAGTCTACTTCACTACTTGAGTTAAATTCTCTGAGCTGTGTTGCTTTCTTTTGTATCTCTGAATACAAGTGAAAGTAAAATATTTGAAGTAAGTATTTAAAGTCTCTGAAACACTGTATGTCCATAATCACCCTCCTGAGGAAGAAGGGACCAGTCAATATATGCCAGGACTTGATACAGTATAATAAATTCTCATTGTATGTCATCTAGCAGTAAAGCTGTTCGTGCTAAGCACTTTAAATTTGTGCATAGAAAGTCAGATTTGCCTTAAGCTCAGCTTTGGAATAGTATTTAAGCATTACAGTCAAAGAAAACATACTCCTTTCAAATTGAAGTGGCTAAGAAAGCAAAACCAGGCTGGAATGTCTGAGTTGCGAGGGTCAGGGCTATTAGGGAGGGTAGTATATGTATTCTTAAGAATACAGAAGGAAAAGGAATTTTTAACAACAAATTACTGCAAACAATACCCAACACGGATATAAAAAAAAGTTTATATGCAATATGAAGAGTGTATCAATGGGGAAGCATTCTGTAGGTGTACTGAAAGCAGGACATTTATGAGGTAATTGATGAAGATAAGGCTCATAAGGAAAATGAAGTTATATATTGACCTGAGTTTTGATAATAGGAATTTGTTTGAAGATAACCTTTCTCATATAATAAATAGAAGGCATTTTGAGGGCTAGAGGTATCAACGAGTGAACATATAGTTTGATCCAGTAAGAAGAGACAAGTTGCAAGGCCCAGAAGTTACACAACACACCAATCCAGCTGTTTCCTGTTCAAACAAAAATCTTGGCCTGTCTTTCTGGCAGCTCAAGTTCAACAAGGCTGAGAGCTTGTCTGCGCAAGCAGTTTACACAGGTGCATATCTAGTTACATCAATGTAAAAAGATCTCCTTTCATGTGAAGCAATTCTGCATCTGCTTTCATGTGAACCTTTATGGTTGACAAATTGTTCTAATGATGTTAGTGCTGATTGAATGAGGAGTAATTTTATACTGCAGGAAGTTGCATCATAATAGTGTCTTGTATGGATATATGTGCCTGCCTGTATTTCTGATGGTCTGTAAAACTGCATTACATTATGCCCTTCCCTAACTGGCAGTTCTGGTTAAATGTGTGAATTGTAGTGCTCTGGCTGCTATTTTTGTATTCAAATGCTTGATAGCAGTTTTTTTTCCTTCAGATATCCCTGCATTCACAAAGTACTCAGCAAAAACATTTACTATTTTTCTAGATAGTATTACATGCAGCTTAGTCAATATGTGTCAAAATATTTCCAGTCTGGGATCTTCTGTTCTTGTAATGTATTCTAAACTTGCAGGGGTGAAATATGTACAACTTTGCTTGCAAATGGTTGTAAAAAACAACTTGTGGCATCAAGTCCGAATCTCCCCAGACTGTTGTATCTTCATATATAAAGGATAGGAACAAAGAGGAAAGTGAGACTTTTTTTAAAATATGGTGTTTCTGGGAGCTGAAACTACTTTTCTTATCCTTTTGTTAATCCAGATGACATGAAATATTTTTATTCTCTGAGCCCCACTTAAGCAAAGCATGTGTATAGTTGGTTAATGTATGAGTGCTTTCACTGAAGTAGATTGCTAGAAGGTTTGTGAAATTAAGGGCTACTAGCAAATAAAATAGTACTCCTTCCCCCAAAGCCTCCAGTGCATTGATAGAATTACCTTAATATGAGGTCCTACTCAGTTAGAGTCCTTGGTTCAGTAGGCAATTGCTCATATTGATTGTTGTTGGGTTTTTTTCATCTACAATTCCTGGGATTCTATTTTGATAATTTTCTTATAAATACAGAGAAGTATACGAAGGAAGTCAATCCTTGCTGTGTTCTGTTCGCAGTCCAAATAGACCGTATGTGTAAAGCATGTTGGGGAAGCAGGCGGACAGAAAGACTGTACAGTTTAGACATTATGGACAGACAATTCAAAGCAGGCTATCGTGGCTTAGGGAGTTTTTTCTTGTTACTTGAGCCATGAACGTTGACCATAGTCTTAGAAAACCTAGAGACATGAGGAAATCAGTCAGAAATCAGTGTATTGCTGTGGGCAGATTATGACTGGGGATACCATGATGTTCTCTGCCGTGTCTCAGCATCATATTCCCTAGAACTAAGGTTGTATGTTTTATTATTCTTTCAGTTTGCTTATTTTTTTGAGAGGAGACAAAAAGCACCTTTTGTTAAAAATAATTGGAATTAAGTACAATGCCATCAGCTGAAATCTGCAAAGGACTGAAAGAAAAAAGCAGTTTTATGAGGCTTGTTCCTGGAAATATTGGGCTAGTAGTTTTTTCTTGTGTTCCTCCAGTCAGGGAATATGTTGGACTGCAACTACCATGACAAAGACAAAATAATACCTCATTAAGTAGACAGTAAGATTTTTTATAACTACATCTTTTACATGAACCTGACTTGCATTATGTGTCAAGATGGACACTGCGGTTCTTTGGTACAGAGTATTTGGGAGGTAGGAAGCTGACTCTTTGTGTGACTTTACTGTATTCTTGGATTTTCATTTTGAACTTATTGCATATTTTTGACTAGAATTTCTACAAATTCTACCAATTTATATTTGTATACGAGTTTACATAGTTGTATATGTTCTAGCTAATGTCCATGTTCTCATTACACTTGTGTTTGCTCTCTATTGTTAGGAGTGCATGCATACTCATCATAATACAGTTTTTAGTTTCTGAGAAATCACTTTTTCATTCTCTGTGATAGCCACTCCAAGAATATAACCTCACTTATTTTCTTACTTTTTTGGAAGAAAAAACACTTAAGGTTTTCACCTTCCTTTTTGTCAAAGCTGTTCCATGGTACAAAAGGTTGGATTCATGAAAATAATATGCTATGCATGACATGGTAATTTCAATATTCAACTGAATTATGCTTTCTGCAAAAACATTTGCAAGCCATTTTCATTTGCTTTTGAATTAGTGACATGCTAGTAGGAATTAAAAAACCTTAAGAATCCTAACTAGAAAATATATTGATAGTGTATAAATGATCCATGGTAAATTCCCTAATACATTAGATTAGATTGGTCTTCATAAAATTGTCTGCTGAGATTGTAAGAGTTTATAATTTTTAGAATTTTGCAACTAGATCATGCACTTTATTTAATGCATGAGTCATTTTGAAAACACTATTTATTCTACCATTGGAATCATCCTACTGATACACTCACTCATTCTAAGAGTTTATTTTCAAAGTAGTCCTTTTTAGATGAAGAAAATTAAATCTGAATTTCTGTTCATTATCACCACAAATTTATGAGATCAGTAAATAACATCTTTTTATAGTAATGAGTTTGGGTTTTGTTGCAGAATCTTTAAATAAATACAAGTGTCTGTAACAGCCACTGCAATTCTGTGGAAGAATGAACATCTCAAAATAAATATTTTTGAGTTTTTCACATCACGTTTTTTGTCATAAGTTTGTTCTGATGTACAGAAATACTCAGTTTGTTTCTCAGATCTGCTTCTATGAAAGAATAAAGACTCTAGCATTTCATACACTACCTTTCATGAGAAAAATTTGAGTAATATTTGCGCAAGGTAAGAGTTCTTGTAATGGTTGTACACTCTAAATGTGGGGTCACCTAAACACTGAATGTGTGTTTTGTCAGATTGCTTAAAATACCATACCTAGTAAGTATATAGTGCCAGAGTACACCATCTTGATTTTGCTAGCTTAATATTTTTCTTAAAGATACTTTTAAATGGAAAAAGAATATTAAAATATACACAGTAAATTTGCAGATTCTGGTTTCTCTGTGTCTGTGCTGGATTAAAACTGACACAAGCTTATTTTATTTGTAGTTTATTTTTGTCTGACATGAGACTATGACTAACGTCATCCTGTTATTAATAAAACATTATTCAGAGCTATTTCTGGATGAAAGAATAACGATATGGAATTTACTTTTTAGTTTTCTAAGGAAATGCCTAAAAGAAAACTAAACCAGATGCTATCATGACATGAACTCCAAAACATGCTAGATTTACAGTCAAAGATGATAAAAAAAGGAAATAATTCTTTCATATGCATAAGAGTAAAATCAACAATATTGAAAATCTAATGTAGTAGTTGAAAAAAATACATTTTGGAGTAATTTTTTTCAAATCCTTTCCTTGTTTTTAGGGAATTTCTTTTTTTTTGGAACAAATTTCTAAGTAAGATAGTATGTTAAATAGATTAGACATCCAATTAACTACACCAGTTCCTATTCAGTGAGATTATGATAAAAAAACTGTACATATGACCACCAAAACCCCAAAATTAATCCTATTCATCGTTTGACTTACATTGTGTTTATATTCTTTGCTTTCTAATGGCATCTTGTACTTTATTTTTAGGAACGTATTATGGCCTTAGAAATGGTAAGTTTCTTAAATTAATTTCCAATTTTTTTGCATTCATTATATGAAATACAGTGTATTGCAGTGTTGTCTTTTTTCTGTGCAGTTCAGTCCTCATCGCATCCCTGGGAAGAGAAATGCTGTAGATTTGATCCATACAAAAGATGTTATTTTCCTAACACTTCTAATGGTTGAGGTCCATATGATAGATCTAATTATTTCAGTGACTGTTACATGTACTTTCTTCTTTGGACAGGGAGGTGCAGACAGAATCAGTTCATCTGCCCATATCAACATTGCAACTAAAGCCATAAAGGAATATAATTTTAATCATTAATCAATATAATTTAATAAGATCCTAAGTTTGAAGGACAAAACTTCATGCCTGTACATGCCATGAATGCAGGTGGATTATCCAGATGTCCCAAACTAGTAAGTCTATCAGGTGGAATAGCTGGAATGGGTCTCAGCTTGCCCTATAATTTCTGAACAAGGCCTTCCTCTTATGTAAGAATGCCCAGTAATACATCACAAATTGTATGTGTCAGGCCCATAATTTCTTTTCATGAGAAATCCAGAAAATTTCATCTAAAGAAACCACTACTGAGACAATATCAATGCTGCAAATATAAACTTTTAAATTTTCCAGTGCAAATTATTATTTTGTTCTCTCTGATGGTTTGTGCATCTCTGAAAACAGTTTATGATTTCAAAAATATATTTAAAATATCCTCAATATGTTAAAAAAAAAATGCTTGCATTCACTCATAAAAGGCCCTTTGGAATTCAAAGTGCCATGCTGGAACTCCTGCCTTATGGAAGTAGGAAGCTGATGCTCGCATTCAGTGTCCTGGCACTTCACATAGTTCTGTGTGAGCGTCAGGGGTGTCAACAGGACATTAATTCTGTTCTGGGTCATCTCTTATTCATGGTTTGCTTACATGACAACCAGTCAGGCATGTATCCACTATCAGACATATCTTACAAACCATGAGTTAAACTGCCTGCAAATTCCTTGTCCTTTCTGCTCCCACAGCCATTTTGACACAGGCAGAGGATAGTTGCTTGCAAATAGCACAGTGTCATGCAAATTCAGTCCATATTTTTTGACAATGTTTGTTTCTATTTTTTATGGAGGTTTTCTCCTTTTTATAGTTCCAATCTCTCCAACTTTTAAAAAGGAAGATTTGTAAGTTACAGTTCAGATAGAAGAAAAGGATTGTTATCAGTAAAATATAATTTGCTTTCTTAATGCAAGTTGGTAGGTAACACCTGAATACAAATTTGTGATACATAATCCTAGAGCTTTCATTATTGCTGATTTAAGAAGATACGCAGTGTTAAGCCCTGAGATTGCTAACATGACAAGTATGATCATTACTTAGGCTGTTGAATACTTCCAAGGCACTCATTTTACTTTTGCCATAAACTTCCTCTATGATATCAGGCAAATAACTTAAACTGAATTTTTCAAATATGATTAATTACTTTGTTTTTCTCATTTTCTAGGTGTCTGATTCTGTGATTTTTGAGGCCTGATTTACAGAAATGCAATTTACTAATAGCTAAATTCAGTAGGAGCTTTGACTACCTTAGTTGCTAAGCATATTCAAAAGTCAGGTGTTAGATTGCTGATGTGAATACTTTGAAATAATAAGTAGGTTTAACCTTTGTATCTCTGTTTCAGTTCTGAAGATGGCAGCATTCTCTCTCTCTCCTCTCCCCCTTCACTGATCTAGAAAAGAGGAATAATGCTTACACAGTCTGAATGTGTCAGGATGAGCTATGATAGAAAAGCCCTTGAGCAAAAGAATGAATAAGGCTTGCTGTTTAAGGGATCCTTAAGAATCTTTAAATTTCTAGTGTATATGTCTACATAGCCGTATATCTATGTAGCATTTATGAGTACATAATAGTTACGGTACTTATATATTTGTGTAATTTTCATATCAACTGTTATTTGAATGCTCAGAGCATGACATCAAAAAAAGTACCAGTTAAGTATTTTGTGATTTGATTCAGATTATAGATAATGGAAATGGAACAGAGACGTAAGGTATTAAATTCAAATTCAAACAGAATCCTTGGTAAAACAGATGTTTAAATTGTGTAGAAAAAGCATTTTCTTAGAATTGTGACAGTGATGGTTCATGACATTCATGAGATGCAAGATAGAAAAAGGTGAAAAAGAATGGAAGACACATACACCCGCAAAACCACACACACTATACAAAACACACAGGAAAGCATCAGCTCTCCAGAACTACTCTACTACTCTGCTCCCTTTCTCTACAATCTGCTCGTTTCTAACTCCTGCACTTGCCAGTAAAATGGTTGTAGTAGCCGTGTGATGAACTTGCCAACTTAGCTAATAAAAAAAATTGGGAAGGAAATGTAACATGAACCTTTCAGATTCTTTTTAGAGCTCTGGGTGAATAAGCCTTCCAGGCCTAGCTTAATCTAACTCAGTGATTTTGTGAGTTGCCACAAACTACGAGATCCCTTGCCTCGTCTCTGAGCCCTGTCAGCTCCTTCTCCTCTCAGCAGTCTGTTTGAATAGGAAACTCCATCTCCTGTCTGTTCCAGGCAGTTTCTTGGGTCTTCTATTTCCTTAGCCAACTCCTGGTTCCCAAGGAAAGTGCTGTATTACCACCCTCTTCCAAGATATGACATATGATCTGATCACTCCCTTAAGGAACCTGAGAACAAATAGTACCCATCAAAGAATCTTTTGGATTCTTTGTCTCTTTTTCTTCAATCAAATCAATTTTGCAATATGATTCAATAGTAGATACACAGCTTCTTGCTTCAGCAGGTGGTGCAGGACAGGAGCAGAAGCTGGAAGGTAAGAAGAAAGAACAGGGTTAATTAGACAAACTCACTAGTGGATGTAAAAAGAGCTGAAGAATCGAGGTGTTTTCTGGAATAATCCTTCAACCCTTGAGAAGTGCCAGGGTAACAAGTACAGGCAAAACCGAGGTTTTAAATACCTAGAGGTTATGTGTGTTTGGCTCTTTTAGTTTAATGCTGTTTAATAAAGTGAATTTAATTATTTCATAGCAATTAACAAGTAATTTTCTTTATTAGTTTAGTAATCAATTATGTAGTCTGACATTTTAAGAGAATGAGTATGATTTTATCTTTAAATAAGGTGATTAACTTTATTCTTGAGTGTAGCTTAGTTCTGACATACAGGATTTGGATCTATGTTATTTATAGAAAAAGGTGTGTGACTATTTTTGGGAAAAATCTGTTTTGTATTCTGAGATGTGGCTACAATGGGAAGTGTATGTATTTCTCATAAAGAGGTCAGGATGCATTTTGTAGGTGTACACTGCTACTGTGCCATGCTTGTGACTTTAGTGAGTTTCTATAAACTACATACTGTTCTTTGTGAGCATACGCTGCAAGTCATATCCCTCTGCCTTAGTAGTACTAGTCTGACATAAAACACTGCAAAATTTAATTTGAAATCAACCACATCCTGAAGTTATTCCAGTGAACATATGCGTTCTATATCCTTTGATTAATAAAACAGCTTGCTGCTTTGTGTAGAGAACCCAGAAGTGAGGTTACAACTTTCTTAGAATACTTGGATCTGACTTGTCTGGACACAATTCAAATTTTTGTTACAATGTCCATAAATCTAGGTTAACTCCAGTAATGCTATAAGTATCTGGCAAAATTGTTATTAAATATGAGTTTCTTTTTCAGAATGAACATTTATGTGTTTTGTTGTAACGCATTTTTATGTTGAAGAAAGTAAGGTTTTGAATACCAGTAAAACAAATTACTATCTGGATGCACTCAGCTATTTATTCTCTGTAGTAGCAGGCTCAAATTTGCATCAGTTTTCTGGTTTATCATCCAGTTTAAAAGAAGAATTGGAAGGATGACAATACCCAATGCATTTCACAGAGAGATTATGCAACTGTCTGACACCATCCATTTTAAGGTGCTCACTCTCTCTGTATCTCTCAATGTGCCTTCCATCAACAAGTAAATCTTGCTGTTAGCTCTTGAGATTAATTCACTATTTTCATACTTTGCATGTATGAATGTTTAGGAAATCTTGAATCTAAGAGTTAATAATTTCTTTTCCCCTTGTTTTGCTTCTGTAGTGTCTTGCCAAAACTATCATTACATCAAAGGCCTTCTGGTCCTCCCAGAATGCAGCCATTCTTTGATCTTATAAAAATGACCAGGAGAGGAGCAGCAGTTTGAGATCCTCTGTCCTGCCTGCCTCGCCTTTTCCTTTCCTTTCATCGGCGAGCCAGTGTGCCACTTCCCTTCCTGGGGCTTCACTGAGTCCTTCCTCTGCTCACTCCCACCAACTTCTGCCTCCTGAGGGGGCTTGCAGCCAGCTGTTTCTTTTCTTGTGATGCTCTTTCCTTCTTCCTGGGTGTTGTCTTCTTACCCTACAAATCTATTGTTCTTATTTAATACCCAACTACTTGTCTATCCTCTGCCCTCTACTATTTGGTGCTTTGCTTGTTCTTTCAGTTTTTTGCTAATACAGCACCTCAAGTTTTCTTCTGCCAACATTTTGACTTTTTTTCTGTAAAAAAATTTCTTTTGCTGCTAATAGTATGTGCTTTTCAACAATTGCCTTTCTCTCCCATTCATACTTTTCACTTTCTGCCTAATTCAGGAATTCAGGTTGGGAACCAAAAATGCGGAATAAAGGGATTTATAAAATTTTCTGATTTATGGATTTCATTTAAGGCTGTGTACCTGCACAAAGTCCACAAGTTAAACATATATGTATATTTCTAATATTGCCTTTCTAATCCTCCTTTCCCTAAAAAACCTGGTATATAATATGATTTTTAAATTATGCTCTATTAAAAATGTTCTTCACTATTTTGTGAAAAATAATTACTAAATAATGTAAGAAATTTATGTATTTTTGAAAATAGTTATATAATTGCATTGAGGCTTTGACTACTAAATTTGCAGATAAGCATAATCAAGAATATCTGTCTGTGTATTTTTTAAAGAATATTTAAAATTTTGACCTAAGAATTAAGTACTAAATTGCTTGTAAGAGGCAGGTTACAAAATGTAGGTGACTGTAAATTTTATTAAACTACTTTGTTTGGTGGTCAGGATGACAGTTTTATATTTGTTTATTGACAGAAAATCACCATGCATATCTAACAATTTGGTCTAATAACCTCATAGTTTCTCTAACAGTGTTATTACAGAATCACAAAATGATTGAGGTTGGAAGAGACTTTTACCGGTCATGTGGTCCAGTCGCCCTGCTCCAGTAGGGTCACCCTGAACAAGCTGCCCAGGACTGTGTCCAGATGACTTTTGAGTATCTCCATATAAGGATGGAGATCCCACAACCTCCCTGGACAACCTGCGCCAGTGCTGTGTTGCCCTCACAGTGAAAAAGCATTTCCTATGTTCATACAGAACCTCATGTGTTTCAGTTTGTGCCCACTGCCTGTCTCTGGGCAACACTGAAAAGAGCCTACCTCCCTCTTCTTTACACCCTCCCTTCAGGTACTTGTACTCATTGATGGGATCTCCCAGAGCCTTCTCTTCTTCACACTAAACAATCCCAGCTCTCTCAGCCTTTTCTCACGGGAAAGATGCCCAGACCCTCAAAAAATTAGTTGCCCTTTGCTGGACTGTCTCCAGTATGTCTCTCTTGTACTGGAGAACTTAGAACTGAATCCAGCACTCCAAATGTGTCTCACCAGGGCTAACTAGAGAAGGATCACTTCCCTTGACCTGCTGGCAACACTTCTGCTAATGCAATCCCTACATTCTCTAAATATCTATGCTGCTTTCAAATTATGAAAATGTGTTCCACATGTTGCAAATATTGAATGTTTTTTCCAGAGTTTAGTAAACCAAAATCCTTCAGTTTTTAATTAGGGAAAGTCAAAATCTCAAGATAAGTCTTCATTACAAAACACATTATATAAAGTTACTTATATCAGTTGAACTAGGTGTAGTGTATACAGTGTTCTTCGCTTTTTTTTAACAGAGTAGATATATGTTTGTAAATGTAATTTTAAAGAGAGATACTATGAGTTCCATCCACAGGATTCTCTTTAGAAATCATAGAATCATTAAGGTTGGAAAAGACCTCCAAGATCATCGAGGCCAACCTTTGACCAAACACCACCATGTCAACTAAACCGTAGCACTAAGTGCCACTTCCCATAGTTTCTTGAACACTTCCAGGGATAGTGACTCTACCAACCTCCCTGGGCAGCCCATTCCAATGCCTCATAACCCTTTCAGTGAAGAAGTTCTTAATGACCAACTGAACCTTCACTGGAGCAGCTTGAGGCCATTTCCCCTTGTCCTGTCTCTAGTTGCCTGGGAGGAGGATCCCAACGTCACTACAGGCTTATTTCAGGTAGCTGTAGTGAGCAATAAGTCTCCCCTGAGCCTCTTTTTCTTCAGATTAAACAACCCCTAACTCCTTCAGCTGCTCCTCATATGAATTATGTTGCCCTTTCATCGGGAATATGTATCTGTGAGTTCTTCCACAGAATAGGAGGTTTATAACTTGCTAAGACATAGATATATGTGGTATAGCATCCTTGCTTTATATTTCTTGGTTTGGTTTATATATCACAAAACAAGTTGAATTTTGTTTGACAACAGTCTATCGACTAAATGTTTCTAATGTGCTGCTATGTCCTTAATTTAAGATTTAAATGTTTTATATCTGATCTAATTATAACCTTAGGAACACAGACATCAGAATTCTCTTTGTATTTCAGTTTTTCTCACCTGAAAAATTGAACAATATTTCTTCTTTCCCCTGAAGGCTGTGTTAATTGAATTTCTGTAGTGCTTTTTGAAAGACTTGATGAAATACTGTTAGCAGACAAAACTTTAACATAAATCACATGTAAAGATTTTTATCCTGAAATGCTCCATAATGTTGAAGATGGCATTCATGAATAAGCAACAGGGAAGTCATACCTTTTGAGAATGTGTTCCCCCTAACATTGCCTTACTTTACCCACTCTACCTCTTGTGTTATATTTCTTTTAATTTCCAGGAATTATGTCTGGATGTCTCTGATCAAAATCTTAGTAAATGATAAATAATAGATTCTCAAAAATTAGTCTTTGTAGTACTCAGAGCACTAACTGTGATTCACAGAAACGTGTCTTGCCAAAAGACCACACTGTTTCCTCCATGTTTTCAGCTGCTAGTATGCATCAAACAACTAAACATTCATAAACCCCTCTCCTAACATTTTGCCATGTAAGCAGTTCCCCTCGTTAGCACAGGAAAGTCATGTGCTCATGAATGAGAGAAGAGCCAGTCCATGCCATTGCAAACAGGAAAGGAAACATCCATGAAGCTCCCTTAATTAAATTGTGGTCCAACCCATTCAAAAACATCTGGAGTCTAAATTAAATGTTCAATTAGTTTGACATTTGCAATGCTTTGTTAGCCAAGGTCGTTTGTTTTTCATTAGTTTAAGTGTAGTTTTTGCTTAAAAAAAAAAAAATCTTACTTGTTAAAACTTTCATGAAACAATGTATAGGATAGAAAAAAGCTAATTGAACGTGCCTGTTTTGTAACTTGATGGAGTTGTATGTGTTGCCTATCTTTGTATGGGTAAATTGATTCCTGATGTGCTGAAATCATCAAAACAATGGTACAATTGGAGTAATGGATGCATGGAATATGAAGATACAAAATACATTTTTTTGTTTTCTGTGTTCCCTCTCCATATATGATGTACTATGCACAGAACGTCCCAGCTATCATGGAGTTTGCCTGGCATATGAAAGTCAGCAGAGCACCTCAGGCTTCCTAAGCAGATCCACACTGTGCAGAAGAAGGGCAGGTGGTGTCTCAGTCTAGAGCTGGAGAGTGAAGTTGACGGTTTTACAGATCTTAACAGGGAAAGCAAAGGATACCTTTTTACTGGCTGGGTGCATCCTATTCTTGCTATTTAAGTATCCAATATGCTAAGGTCATTTAAAAATAAGTCACTGTAGGTCACCTCTAACACAGCTTTCATCTGAATTGTAAGTAACTGCCTGCTGACATGCATTGCAGTCAGTTAAAATTACATCGCATTTAATCTTTTTATGGCTAATCTTTGGGGATTAGGTTACTGGTACTTTAGTCAACTCTTATTTAAAAAAAAAATATCTGTGCAATACAGATAGCCATTTGTTTTTACCTACCTCAGAAAAGAAAGGAGCACTGTACTTGAAAGTAAATGAAGTTTGGTTTATATTTATGTGTTTTCAATATATCCACTATAAAGGCAAACTTCAAGAGTACTATATACAAACCTGCTTTGATTTATTTGCATTTAGCATTGCGGCTTTGAGACTAAAAATAAAATGTGTCTGATTTTGGTTTGGATCTGTCCCTTGAGACAGTGTGAAGCCGTCTATCACCAAGAACACATCAATATAGGAGGATTAACTGTTCGGATGCAGTTTAAACATCAAAGTGTTTGTATGAAGTCATGGAAAATAAGTAATTTGTTTTATCATTCTCTGTGAAAACATAGAACGCCCCTTTTTAAAGTAAATAGTCTTTATTTTAAAAACAGAAAGATTAATAGCGCTCAGTCTATGGAAGAGACTGCTGTTAAGTAAAATACCGTTTATACTGCCTCAGTCACTACAATTGGCGTTTTTTTGTCTTATCAGTACCATCGGTGCACTGGGTCAGTCAGTACCTGCTGTTCCCTGTTAAACATAAGCAGACAGATGTGATTGCTCTCTTTAGGATTATTTGTATGCATTATGGCATAAGGCTTTCCAATTTCTGGGAAAACATTTAACAGTACTTAATTGCCCTCTATGTCAGGTGCTTCTAACATCCTTTTTCACATTTTATCTTTGTGGCTAAATCCATCTCTTTTAATAGAATTGAGTGTAGTCATTAATGATACAAGTATGGCATTTGAACCATGTTGAGGAGGTTGCTGTGCCTTTCATTAATTACCAGAATTACCATTAATTCTGTAGGCCAGCTAGGAGGTCTTTTCATCACTTTTCCTTCCAATTCAACAGTGTATTTTATTTCCACCTTCTGCATTTCCCGTGACAAACTTGGCTTTTTTCTTTTTCTGTTTTTATTTGCACATCACTACCTTTCTTTTCATCAGTTTTCAGAAAAGGTACATGTTTCTGTCCCTGAAAATGTTAGCATGTGAGTTATTCAAGTGACTCCACAAACTGCTCAGAAGACTGTGAGAATTTTAGAATATGAAAGGAACCGTTCTGGTTAAGAGCAAATGTCAATCTAACCCAGCTATAGACATTGCAACAATGGTCAAAATAAAATGCTTAGCGAAGACTGTGTGATCAGGACTGATATATATTTTGTTTCCCACTCATTCATTCTGATTCCAGCTGTTCAAGGCTCAAAGACATACAGACTGAAATGAAGTTTCTATGAATTTGGAACTGCTCCATGGTCTTCCTCATTCATTAACTTGCCCAGTTTTCTGCTTAAAGCCATATAAAATTTTCTGTCTTTATGAGACTTATGATTTTGTGCAAATTGGTCATTATTCCCCTCATGCATCTCTCTTCCTGGCTAAAGGGTCCTGTTCTTTAGAGTAAGTGTATTTAGTAATTTCTCACTTGGAAACAGCACTCCATGGCTTTGATCATTTCTTGCTGTACTTCTCTGACCTTTCCCTGTTTCTCTTCTGAGATAAAAGTCCACCTCTGCACTCAGTAGTCAAGATGCAAGTGGATTCATACTCAGTAGTAGTTAGTTTCTCTGGCTTTTTTGTCTTTTCCTGATTAAATTCAGTGTTGATTTTGCTGTTCTGATTGATACTGAGCACTGAGTTAGCAGGTTCTTGGTAATACATATCATTTCCCCATGGTCTACTTCCTGAGTACTAATGGTTAACTTAGAGCCCATCATTTTGAGTGTGAAGTTAGGTTTAAATTTTAGAAATCTAAAACACCTTTCAGAAATCCAAGTAGCCTGTATCATCCTTTATCCACATGATTCTCAACAAAACCGAAAAACCAAGGACTGAGTATGCATATAACCTAAAGTCTGATCTGCTTTTAAGATTACATTTAATAATGTAAATAATGAGGACTAGTGGAGATTTGGCTAATTTATTTTTTCTTCTACAACAATTGCATGAAATAGAGGGGATATATTTAAGAGAGACTTTGGAAGAACAGATGATTAACGCCTTCCTTAAATTTATTTACAGTGTTGTTGACATGAGGTCTTGGCATTGGAATTTAGAGAAAGAATTGAAAACTGGGATGGCTTATACCTTATACCTGGGGCCTAAGTTCCTTTTTTGCTCAGAACAGATCACAGGTCAGCTTTA